>OZ014531.1:164506485-164852190 GCA_963966105.1 Volucella zonaria | reverse complement strand
CGCAGACGCCTAGTTTAGGAGATATGGCCGTTTTAGTGATTTGAATCTTTTTTTTCTGGTGCATAATATGACCCCCGCAGACGCCTAGTTTAGGAGATATGGCCATTTTAGTGTTTTGAATGTTTTTTTTCTGGTGCATAATATGACCCCCGCAGACGCCTAGTTTAGGAGATATGGCGATTTTAGTGATTTGAATGTTTTTTTTCTGGTGCATAATATGACTCCCGCAGACGCCTAGTTTAGGGGATATGGCCGTTTTAGTGATTTGAATGTTTTTTTTCTGGTGCATAATATGACCCCCGCAGACGCCTAGTTTAGGAGATATGGCCATTTTAGTGTTTTGAATGTTTTTTTTCTGGTGCATAATATGACCCTCGCAGACGCCTAGTTTAGGAGATATGGCCATTTTAGTGTTTTGAATGTTTTTTTTCTGGTGCATAATATGACCCCCGCAGACGCCTAGTTTAGGATATATGGCGATTTTAGTGATTTGAATGTTTTTTTTCTGGTGCATAATATGACCCCCGCAGACGCCTAGTTTAGGAGATATGGCCATTTTAGTGTTTTGAATGTTTTTTTTCTTTTGCATAATATGAACCCCGCAGACGCCTAGTTTAGGAGATATGGCCATTTTAGTGATTTGAATGTTTTTTTTCTGGTGCATAATATGACCCCCGCAGACGCCTAGTTTAGGAGATATGGCCATTTTAGTGATTTGAATGTTTTTTTTTCTGGTGCATAATATGACCCCCGCAGACGCCTAGTTTAGGAGATATGGCGATTTTAGTGATTTGAATGTTTTTTTTCTGGTGCATAATATGACCCCCGCAGACGCCTAGTTTAGGAGATATGGCCATTTTAGTGATATGAATGTTTTTTTTCTGGTGCATAATATGACCCCCGCAGACGCCTAGTTTAGGACATAGGGCCTTTTTAGTGTTTTGAATGTTTTTTTTTTCGGTGCATAATATGACCCCCGCAGACGCCTAGTTTAGGAGATATGGCCATTTTAGTGTTTTGAATGTTTTTTTTTTGGTGCATAATATGACCCCCGCAGACGCCTAGTTTAGGAGATATGGCGATTTTAGTGATTTGAATGTTTTTTTTCTGGTGCATAATATGACCCCCGCAGACGCCTAGTTTAGGAGATATGGCCTTTTTAGTGTTTTGAAAGTTTTTTTTTTCTGGTGCATAATATGACCCCCGCAGACGCCTAGTTTAGGAGATATGGCCATTTTAGTGATTTGAATGTTTTTTTTCTGGTGCATAATATGACCCCCGCAGACGCCTAGTTTAGGAGATATGGCCATTTTAGTGATTTGAATGTTTTTTTTCTGGTGCATAATATGACCCCCGCAGACGCCTAGTTTAGGAGATATGGCCATTTTAGTGATTTGAATGTTTTTTTTCTGGTGCATAATATGACCCCCGCAGACGCCTAGTTTAGGAGATATGGCCATTTTAGTGTTTTGAATGTTTTTTTTCTGGTGCATAATATGACCACCGCAGACGCCTAGTTTAGGAGATATGGCCTTTTTAGTGTTTTGAAAGTTTTTTTTTTCTGGTGCATAATATGACCCCCGCAGACGCCTAGTTTAGGAGATATGGCCATTTTAGTGATTTGAATGTTTTTTTTCTGGTGCATAATATGACCCCCGCAGACGCCTAGTTTAGGAGATATGGCCATTTTAGTGATTTGAATGTTTTTTTTCTGGTGCATAATATGACCCCCGCAGACGCCTAGTTTAGGAGATATGGCGATTTTAGTGATTTGAATGTTTTTTTTCTGGTGCATAATATGACCCCCGCAGACGCCTAGTTTAGGAGATATGGCCATTTTAGTGTTTTGAATGTTTTTTTTCTTTTGCATAATATGAACCCCGCAGACGCCTAGTTTAGGAGATATGGCCTTTTTAGTGTTTTGAATGTTTTTTTTCTGGTGCATAATATGACCCCCGCAGACGCCTAGTTTAGGAGATATGGCGATTTTAGTGATTTGAATGTTTTTTTTCTGGTGCATAATATGACCCCCGCAGACGCCTAGTTTAGGAGATATGGCCATTTTAGTGATTTGAATGTTTTTTTTCTGGTGCATAATATGACCCCCGCAGACGCCTAGTTTAGGAGATATGGCGATTTTAGTGATTTGAATGTTTTTTTTCTGGTGCATAATATGACCCCCGTAGACGCCTAGTTTAGGAGATATGGCTATTTTAGTGTTTTGAATGTTTTTTTTCTTTTGCATAATATGAACCCCGCAGACGCCTAGTTTAGGAGATATGGCCTTTTTAGTGTTTTGAATGTTTTTTTTCTGGTGCATAATATGACCCCCGCAGACGCCTAGTTTAGGAGATATGGCGATTTTAGTGATTTGAATGTTTTTTTTCTGGTGCATAATATGACCCCCGTAGACGCCTAGTTTAGGAGATATGGCCATTTTAGTGTTTTGAATGTTTTTTTTCTGGTGCATAATATGACCCCCGCAGACGCCTAGTTTAGGAGATATGGCCTTTTTTGTGTTTTGAATGTTTTTTTTTTCTGGTGCATAATATGACCCCCGCAGACGCCTAGTTTAGGATATATGGCGATTTTAGTGATTTGAATGTTTTTTTTCTGGTGCATAATATGACCCCCGCAGACGCCTAGTTTAGGAGATATGGCCATTTTAGTGTTTTGAATGTTTTTTTTCTTTTGCATAATATGAACCCCGCAGACGCCTAGTTTAGGAGATATGGCCATTTTAGTGATTTGAATGTTTTTTTTCTGGTGCATAATATGACCCCCGCAGACGCCTAGTTTAGGAGATATGGCCATTTTAGTGTTTTGAATGTTTTTTTTCTGGTGCATAATATGACCCCCGCAGACGCCTAGTTTAGGAGATATGGCCATTTTAGTGTTTTGAATGTTTTTTTTCTTTTGCATAATATGAACCCCGCAGACGCCTAGTTTAGGAGATATGGCCATTTTAGTGATTTGAATGTTTTTTTTCTGGTGCATAATATGACCCCCGCAGACGCCTAGTTTAGGGGATATGGCGATTTTAGTGATTTGAATGTTTTTTTTCTGGTGCATAATATGACCCCCGTAGACGCCTAGTTTAGGAGATATGGCCATTTTAGTGTTTTGAATGTTTTTTTTCTGGTGCATAATATGACCCCCGCAGACGCCTAGTTTAGGAGATATGGCCTTTTTTGTGTTTTGAATGTTTTTTTTTTCTGGTGCATAATATGACCCCCGCAGACGCCTAGTTTAGGATATATGGCGATTTTAGTGATTTGAATGTTTTTTTTCTGGTGCATAATATGACCCCCGCAGACGCCTAGTTTAGGAGATATGGCCATTTTAGTGTTTTGAATGTTTTTTTTCTTTTGCATAATATGAACCCCGCAGACGCCTAGTTTAGGAGATATGGCCATTTTAGTGATTTGAATGTTTTTTTTCTGGTGCATAATATGACCCCCGCAGACGCCTAGTTTAGGAGATATGGCCATTTTAGTGATTTGAATGTTTTTTTTTCTGGTGCATAATATGACCCCCGCAGACGCCTAGTTTAGGAGATATGGCGATTTTAGTGATTTGAATGTTTTTTTTCTGGTGCATAATATGACCCCCGCAGACGCCTAGTTTAGGAGATATGGCGATTTTAGTGATATGAATGTTTTTTTTCTGGTGCATAATATGACCCCCGCAGACGCCTAGTTTAGGACATATGGCCTTTTTAGTGTTTTGAATGTTTTTTTTTCCGGTGCATAATATGACCCCCGCAGACGCCTAGTTTAGGAGATATGGCCATTTTAGTGTTTTGAATGTTTTTTTTTTGGTGCATAATATGACCCCCGCAGACGCCTAGTTTAGGAGATATGGCGATTTTAGTGATTTGAATGTTTTTTTTCTGGTGCATAATATGACCCCCGCAGACGCCTAGTTTAGGAGATATGGCCATTTTAGTGTTTTGAATGTTTTTTTTCTGGTGCATAATATGACCACCGCAGACGCCTAGTTTAGGAGATATGGCCTTTTTAGTGTTTTGAAAGTTTTTTTTTTCTGGTGCATAATATGACCCCCGCAGACGCCTAGTTTAGGAGATATGGCCATTTTAGTGATTTGAATGTTTTTTTTCTGGTGCATAATATGACCCCCGCAGACGCCTAGTTTAGGAGATATGGCGATTTTAGTGATTTGAATGTTTTTTTTCTGGTGCATAATATGACCCCCGCAGACGCCTAGTTTAGGAGATATGGCCATTTTAGTGTTTTGAATGTTTTTTTTCTTTTGCATAATATGAACCCCGCAGACGCCTAGTTTAGGAGATATGGCCTTTTTAGTGTTTTGAATGTTTTTTTTCTGGTGCATAATATGACCCCCGCAGACGCCTAGTTTAGGAGATATGGCGATTTTAGTGATTTGAATGTGTTTTTTCTGGTGCATAATATGACCCCCGCAGACGCCTAGTTTAGGAGATATGGCTATTTTAGTGTTTTGAATGTTTTTTTTCTTTTGCATAATATGAACCCCGCAGACACCTAGTTTAGGAGATATGGCCTTTTTAGTGTTTTGAATGTTTTTTTTCTGGTGCATAATATGACCACCGCAGACGCCTAGTTTAGGAGATATGGCCTTTTTAGTGTTTTGAAAGTTTTTTTTTTCTGGTGCATAATATGACCCCCGCAGACGCCTAGTTTAGGAGATATGGCCATTTTAGTGATTTGAATGTTTTTTTTCTGGTGCATAATATGACCCCCGCAGACGCCTAGTTTAGGAGATATGGCGATTTTAGTGATTTGAATGTTTTTTTTCTGGTGCATAATATGACCCCCGCAGACGCCTAGTTTAGGAGATATGGCCATTTTAGTGTTTTGAATGTTTTTTTTCTTTTGCATAATATGAACCCCGCAGACGCCTAGTTTAGGAGATATGGCCTTTTTAGTGATTTGAATGTTTTTTTTCTGGTGCATAATATGACCCCCGCAGACGCCTAGTTTAGGAGATATGGCGATTTTAGTGATTTGAATGTGTTTTTTCTGGTGCATAATATGACCCCCGCAGACGCCTAGTTTAGGAGATATGGCTATTTTAGTGTTTTGAATGTTTTTTTTCTTTTGCATAATATGAACCCCGCAGACACCTAGTTTAGGAGATATGGCCTTTTTAGTGTTTTGAATGTTTTTTTTCTGGTGCATAATATGACCCCCGCAGACGCCTAGTTTAGGAGATATGGCGATTTTAGTGATTTGAATGTTTTTTTTCTGGTGCATAATATGACCCCCGTAGACGCCTAGTTTAGGAGATATGGCCATTTTAGTGTTTTGAATGTTTTTTTTCTTTTGCATAATATGAACCCCGCAGACGCCTAGTTTAGGAGATATGGCCATTTTAGTGATTTGAATGTTTTTTTTCTGGTGCATAATATGACCCCCGCAGACGCCTAGTTTAGGAGATATGGCCATTTTAGTGTTTTGAATGTTTTTTTTCTGGTGCATAATATGACCCCCGCAGACGCCTAGTTTAGGAGATATGGCCATTTTAGTGATTTGAATGTTTTTTTTCTGGTGCATAATATGACCCCCGCAGGCGCCTAGTTTAGGAGATATGGCCATTTTAGTGTTTTGAATGTTTTTTTTCTGGTGCATAATATGACCCTCGCAGACGCCTAGTTTAGGAGATATGGCCATTTTAGTGTTTTGAATGTTTTTTTTCTGGTGCATAATATGACCCCCGCAGACGCCTAGTTTAGGAGATATGGCCTTTTTAGTGTTTTGATTTTTTTTTTTTCTGGTGCATAATATGACCCCCGCAGACGCCTAGTTTAGGAGATATGGCCATTTTAGTGTTTTGAATGTTTTTTTTCTGGTGCATAATATGACCCCCGCAGACGCCTAGTTTAGGAGATATGGCCATTTTAGTGTTTTGAATGTTTTTTTTCTTTTGCATAATATGAACCCCGCAGACGCCTAGTTTAGGAGATATGGCCATTTTAGTGATTTGAATGTTTTTTTTCTGGTGCATAATATGACCCCCGCAGACGCTTAGTTTAGGAGATATGGCGATTTTAGTGATTTGAATGTTTTTTTTCTGGTGCATAATATGACCCCCGCAGACGCCTAGTTTAGGAGATATGGCCATTTTAGTGTTTTGAATTTTTTTTTTCTTTTGCATAATATGAACAGCGCAGACGCCTAGTTTAGGAGATATGGCCATTTTAGTGATTTGAATGTTTTTTTTCTGGTGCATAATATGACCCCCGCAGACGCCTAGTTTAGGAGATATGGCCATTTTAGTGATTTGAATGTTTTTTTTCTGGTGCATAATATGACCCCCGCAGACGCCTAGTTTAGGAGATATGGCGATTTTAGTGATTTGAATGTTTTTTTTCTGGTGCATAATATGACCCCCGCAGACGCCTAGTTTAGGAGATATGGCCATTTTAGTGATTTGAATGTTTTTTTTCTGGTGCATAATATGACCCCCGCAGACGCCTAGTTTAGGAGATATGGCCATTTTAGTGTTTTGAATGTTTTTTTTCTGGTGCATAATATGACCCCCGCAGACGCCTAGTTTAGGAGATATGGCGATTTTAGTGATTTGAATGTTTTTTTTCTGGTGCATAATATGACCCCCGCAGACGCCTAGTTTAGGAGATATGGCCATTTTAGTGTTTTGAATGTTTTTTTTCTGGTGCATAATATGACCCCCGCAGACGCCTAGTTTAGGAGATATGGCGATTTTAGTGTTTTGAATGTTTTTTTTCTTTTGCATAATATGAACCCCGCAGACGCCTAGTTTAGGAGATATGGCCATTTTAGTGTTTTGAAAGTTTTTTTTCTTTTGCATAATATGAACCCCGCAGACGCCTAGTTTAGCAGATATGGCCATTTTAGTGATTTGAATGTTTTTTTTCTGGTGCATAATATGACCCCCGCAGACGCTTAGTTTAGGAGATATGGCGATTTTAGTGATTTGAATGTTTTTTTTCTGGTGCATAATATGACCCCCGCAGACGCCTAGTTTAGGAGATATGGCCATTTTAGTGTTTTGAATGTTTTTTTTCTTTTGCATAATATGAACAGCGCAGACGCCTAGTTTAGGAGATATGGCCATTTTAGTGATTTGAATGTTTTTTTTCTGGTGCATAATATGACCCCCGCAGACGCCTAGTTTAGGAGATATGGCCATTTTAGTGATTTGAATGTTTTTTTTCTGGTGCATAATATGACCCCCGCAGACGCCTAGTTTAGGAGATATGGCGATTTTAGTGATTTGAATGTTTTTTTTCTGGTGCATAATATGACCCCCGCAGACGCCTAGTTTAGGAGATATGGCCATTTTAGTGATTTGAATGTTTTTTTTCTGGTGCATAATATGACCCCCGCAGACGCCTAGTTTAGGAGATATGGCGATTTTAGTGATTTGAATGTTTTTTTTCTGGTGCATAATATGACCCCCGCAGACGCCTAGTTTAGGAGATATGGCCATTTTAGTGTTTTGAATGTTTTTTTTCTGGTGCATAATATGACCCCCGCAGACGCCTAGTTTAGGAGATATGGCGATTTTAGTGTTTTGAATGTTTTTTTTCTTTTGCATAATATGAACCCCGCAGACGCCTAGTTTAGGAGATATGGCGATTTTAGTGATTTGAATGTTTTTTTTCTGGTGCATAATATGACCCCCGCAGACGCCTAGTTTAGGAGATATGGCCATTTTAGTGTTTTGAATGTTTTTTTTCTGGTGCATAATATGACCCTCGCAGACGCCTAGTTTAGGAGATATGGCCATTTTAGTGTTTTGAATGTTTTTTTTCTGGTGCATAATATGACCCCCGCAGACGCCTAGTTTAGGAGATATGGCGATTTTAGTGATTTGAATGTTTTTTTTCTGGTGCATAATATGACCCCCGCAGACGCCTAGTTTAGGAGATATGGCCATTTTAGTGATTTGAATGTTTTTTTTCTGGTGCATAATATGACCCCCGCAGACGCCTAGTTTAGGATATATGGCGATTTTAGTGATTTGAATGTTTTTTTTCTGGTGCATAATATGACCCCCGCAGACGCCTAGTTTAGGAGATATGGCCATTTTAGTGATTTGAATGTTTTTTTTCTGGTGCATAATATGACCCCCGCAGACGCCTAGTTTAGGAGATATGGCGATTTTAGTGATTTGAATGTTTTTTTTCTGGTGCATAATATGACCCCCGCAGACGCCTAGTTTAGGAGATATGGCCATTTTAGTGATTTGAATGTTTTTTTTCTGGTGCATAATATGACCCCCGCAGACGCCTAGTTTAGGAGATATGGCCATTTTAGTGTTTTGAATGTTTTTTTTCTTTTGCATAATATGAACCCCGCAGACGCCTAGTTTAGGAGATATGGCCATTTTAGTGATTTGAATGTTTTTTTTCTGGTGCATAATATGAACCCCGCAGACGCCTAGTTTAGGAGATAAGGCCATTTTAGTGATTTGAATGTTTTTTTTCTGGTGCATAATATGACCCCCGCAGACGCCTAGTTTAGGAGATATGGCCATTTTAGTGTTTTGAATGTTTTTTTTTTCTGGTGCATAATATGACCCCCGCAGACGCCTAGTTTAGGAGATATGGCCATTTTAGTGTTTTGAATGTTTTTTTTCTGGTGCATAATATGACCCCCGCAGACGCCTAGTTTAGGAGATATGGCCTTTTTAGTGTTTTGAATGTTTTTTTTTTCTGGTGCATAATATGACCCCCGCAGACGCCTAGTTTAGGAGGTATGGCCATTTTAGTGATTTGAATGTTTTTTTTCTGGTGCATAATATGACCCCCGCAGACGCCTAGTTTAGGAGATATGGCCATTTTAGTGTTTTGAATGTTTTTTTTCTGGTGCATAATATGACCCCCGCAGACGCCTAGTTTAGGAGATATGGCGATTTTAGTGATTTGAATGTTTTTTTTCTGGTGCATAATATGACCCCCGCAGACGCCTAGTTTAGGAAATATGGCCATTTTAGTGATTTGAATGTTTTTTTTCTGGTGCATAATATGACCCCCGCAGACGCCTAGTTTAGGAGATATGGCGATTTTAGTGATTTGAATGTTTTTTTTTTCTGGTGCATAATATGACCCCCGCAGACGCCTAGTTTAGGAGATATGGCCATTTTAGTGTTTTGAATGTTTTTTTTCTGGTGCATAATATGACCCCCGCAGACGCCTAGTTTAGGAGATATGGCGATTTTAGTGTTTTGAATGTTTTTTTTCTTTTGCATAATATGAACCCCGCAGACGCCTAGTTTAGGAGATATGGCGATTTTAGTGATTTGAATGTTTTTTTTCTGGTGCATAATATGACCCCCGCAGACGCCTAGTTTAGGAGATATGGCCATTTTAGTGTTTTGAATGTTTTTTTTCTTTTTCATAATATGAACCACGCAGACGCCTAGTTTAGGAGATATGGCGATTTTAGTGATTTGAATGTTTTTTTTCTGGTGCATAATATGACCCCCGCAGACGCCTAGTTTAGGAGATATGGCCATTTTAGTGTTTTGAATGTTTTTTTTCTGGTGCATAATATGACCCCCGCAGACGCCTAGTTTCGGAGATATGGCGATTTTAGTGTTTTGAATGTTTTTTTTCTTTTGCATAATATGAACCCCGCAGACGCCTAGTTTAGGAGATATGTGATTTGAATGTTTTTTTTCTGGTGCATAATATGACCCCCGCAGACGCCTAGTTTAGGAGATATGGCCATTTTAGTGTTTTGAATGTTTTTTTTCTGGTGCATAATATGACCCTCGCAGACGCCTAGTTTAGGAGATATGGCCATTTTAGTGTTTTAAATGTTTTTTTTCTGGTGCATAATATGACCCCCGCAGACGCCTAGTTTAGGAGATATGGCGATTTTAGTGATTTGAATGTTTTTTTTCTGGTGCATAATATGACCCCCGCAGACGCCTAGTTTAGGAGATATGGCCATTTTAGTGATTTGAATGTTTTTTTTCTGGTGCATAATATGACCCCCGCAGACGCCTAGTTTAGGAGATATGGCCATTTTAGTGTTTTGAATGTTTTTTTTCTTTTTCATAATATGAACCACGCAGACGCCTAGTTTAGGAGATATGGCGATTTTAGTGATTTGAATGTTTGTTTTCTGGTGCATAATATGACCCCCGCAGACGCCTAGTTTAGGAGATATGGCCATTTTAGTGTTTTGAATGTTTTTTTTCTGGTGCATAATATGACCCCCGCAGACGCCTAGTTTAGGAGATATGGCGATTTTAGTGTTTTGAATGTTTTTTTTCTGGTGCATAATATGACCCCCGCAGACGCCTAGTTTAGGAGATATGGCGATTTTAGTGATTTGAATGTTTTTTTTCTGGTGCATAATATGACCCCCGCAGACGCCTAGTTTAGGAGATATGGCCATTTTAGTGTTTTGAATGTTTTTTTTCTGGTGCATAATATGACCCTCGCAGACGCCTAGTTTAGGAGATATGGCCATTTTAGTGTTTTGAATGTTTTTTTTCTGGTGCATAATATGACCCCCGCAGACGCCTAGTTTAGGAGATATGGCGATTTTAGTGATTTGAATGTTTTTTTTCTGGTGCATAATATGACCCCCGCAGACGCCTAGTTTAGGAGATATGGCCATTTTAGTGATTTGAATGTTTTTTTTCTGGTGCATAATATGACCCCCGCAGACGCCTAGTTTAGGATATATGGCGATTTTAGTGATTTGAATGTTTTTTTTCTGGTGCATAATATGACCCCCGCAGACGCCTAGTTTAGGAGATATGGCCATTTTAGTGTTTTGAATGTTTTTTTTCTTTTGCATAATATGAACCCCGCAGACGCCTAGTTTAGGAGATATGGCCATTTTAGTGATTTGAATGCTTTTTTTTTCTGGTGCATAATATGAACCCCGCAGACGCCTAGTTTAGGAGATAAGGCCATTTTAGTGATTTGAATGTTTTTTTTCTGGTGCATAATATGACCCCCGCAGACGCCTAGTTTAGGAGATATGGCCATTTTAGTGTTTTGAATGTTTTTTTTTTCTGGTGCATAATATGACCCCCGCAGACGCCTAGTTTAGGAGATATGGCCATTTTAGTGTTTTGAATGTTTTTTTTCTGGTGCATAATATGACCCCCGCAGACGCCTAGTTTAGGAGATATGGCCTTTTTAGTGTTTTGAATGTTTTTTTTTTCTGGTGCATAATATGACCCCCGCAGACGCCTAGTTTAGGAGGTATGGCCATTTTAGTGATTTGAATGTTTTTTTTCTGGTGCATAATTTGACCCCCGTAGACGCCTAGTTTAGGAGATATGGCCATTTTAGTGTTTTGAATGTTTTTTTTCTGGTGCATAATATGACCCCCTCAGACGCCTAGTTTAGGAGATATGGCCTTTTTAGTGTTTTGAATGTTTTTTTTTTCTGGTGCATAATATGACCCCCGCAGACGCCTAGTTTAGGAGATATGGCCATTTTAGTGTTTTGAATGTTTTTTTTCTGGTGCATAATATGACCCCCGCAGACGCCTAGTTTAGGAGATATGGCCTTTTTAGTGTTTTGAATGTTTTTTTTTTCTGGTGCATAATATGACCCCCCCAGACGCCTAGTTTAGGAGGTATGGCCATTTTAGTGATTTGAATGTTTTTTTTCTGGTGCATAATATGACCCCCGCAGACGCCTAGTTTAGGAGATATGGCCATTTTAGTGATTTGAATGTTTTTTTTCTGGTGCATAATATGACCCCCGCAGACGCTTAGTTTAGGAGATATGATCATTTTAGTGTTTTGAATGTTTTTTTTCTTTTGTATAATATGAACCCCGCAGACGCCTAGTTTAGGAGATATGGCCATTTTAGTGATTTGAATGTTTTTTTTCTGGTGCATAATATGAACCCCGCAGACGCCTAGTTTAGGAGATAAGGCCATTTTAGTGATTTGAATGTTTTTTTTCTGGTGCATAATATGACCCCCGCAGACGCCTAGTTTAGGAGATATGGCCATTTTAGTGTTTTGAATGTTTTTTTTTTCTGGTGCATAATATGACCCCCGTAGACGCCTAGTTTAGGAGATATGGCCATTTTAGTGTTTTGAATGTTTTTTTTCTGGTGCATAATATGACCCCCGCAGACGCCTAGTTTAGGAGATATGGCCTTTTTAGTGTTTTGAATGTTTTTTTTTTCTGGTGCATAATATGACCCCCGCAGACGCCTAGTTTAGGAGATATGGCCATTTTAGTGTTTTGAATGTTTTTTTTCTGGTGCATAATATGACCCCCTCAGACGCCTAGTTTAGGAGATATGGCCTTTTTAGTGTTTTGAATGTTTTTTTTTTCTGGTGCATAATATGACCCCCGCAGACGCCTAGTTTAGGAGATATGGCCATTTTAGTGATTTGAATGTTTTTTTTCTGGTGCATAATATGACCCCCGCAGACGCCTAGTTTAGGAGATATGGCGATTTTAGTGATTTGAATGTTTTTTTTTTCTGGTGCATAATATGACCCCCGCAGACGCCTAGTTTAGGAGATATGGCCATTTTAGTGTTTTGAATGTTTTTTTTCTGGTGCATTATATGACCCCCGCAGACGCCTAGTTTAGGAGATATGGCCATTTTAGTGATTTGAATGTTTTTTTTCTGGTGCATAATATGACCCCCGCAGACGCCTAGTTTAGGAGGTATGGCCATTTTAGTGATTTGAATGTTTTTTTTCTGGTGCATAATATGACCCCCGCAGACGCCTAGTTTAGGAGATATGGCCATTTTAGTGTTTTGAATGTTTTTTTTCTGGTGCATAATATGACCCCCGCAGACGCCTAGTTTAGGAGATATGGCCATTTTAGTGATTTGAATGTTTTTTTTCTGGTGCATAATATGACCCCCGCAGACGCCTAGTTTAGGAGATATGGCGATTTTAGTGATTTGAATGTTTTTTTTTTCTGGTGCATAATATGACCCCCGCAGACGCCTAGTTTAGGAGATATGGCCATTTTAGTGTTTTGAATGTTTTTTTTCTGGTGCATAATATGACCCCCGCAGACGCCTAGTTTAGGAGATATGGCGATTTTAGTGTTTTGAATGTTTTTTTTCTTTTGCATAATATGAACCCCGCAGACGCCTAGTTTAGGAGATATGGCGATTTTAGTGATTTGAATGTTTTTTTTCTGGTGCATAATATGACCCCCGCAGACGCCTAGTTTAGGAGATATGGCCATTTTAGTGTTTTGAATGTTTTTTTTCTTTTTCATAATATGAACCACGCAGACGCCTAGTTTAGGAGATATGGCGATTTTAGTGATTTGAATGTTTTTTTTCTGGTGCATAATATGACCCCCGCAGACGCCTAGTTTAGGAGATATGGCCATTTTAGTGTTTTGAATGTTTTTTTTCTGGTGCATAATATGACCCTCGCAGACGCCTAGTTTAGGAGATATGGCCATTTTAGTGTTTTGAATGTTTTTTTTCTGGTGCATAATATGACCCCCGCAGACGCCTAGTTTAGGAGATATGGCGATTTTAGTGATTTGAATGTTTTTTTTCTGGTGCATAATATGACCCCCGCAGACGCCTAGTTTAGGAGATATGGCCATTTTAGTGATTTGAATGTTTTTTTTCTGGTGCATAATATGACCCCCGCAGACGCCTAGCTTAGGATATATGGCGATTTTAGTGATTTGAATGTTTTTTTTCTGGTGCATAATATGACCCCCGCAGACGCCTAGCTTAGGAGATATGGCCATTTTAGTGTTTTGAATGTTTTTTTTCTTTTGCATAATATGAACCCCGCAGACGCCTAGTTTAGGAGATATGGCCATTTTAGTGATTTGAATGTTTTTTTTCTGGTGCATAATATGAACCCCGCAGACGCCTAGTTTAGGAGATAAGGCCATTTTAGTGATTTGAATGTTTTTTTTCTGGTGCATAATATGACCCCCGCAGACGCCTAGTTTAGGAGATATGGCCATTTTAGTGTTTTGAATGTTTTTTTTTTCTGGTGCATAATATGACTGACCCCCGCAGACGCCTAGTTTAGGAGATATGGCCATTTTAGTGTTTTGAATGTTTTTTTTCTGGTGCATAATATGACCCCCGCAGACGCCTAGTTTAGGAGATATGGCCTTTTTAGTGTTTTGAATGTTTTTTTTTTCTGGTGCATAATATGACCCCCGCAGACGCCTAGTTTAGGAGGTATGGCCATTTTAGTGATTTGAATGTTTTTTTTCTGGTGCATAATATGACCCCCGTAGACGCCTAGTTTAGGAGATATGGCGATTTTAGTGATTTGAATGTTTTTTTTTTCTGGTGCATAATATGACCCCCGCAGACGCCTAGTTTAGGAGATATGGCCATTTTAGTGATTTGAATGTTTTTTTTCTGGTGCATAATATGACCCCCGCAGACGCCTAGTTTAGGAGATATGGCGATTTTAGTGATTTGAATGTTTTTTTTTTCTGGTGCATAATATGACCCCCGCAGACGCCTAGTTTAGGAGATATGGCCATTTTAGTGTTTTGAATGTTTTTTTTCTGGTGCATAATATGACCCCCGCAGACGCCTAGTTTAGGAGATATGGCGATTTTAGTGTTTTGAATGTTTTTTTTCTTTTGCATAATATGAACCCCGCAGACGCCTAGTTTAGGAGATATGGCGATTTTAGTGATTTGAATGTTTTTTTTCTGGTGCATAATATGACCCCCGCAGACGCCTAGTTTAGGAGATATGGCCATTTTAGTGTTTTGAATGTTTTTTTTCTTTTTCATAATATGAACCACGCAGACGCCTAGTTTAGGAGATATGGCGATTTTAGTGATTTGAATGTTTTTTTTCTGGTGCATAATATGACCCCCGCAGACGCCTAGTTTAGGAGATATGGCCATTTTAGTGTTTTGAATGTTTTTTTTCTTTTGCATAATATGACCCCCGCAGACGCCTAGTTTAGGAGATATGGCGATTTTAGTGTTTTGAATGTTTTTTTTCTTTTGCATAATATGAACCCCGCAGACGCCTAGTTTAGGAGATATGGCGATTTTAGTGATTTGAATGTTTTTTTTCTGGTGCATAATATGACCCCCGCAGACGCCTAGTTTAGGAGATATGGCCATTTTAGTGTTTTGAATGTTTTTTTTCTGGTGCATAATATGACCCTCGCAGACGCCTAGTTTAGGAGATATGGCCATTTTAGTGTTTTGAATGTTTTTTTTCTGGTGCATAATATGACCCCCGCAGACGCCTAGTTTAGGAGATATGGCGATTTTAGTGATTTGAATGTTTTTTTTCTGGTGCATAATATGACCCCCGCAGACGCCTAGTTTAGGAGATATGGCCATTTTAGTGATTTGAATGTTTTTTTTCTGGTGCATAATATGACCCCCGCAGACGCCTAGTTTAGGATATATGGCGATTTTAGTGATTTGAATGTTTTTTTTCTGGTGCATAATATGACCCCCGCAGACGCCTAGCTTAGGAGATATGGCCATTTTAGTGTTTTGAATGTTTTTTTTCTTTTGCATAATATGAACCCCGCAGACTCCTAGTTTAGGAGATATGGCCATTTTAGTGATTTGAATGTTTTTTTTCTGGTGCATAATATGAACCCCGCAGACGCCTAGTTTAGGAGATAAGGCCATTTTAGTGATTTGAATGTTTTTTTTCTGGTGCATAATATGACCCCCGCAGACGCCTAGTTTAGGAGATATGGCCATTTTAGTGTTTTGAATGTTTTTTTTTCTGGTGCATAATATGACCCCCGCAGACGCCTAGTTTAGGAGATATGGCCATTTTAGTGTTTTGAATGTTTTTTTTCTGGTGCATAATATGACCCCCGCAGACGCCTAGTTTAGGAGATATGGCCTTTTTAGTGTTTTGAATGTTTTTTTTTTCTGGTGCATAATATGACCCCCGCAGACGCCTAGTTTAGGAGGTATGGCCATTTTAGTGATTTGAATGTTTTTTTTCTGGTGCATAATATGACCCCCGCAGACGCCTAGTTTAGGAGATATGGCCATTTTAGTGTTTTGAATGTTTTTTTTCTGGTGCATAATATGACCCCCGCAGACGCCTAGTTTAGGAGATATGGCGATTTTAGTGATTTGAATGTTTTTTTTCTGGTGCATAATATGACCCCCGCAGACGCCTAGTTTAGGAGATATGGCCATTTTAGTGATTTGAATGTTTTTTTTCTGGTGCATAATATGACCCCCGCAGACGCCTAGTTTAGGAGATATGGCGATTTTAGTGATTTGAATGTTTTTTTTTTCTGGTGCATAATATGACCCCCGCAGACGCCTAGTTTAGGAGATATGGCCATTTTAGTGATTTGAATGTTTTTTTTCTGGTGCATAATATGACCCCCGCAGACGCCTAGTTTAGGAGATATGGCCTTTTTAGTGTTTTGAATGTTTTTTTTTTCCGGTGCATAACATGACCCCCGCAGACGCCTAGTTTAGGAGATATGGCCATTTTAGTGTTTTGAATGTTTTTTTTCTGGTGCATAATATGACCCCCGCAGACGCCTAGTTTAGGAGATATGGCCATTTTAGTGATTTGAATGTTTTTTTTCTGGTGCATAATATGACCCTCGCAGATGCCTAGTTTAGGAGATATGGCCATTTTAGTGTTTTGAATGTTTTTTTTCTGGTGCATAATATGACCCCCGCAGACGCCTAGTTTAGGAGATATGGCCTTTTTAGTGTTTTGAATGTTTTTTTTTTCTGGAGCATAATATGACCCCCGCAGACGCCTAGTTTAGTTTTAGTTTTAAATGCATTTTATTTTCTAAATCATTAATTCTTACATACTAACAAAAAATGCTTAAATGCTAGCTTAAAATTACTTAACAATCTTACACTAACTTACTGGCCCCACACAGGCACTCTAAGCTACTCTAAACTCTTACATCTATGTCTTTCGACTTTGTTTACATTTGATACTTATATATACTTATTTTCTGTGCTTAAGGCTAAGAAAAGAATTTAACAAAAAACTTAGCATATGGACATAATTTTGTATTTTTTATAAAAACTTAATATCTAACTTAAAATAAACCTTAGTCTACCTAACCTACCTAACCCCCCGCAGACGCCTAGTTTAGGAGATATGGCCATTTTAGTGTTTTGAATGTTTTTTTTCTGGTGCATAATATGACCCCCGCAGACGCCTAGCTTAGGAGATATGGCCATTTTAGTGATTTGAATGTTTTTTTTCTGGTGCATAATATGACCCCCGCAGACGCCTTGTTTAGGAGATATGGCCATTATAGTGATTTGAATGTTTTTTTCTGGTGCATAATATGACCCCCGCAGACGCCTAGTTTAGGAGATATTTCCATTTTAGTGATTTGAATGTTTTTTTTCTGGTGCATAGTATGACCACCGCAGACGCCTAGTTTAGGAGATATGGCCTTTTTAGTGTTTTGAATGTTTTTTTTTTTCTGGTGCATAATATGACCCCCGCAGACGCCTAGTTTAGGAGATATGGCCATTTTACTGATTTGAATGTTTTTTTTCTGGTGCATAATATGACCCCTGCAGACGCCTAGTTTAGGAGATATGGCCATTTTAGTGTTTTGAATGTTTTTTTTCTGGTGCATAATATGACCCCCGCAGACGCCTAGTTTAGGAGATATGGCGATTTTAGTGATTTGAATGTTTTTTTTCTGGTGCATAATATGACCCCCGCAGACGCCTAGTTTAGGAGATATGGCCATTTTAGTGATTTGAATGTTTTTTTTCTGGTGCATAATATGACCCCCGCAGACGCCTAGTTTAGGAGATATGGCGATTTTAGTGATTTGAATGTTTTTTTTTTCTGGTGCATAATATGACCCCCGCAGACGCCTAGTTTAGGAGATATGGCCTTTTTAGTGTTTTGAATGTTTTTTTTTTCCGGTGCATAATATGACCCCCGCAGACGCCTAGTTTAGGAGATATGGCCATTTTAGTGTTTTGAATGTTTTTTTTCTGGTGCATAATATGACCCCCGCAGACGCCTAGTTTAGGAGATATGGCCATTTTAGTGATTTGAATGTTTTTTTTCTGGTGCATAATATGACCCTCGCAGATGCCTAGTTTAGGAGATATGGCCATTTTAGTGTTTTGAATGTTTTTTTTCTGGTGCATAATATGACCCCCGCAGACGCCTAGTTTAGGAGATATGGCCTTTTTAGTGTTTTGAATGTTTTTTTTTTCTGGTGCATAATATGACCCCCGCAGACGCCTAGTTTAGGAGATATGGCCATTTTAGTGTTTTGAATGTTTTTTTTCTGGTGCATAATATGACCCCCGCAGACGCCTAGCTTAGGAGATATGGCCATTTTAGTGATTTGAATGTTTTTTTTCTGGTGCATAATATGACCCCCGCAGACGCCTAGTTTAGGAGATATGGCCATTATAGTGATTTGAAAGTTTTTTTTCTGGTGCATAATATGACCCCCGCAGACGCCTAGTTTAGGAGATATGGCCATTTTAGTGATTTGAATGTTTTTTTTCTGGTGCATAAAATGACCACCGCAGACGCCTAGTTTAGGAGATATGGCCTTTTTAGTGTTTTGAATGTTTTTTTTCTGGTGCATAATATGACCCCCGCAGACGCTTAGTTTAGGAGATATGGCCATTTTAGTGATTTGAATGTTTTTTTTCTGGTGCATAATATGACCACCGCAGACGCCTAGTTTAGGAGATATGGCCTTTTTAGTGTTTTGAATGTTTTTTTTTTCTGGTGCATAATATGACCCCCGCAGACGCCTAGTTTAGGAGATATGGCCATTTTAGTGATTTGAATGTTTTTTTCTGGTGCATAATATGACCCCCGCAGACGCCTAGTTTAGGAGATATGGTCATTTTAGTGATTTGAATGTTTTTTTTCTGGTGCATAATATGACCCCCGCAGACGCCTAGTTTAGGAGATATGGCCATTTTAGTGATTTGAATGTTTTTTTTCTGGTGCATAATATGACCCCCGCAGACGCCTAGTTTAGGAGATATGGCCATTTTAGTGATTTGAATGTTTTTTTTTCTGGTGCATAATATGACCCCCGCAGACTCCTGGTTTAGGAGATATGGCCATTTTAGTGATTTGAATGTTTTTTTTCTGGTGCATAATATGACCCCCGCAGACGCCTAGTTTAGGAGATATGGCCATTTTAGTGATTTGAATGTTTTTTTTCTGGTGGATAATATGACCCTCGCAGACGCCTAGTTTAGGAGATATGGCCATTTTAGTGTTTTGAATGTTTTTTTTCTGGTGCATAATATGACCCCCGCAGACGCCTAGTTTAGGAGATATGGCCATTTTAGTGTTTTGAATGTTTTTTTTTTCTGGTGCATAATATGACCCCCGCAGACGCCTAGTTTAGGAGATATGGCCATTTTAGTGTTTTGAATGTTTTTTTTCTGGTGCATAATATGACCCCCGCAGACGCCTAGTTTAGGAGATATGGCCATTTTAGTGTTTTGAATGTTTTTTTTCTGGTGCATAATATGACTTTCGCAGACGCCTAATTTAGGAGATATGGCCATTTTAGTGTTTTGAATGTTTTTTTTCTGGTGCATAATATGACCCCCGCAGACGCCTAGTTTAGGAGATATGGCCTTTTTAGTGTTTTGAATGTTTTTTTTTTCTGGTGCATAATATGACCCCCGCAGACGCCTAGTTTAGGAGATATGGCCATTTTAGTGTTTTGAATGTTTTTTTTCTGGTGCATAATATGACCCCCGCAGACGCATAGTTTAGGAGATATGGCGATTTTAGTGATTTGAATGTTTTTTTTCTGGTGCATAATATGATCCCCGCAGACTCCTGGTTTAGGAGATATGGCCATTTTAGTGATTTGAATGTTTTTTTTCTGGTGCATAATATGACCCCCGCAGACGCCTAGTTTAGGAGATATGGCCATTTTAGTGTTTTGAATGTTTTTTTTTTCTGGTGCATAATATGACCCCCGCAGACGCCTAGTTTAGGAGATATGGCCATTTTAGTGTTTTGAATGTTTTTTTTCTGGTGCATAATATGACCCCCGCAGACGCCTAGTTTAGGAGATATGGCCATTTTAGTGTTTTTTTTTTTTTTTTCTGGTGCATAATATGACTTTCGCAGACGCCTAATTTAGGAGATATGGCCATTTTAGTGATTTGAATGTTTTTTTTTCTGGTGCATAATATGCCCCCTGCAGACTCCTGGTTTAGGAGATATGGCCATTTTAGTGATTTGAATGTTTTTTTTCTGGTGCATAATATGACCCCGCAGACGCCTAGTTTAGGAGATATGGCCATTTTAGTGATTTGAATGTTTTTTTTCTGGTGCATAATATGACCACCGCAGACGCCTAGTTTAGGAGATATGGCCATTTTAGTGTTTTGAATGTTTTTTTTCTGGTGCGTAATATGACCCCCGCAGACGCCTAGTTTAGGAGATATGGTCATTTTAGTGATTTGAATGTTTTTTTTCTGGTGCATAATATGACCCCCGCAGACGCCTAGTTTAGGAGATATGGCCATTTTAGTGATTTGAATGTTTTTTTTCTGGTGCATAATATGACCCCCGCAGACGCCTAGTTTAGGAGATATGGCCATTTTAGTGTTTTGAATGTTTTTTTTCTGGTGCATAATATGACTTTCGCAGACGCCTAGTTTAGGAGATATGGCCATTTTAGTGTTTTGAATGTTTTTTTTCTGGTGCATAATATGACTTTCGCAGACACCTAATTTAGGAGATATGGCCATTTTAGTGTTTTGAATGTTTTTTTTCTGGTGCATAATATGACCCCCGCAGACGCCTAGTTTAGGAGATATGGCCATTTTAGTGTTTTGAATGTTTTTTTTCTGGTGCATAATATGACCCCCGCAGACGCATAGTTTAGGAGATATGGCGATTTTAGTGATTTGAATGTTTTTTTTCTGGTGCATAATATGACCCCCGCAGACGCCTAGTTTAGGAGATATGGCCATTTTAGTGATTTGAATGTTTTTTTTCTGGTGCATAATATGACCCCCGCAGACGCCTAGTTTAGGATATATGGCGATTTTAGTGATTTGAATGTTTTTTTTCTGGTGCATAATATGACCCTCGCAGACGCCTAGTTTAGGAGATATGGCCATTTTAGTGTTTTGAATGTTTTTTTTCTGGTGCATAATATGACCCCCGCAGACGCCTAGTTTAGGAGATATGGCGATTTTAGTGATTTGAATGTTTTTTTTCTGGTGCATAATATGACCCCCGCAGACGCCTAGTTTAGGAGATATGGCCATTTTAGTGATTTGAATGTTTTTTTTCTGGTGCATAATATGACCCCCGCAGACGCCTAGTTTAGGATATATGGCGATTTTAGTGATTTGGATGTTTTTTTTCTGGTGCATAATATGACCCCCGCAGACGCCTAGTTTAGGAGATATGGCCATTTTAGTGTTTTGAATGTTTTTTTTCTGGTGCATAATATGACCCCCGCAGACGCCTAGTTTAGGAGATATGGCCATTTTAGTGTTTTGAATGTTTTTTTTTTCTGGTGCATAATATGACCCCCGCAGACGCCTAGTTTAGGAGATATGGCCATTTTAGTGTTTTGAATGTTTTTTTTCTGGTGCATAATATGACCCCCGCAGACGCCTAGTTTAGGAGATATGGCCATTTTAGTGTTTTGAATGTTTTTTTTCTGGTGCATAATATGACTTTCGCAGACGCCTAGTTTAGGAGATATGGCCATTTTAGTGTTTTGAATGTTTTTTTTCTGGTGCATAATATGACTTTCGCAGACACCTAATTTAGGAGATATGGCCATTTTAGTGTTTTGAATGTTTTTTTTCTGGTGCATAATATGACCCCCGCAGACGCCTAGTTTAGGAGATATGGCCATTTTAGTGTTTTGAATGTTTTTTTTCTGGTGCATAATATGACCCCCGCAGACGCATAGTTTAGGAGATATGGCGATTTTAGTGATTTGAATGTTTTTTTTCTGGTGCATAATATGACCCCCGCAGACGCCTAGTTTAGGAGATATGGCCATTTTAGTGATTTGAATGTTTTTTTTCTGGTGCATAATATGACCCCCGCAGACGCCTAGTTTAGGATATATGGCGATTTTAGTGATTTGAATGTTTTTTTTCTGGTGCATAATATGACCCTCGCAGACGCCTAGTTTAGGAGATATGGCCATTTTAGTGTTTTGAATGTTTTTTTTCTGGTGCATAATATGACCCCCGCAGACGCCTAGTTTAGGAGATATGGCGATTTTAGTGATTTGAATGTTTTTTTTCTGGTGCATAATATGACCCCCGCAGACGCCTAGTTTAGGAGATATGGCCATTTTAGTGATTTGAATGTTTTTTTTCTGGTGCATAATATGACCCCCGCAGACGCCTAGTTTAGGATATATGGCGATTTTAGTGATTTGGATGTTTTTTTTCTGGTGCATAATATGACCCCCGCAGACGCCTAGCTTAGGAGATATGGCCATTTTAGTGATTTGAATGTTTTTTTTCTGGTGCATAAAATGACCACCGCAGACGCCTAGTTTAGGAGATATGGCCTTTTTAGTGTTTTGAATGTTTTTTTTCTGGTGCATAATATGACCCCCGCAGACGCTTAGTTTAGGAGATATGGCCATTTTAGTGATTTGAATGTTTTTTTTCTGGTGCATAATATGACCACCGCAGACGCCTAGTTTAGGAGATATGGCCTTTTTAGTGTTTTGAATGTTTTTTTTTTCTGGTGCATAATATGACCCCCGCAGACGCCTAGTTTAGGAGATATGGCCATTTTAGTGATTTGAATGTTTTTTTTCTGGTGCATAATATGACCCCCGCAGACGCCTAGTTTAGGAGATATGGTCATTTTAGTGATTTGAATGTTTTTTTTCTGGTGCATAATATGACCCCCGCAGACGCCTAGTTTAGGAGATATGGCCATTTTAGTGATTTGAATGTTTTTTTTCTGTGCGTAATATGACCCCCGCAGGCGCCTAGTTTAGGAGATATGGTCATTTTAGTGATTTGAATGTTTTTTTTCTGGTGCATAATATGACCCCCGCAGACGCCTAGTTTAGGAGATATGGCCATTTTAGTGATTTGAATGTTTTTTTTTCTGGTGCATAATATGACCCCCGCAGACTCCTGGTTTAGGAGATATGGCCATTTTAGTGATTTGAATGTTTTTTTTCTGGTGCATAATATGACCCCCGCAGACGCCTAGTTTAGGAGATATGGCCATTTTAGTGATTTGAATGTTTTTTTTCTGGTGCATAATATGACCCTCGCAGACGCCTAGTTTAGGAGATATGGCCATTTTAGTGTTTTGAATGTTTTTTTTCTGGTGCATAATATGACCTCCGCAGACGCCTAGTTTAGGAGATATGGCCATTTTAGTGTTTTGAATGTTTTTTTTTTCTGGTGCATAATATGACCCCCGCAGACGCCTAGTTTAGGAGATATGGCCATTTTAGTGTTTTGAATGTTTTTTTTCTGGTGCATAATATGACCCCGCAGACGCCTAGTTTAGGAGATATGGCCATTTTAGTGTTTTGAATGTTTTTTTCTGGTGCATAATATGACTTTCGCAGACGCCTAGTTTAGGAGATATGGCCATTTTAGTGTTTTGAATGTTTTTTTTCTGGTGCATAATATGACCCCCGCAGACGCCTAGTTTAGGAGATATGGCCATTTTAGTGTTTTGAATGTTTTTTTCTGGTGCATAATATGACTTTCGCAGACGCCTAGTTTAGGAGATATGGCCATTTTAGTGTTTTGAATGTTTTTTTTCTGGTGCATAATATGACCACCGCAGACGCCTAGTTTAGGAGATATGGCCATTTTAGTGTTTTGAATGTTTTTTTTCTGGTGCATAATATGACCCTCGCAGACGCCTAGTTTAGGAGATATGGCCATTTTAGTGTTTTGAATGTTTTTTTTCTGGTGCATAATATGACCCCCGCAGACGCCTAGTTTAGGAGATATGGCGATTTTAGTGATTTGAGTGGTTTTTTTCTGGTGCGTAATATGACCACCGCAGACGCCTAGTTTAGGAGATATGGCCATTTTAGTGATTTGAATGTTTTTTTTCTGGTGCATAATATGACCCCCGCAGACGCCTAGTTTAGGATATATGGCGATTTTAGTGATTTGAATGTTTTTTTTCTGGTGCATAATATGACCCCCGCAGACGCCTAGCTTAGGAGATATGGCCATTTTAGTGTTTTGAATGTTTTTTTTCTTTTGCATAATATGAACCCCGCAGACGCCTAGTTTAGGAGATATGGCCATTTTAGTGATTTGAATGTTTTTTTTCTGGTGCATAATATGAACCCCGCAGACGCCTAGTTTAGGAGATAAGGCCATTTTAGTGATTTGAATGTTTTTTTTCTGGTGCATAATATGACCTCCGCAGACGCCTAGTTTAGGAGATATGGCCATTTTAGTGTTTTGAATGTTTTTTTTTTCTGGTGCATAATATGACCCCCGCAGACGCCTAGTTTAGGAGATATGGCCATTTTAGTGTTTTGAATGTTTTTTTTCTGGTGCATAATATGACTTTCGCAGACGCCTAGTTTAGGAGATATGGCCTTTTTAGTGTTTTAAATGTTTTTTTTTTCTGGTGCATAATATGACCCCCGCAGACGCCTAGTTTAGGAGGTATGGCCATTTTAGTGATTTGAATGTTTTTTTTCTGGTGCATAATATGACCCCCGCAGACGCCTAGTTTAGGAGATATGGCCATTTTAGTGTTTTGAATGTTTTTTTTCTGGTGCATAATATGACCCCCGCAGACGCCTAGTTTAGGAGATATGGCGATTTTAGTGATTTGAATGTTTTTTTTCTGGTGCATAATATGACCCCCGCAGACGCCTAGTTTAGGAGATATGGCCATTTTAGTGAATTGAATGTTTTTTTTCTGGTGCATAATATGACCCCCGCAGACGCCTAGTTTAGGAGATATGGCGATTTTAGTGATTTGAATGTTTTTTTTTTCTGGTGCATAATATGACCCCCGCAGACGCCTAGTTTAGGAGATATGGCCATTTTAGTGATTTGAATGTTTTTTTTCTGGTGCATAATATGACCCCCGCAGACGCCTAGTTTAGGAGATATGGCCTTTTTAGTGTTTTGAATGTTTTTTTTTTCCGGTGCATAATATGACCCCCGCAGACGCCTAGTTTAGGAGATATGGCCATTTTAGTGTTTTGAATGTTTTTTTTCTGGTGCATAATATGACCCCCGCAGACGCCTAGTTTAGGAGATATGGCCATTTTAGTGATTTGAATGTTTTTTTTCTGGTGCATAATATGACCCTCGCAGATGCCTAGTTTAGGAGATATGGCCATTTTAGTGTTTTGAATGTTTTTTTTCTGGTGCATAATATGACCCCCGCAGACGCCTAGTTTAGGAGATATGGCCTTTTTAGTGTTTTGAATGTTTTTTTTTTCTGGTGCATAATATGACCCCCGCAGACGCCTAGTTTAGGAGATATGGCCATTTTAGTGTTTTGAATGTTTTTTTTCTGGTGCATAATATGACCCCCGCAGACGCCTAGCTTAGGAGATATGGCCATTTTAGTGATTTGAATGTTTTTTTTCTGGTGCATAATATGACCCCCGCAGACGCCTTGTTTAGGAGATATGGCCATTATAGTGATTTGAATGTTTTTTTTCTGGTGCATAATATGACCCCCGCAGACGCCTAGTTTAGGAGATATGGCCATTTTAGTGATTTGAATGTTTTTTTTCTGGTGCATAATATGACCACCGCAGACGCCTAGTTTAGGAGATATGGCCTTTTTAGTGTTTTGAATGTTTTTTTTTTCTGGTGCATAATATGACCCCCGCAGACGCCTAGTTTAGGAGATATGGCCATTTTAGTGATTTGAATGTTTTTTTTCTGGTGCATAATAAGACCACCGCAGACGCCTAGTTTAGGAGATATGGCCTTTTTAGTGTTTTGAATGTTTTTTTTCTGGTGCATAATATGACCCCCGCAGACGATTAGTTTAGGAGATATGGCCATTTTAGTGATTTGAATGTTTTTTTTCTGGTGCATAATATGACCACCGCAGACGCCTAGTTTAGGAGATATGGCCTTTTTAGTGTTTTGAATGTTTTTTTTTTTCTGGTGCATAATATGACCCCCGCAGACGCCTAGTTTAGGAGATATGGCCATTTTACTGATTTGAATGTTTTTTTTCTGGTGCATAATATGACCCCCGCAGACGCCTAGTTTAGGAGATATGGCCATTTTAGTGTTTTGAATGTTTTTTTTCTGGTGCATAATATGACCCCCGCAGACGCCTAGTTTAGGAGATATGGCGATTTTAGTGATTTGAATGTTTTTTTTCTGGTGCATAATATGACCCCCGCAGACGCCTAGTTTAGGATATATGGCCATTTTAGTGATTTGAATGTTTTTTTTCTGGTGCATAATATGACCCCCGCAGACGCCTAGTTTAGGAGATATGGCGATTTTAGTGATTTGAATGTTTTTTTTTTCTGGTGCATAATATGACCCCCGCAGACGCCTAGTTTAGGAGATATGGCCATTTTAGTGATTTGAATGTTTTTTTTCTGGTGCATAATATGACCCCCGCAGACGCCTAGTTTAGGAGATATGGCCTTTTTAGTGTTTTGAATGTTTTTTTTTTCCGGTGCATAATATGACCCCCGCAGACGCCTAGTTTAGGAGATATGGCCATTTTAGTGTTTTGAATGTTTTTTTTCTGGTGCATAATATGACCCCCGCAGACGCCTAGTTTAGGAGATATGGTCATTTTAGTGATTTGAATGTTTTTTTTTTCTGGTGCATAATATGACCCCCGCAGACGCCTAGTTTAGGAGATATGGCCATTTTAGTGATTTGAATGTTTTTTTTCTGGTGCATAATATGACCCCCGCAGACGCCTAGTTTAGGAGATATGGCCTTTTTAGTGTTTTGAATGGTTTTTTTTTTCTGGTGCATAATATGACCCCCGCAGACGCCTAGCTTAGGAGATATGGCCATTTTAGTGATTTGAATGTTTTTTTTCTGGTGCATAATATGACCCCCGCAGACGCCTAGTTTAGGAGATATGGCCATTATAGTGATTTGAATGTCTTTTTTCTGGTGCATAATATGACCCCCGCAGACGCCTAGTTTAGGAGATATGGCCATTTTAGTGATTTGAATGTTTTTTTTCTGGTGCATAAAATGACCACCGCAGACGCCTAGTTTAGGAGATATGGCCATTTTAGTGATTTGAATGTTTTTTTTCTGGTGCGTAATATGACCCCCGCAGACGCCTAGTTTAGGAGATATGGTCATTTTAGTGATTTGAATGTTTTTTTTCTGGTGCATAATATGACCCCCGCAGACGCCTAGTTTAGGAGATATGGCCATTTTAGTGATTTGAATGTTTTTTTTCTGGTGCATAAAATGACCACCGCAGACGCCTAGTTTAGGAGATATGGCCATTTTAGTGATTTGAATGTTTTTTTTCTGGTGCGTAATATGACCCCCGCAGACGCCTAGTTTAGGAGATATGGTCATTTAAGTGATTTGAATGTTTTTTTTCTGGTGCATAATATGACCCCCGCAGACGCCTAGTTTAGGAGATATGGCCATTTTAGTGATTTGAATGTTTTTTTTTCTGTTGCATAATATGACCCCCGCAGACTCCTGGTTTAGGAGATATGGCCATTTTAGTGATTTGAATGTTTTTTTTCTGGTGCGTAATATGACCCCCGCAGACGCCTAGTTTAGGAGATATGGTCATTTTAGTGATTTGAATGTTTTTTTTCTGGTGCATAATATGACCCCCGCAGACGCCTAGTTTAGGAGATATGGCCATTTTAGTGATTTGAATGTTTTTTTTCTGGTGCATAATATGACCACCGCAGACGCCTAGTTTAGGAGATATGGCCTTTTTAGTGTTTTGAATGTTTTTTTTTTCTGGTGCATAATATGACCCCCGCAGACGCCTAGTTTAGGAGATATGGCCATTTTAGTGATTTGAATGTTTTTTTTCTGGTGCATAAAATGACCACCGCAGACGCCTAGTTTAGGAGATATGGCCATTTTAGTGATTTGAATGTTTTTTTTCTGGTGCGTAATATGACCCCCGCAGACGCCTAGTTTAGGAGATATGGTCATTTTAGTGATTTGAATGTTTTTTTTCTGGTGCATAATATGACCCCCGCAGACGCCTAGTTTAGGAGATATGGCCATTTTAGTGATTTGAATGTTTTTTTTTCTGTTGCATAATATGACCCCCGCAGACTCCTGGTTTAGGAGATATGGCCATTTTAGTGATTTGAATGTTTTTTTTCTGGTGCATAATATGACCCCCGCAGACGCCTAGTTTAGGAGATATGGCCATTTTAGTGATTTGAATGTTTTTTTTCTGGTGCATAATATGACCCTCGCAGACGCCTAGTTTAGGAGATATGGCCATTTTAGTGTTTTGAATGTTTTTTTTCTGGTGCATAATATGACCCCCGCAGACGCCTAGTTTAGGAGATATGGCCATTTTAGTGATTTGAATGTTTTTTTTCTGGTGCATAATATGACCACCGCAGACGCCTAGTTTAGGAGATATGGCCTTTTTAGTGTTTTGAATGTTTTTTTTTTTCTGGTGCATAATATGACCCCCGCAGACGCCTAGTTTAGGAGATATGGCCATTTTAGTGATTTGAATGTTTTTTTTCTGGTGCATAAAATGACCACCGCAGACGCCTAGTTTAGGAGATATGGCCATTTTAGTGATTTGAATGTTTTTTTTCTGGTGCGTAATATGACCCCCGCAGACGCCTAGTTTAGGAGATATGGTCATTTTAGTGATTTGAATGTTTTTTTTCTGGTGCATAATATGACCCCCGCAGACGCCTAGTTTAGGAGATATGGCCATTTTAGTGATTTGAATGTTTTTTTTTCTGTTGCATAATATGACCCCCGCAGACTCCTGGTTTAGGAGATATGGCCATTTTAGTGATTTGAATGTTTTTTTTCTGGTGCATAATATGACCCCCGCAGACGCCTAGTTTAGGAGATATGGCCATTTTAGTGATTTGAATGTTTTTTTTCTGGTGCATAATATGACCCTTGCAGACGCCTAGTTTAGGAGATATGGCCATTTTAGTGTTTTGAATGTTTTTTTTCTGGTGCATAATATGACCCCCGCAGACGCCTAGTTTAGGAGATATGGCCATTTTAGTGTTTTGAATGTTTTTTTTTTCTGGTGCATAATATGACCCCCGCAGACGCCTAGTTTAGGAGATATGGCCATTTTAGTGTTTTGAATGTTTTTTTTTTCTGGTGCATAATATGACCCCCGCAGACGCCTAGTTTAGGAGATATGGCCATTTTAGTGTTTTGAATGTTTTTTTTCTGGTGCATAATATGACCCCCGCAGACGCCTAGTTTAGGAGATATGGTCATTTTAGTGATTTGAATGTTTTTTTTTTGGTGCATAATATGACACCCGCAGACGCCTAGTTAAGGAGATATGGCCTTTTTAGTGTTTTGAATGTTTTTTTTCTTTTTCATAATATGAACCCCGCAGACGCCTAGTTTAGGAGATATGGCCTTTTTAGTGTTTTGAATGTTTTTTGTTTCTGGTGCATAATATGACCCCCGCAGACGCCTAGTTTAGGAGATATGGCGATTTTAGTGATTTGAATGTTTTTTTTCTGGTGCGTAATATGACCCCCGCAGACGCCTAGTTTAGGAGATATGGCCTTTTTAGTGTTTTGAATGTTTTTTTTTTCTGGTGCATAATATGACCCCCGCAGACGCCTTGTTTAGGAGATATGGCCATTTTTAAGTTTTGAATTTTTTTTTCTGGTGCATAATTTGTCCCCCGCAGACGCCTAGTTTAGGAGATATGGCGATTTTAGTGATTTGAATGTTTTTTTTTTGGTGCACAATATGACACCCGCAGACGCCTAGTTTAGGAGATATGGCCATTTTAGTGTTTTGAATGTTTTTTTTCTTTTGCATAATATGAACCCCGCAGACGCCTAGTTTAGGAGATATGGCCATTTTAGTGATTTGAATGTTTTTTTTCTGGTGCATAATATGACCCCCGCAGACGCCTAGTTTAGGAGATATGGCCATTTTAGTGATTTGAATGTTTTTTTTCTGGTGCATAATATGACCCCCGCAGACGCCTAGTTTAGGAGATATGGCCATTTTAGTGATTTGAATGTTTTTTTTCTGGTGCATAATATGACCCCCGCAGACGCCTAGTTTAGGAGATATGGCCTTTTTAGGGTTTTGAATGTTTTTTTTTTCTGGTGCATAATATGACCCCCGCAGACGCCTAGTTTAGGAGATATGGCCATTTTAGTGATTTGAATGTTTTTTTTCTGGTGCATAATATGACCCCCGCAGACGCCTAGTTTAGGAGATATGGCCATTTTAGTGATTTGAATGTTTTTTTTCTGGTGCATAATATGACCCCCGCAGACGCCTAGTTTAGGAGATATGGCCATTTTAGTGATTTGAATGTTTTTTTTCTGGTGCATAATATGACCCCCGCAGGCGCCTAGTTTAGGAGATATGGCCTTTTTAGTGTTTTGAATGTTTTTTTTTTCTGGTTCATAATATGACCCCCGCAGACGCCTAGTTTAGGAGATATGGCCATTTTAGTGATTTGAATGTTTTTTTTCTGGTGCATAATATGACCCCCGCAGACGCCTAGTTTAGGAGATATGGCCATTTTAGTGATTTGAATGTTTTTTTTCTGGTGCAATATGACCTCCGCAGATGCCTAGTTTAGGAGATATGGCCATTTTAGTGATTTGAATGTTTTTTTTCTGGTGCATAATATGACCCCCGCAGACGCCTAGTTTAGGAGATATGGCGATTTTAGTGATTTGAATGCTTTTTTTTTGGTGCATAATATGACCCCCGCAGACGCCTAGTTTAGGAGATATGGCCATTTTAGTGTTTTGAATGTTTTTTTTCTTTTGCATAATATGAACCCCGCAGACGCCTAGTTTAGGAGATATGGCCATTTTAGTGATTTGAATGTTTTTTTTCTGGTGCATAATATGACCCCCGCAGACGCCTAGTTTAGGAGATATGGCCATTTTAGTGATTTGAATGTTTTTTTTCTGGTGCATAATATGACCCCCGCAGACGCCTAGTTTAGGAGATATGGCCTTTTTAGTGTTTTGAATGTTTTTTTTTTCTGGTGCAATATGACCCCCGCAGATGCCTAGTTTAGGAGATATGGCCATTTTAGTGATTTGAATGTTTTTTTTCTGGTGCATAATATGACCCCCGCAGACGCCTAGTTTAGGAGATATGGCCATTTTAGTGTTTGGAATGTTTTTTTCTGGTGCATAATATGACCCCCGCAGACGCCTAGTTTAGGAGATATGGCCATTTTAGTGTTTTGAATGTTTTTTTTCTTTTGCATAATATGAACCCCGCAGACGCCTAGTTTAGGAGATATGGCGATTTTAGTGATTTGAATGTTTTTTTTTTGGTGCATAATATGACCCCCGCAGACGCCTAGTTTAGGAGATATGGCCATTTTAGTGTTTTGAATGTTTTTTTTCTTTTGCATAATATGAACCCCGCAGACGCCTAGTTTAGGAGATATGGCGATTTTAGTGATTTGAATGTTTTTTTTCTGGTGCATAATATGACCCCCGCAGACGCCTAATTTAGGAGATATGGCCATTTTAGTGATTTGAATGTTTTTTTTCTGGTGCATAATATGACCCCCGCAGACGCCTAGTTTAGGAGATATGGCGATTTTAGTGATTTGAATGTTTTTTTTCTGGTGCATAATATGACCCCCGCAGACGCCTAGTTTAGGAGATATGGCCATTTTAGTGATTTGAATGTTTTTTTTCTGGTGCATAATATGACCCCCGCAGACGCCTAGTTTAGGAGATATGGCCTTTTTAGTGTTTTGAATGTTTTTTTTTTCTGGTGCATAATATGACCCCCGCAGACGCCTTGTTTAGGAGATATGGCCATTTTTAAGTTTTGAATTTTTTTTTCTGGTGCATAATTTGACCCCCGCAGACGCCTAGTTTAGGAGATATGGCCATTTTAGTGATTTGAATGTTTTTTCTCTGGTGCATAATATGAACCCCGCAGACGCCTAGTTTAGGAGATACGGCCATTTTAGTGATTTGAATGTTTTTTTTCTGGTGCATAATATGACCCCCGCAGACGCCTAGTTTAGGAGATATGGCGATTTTAGTGATTTTAATGTTTTTTTTTTGGTGCATAATATGACACCCGCAGACGCCTAGTTTAGGAGAAATGGCCATTTTAGTGATTTGAATGTTTTTTTTCTGGTGCATAATATGACCCCCGCAGACGCCTAGTTTAGGAGATATGGCGATTTTAGTGATTTGAATGTTTTTTTTCTGGTGCATAATATGAACCCCGCAGACATCTAGTTTAGGAGATATGGCCATTTTAGTGTTTTGAATGTTTTTTTTCTGGTGCATAATATGACCCCCGCAGACGACTAGTTTAGGAGATATGGCCTTTTTAGTGTTTTGAATGTTTTTTTTTTCTGGTGCATAATATGACCCCCGCAGACGCCTAGTTTAGGAGATATGGCCATTTTAGTGATTTGAATGTTTTTTTTCTGGTGCATAATATGACCCCAGCAGACGCCTAGTTTAGGAGATATGGCCATTTTAGTGATTTGAATGTTTTTTTTCTGGTGCATAATATGACCCCCGCAGACGCCTAGTTTAGGAGATATGGCCTTTTTAGTGTTTTGAATGTTTTTTTTTTCTGGTGCATAATATGACCCCAGCAGACGCCTTGTTTAGGAGATATGGCCATTTTTAAGTTTTGAATTTTTTTTTCTGGTGCATAATATGAACCCCGCAGACGCCTAGTTTAGGAGATATGGCCATTTTAGTGTTTTGAATGTTTTTTTTCTGGTGCATAATATGACCCCCGCAGACGCCTAGTTTAGGAGATATGGCGATTTTAGTAATTTGAATGTTTTTTTTTTCTGGTGCATAATATGACCCCCGCAGACGCCTAGTTTAGGAGATATGGCCATTTTAGTGATTTGAATGTTTTTTTTCTGGTGCATAATATGACCCCCGCAGACGCCTAGTTTAGGAGATATGGCGATTTTAGTGATTTGAATGTTTTTTTTCTGGTGCATAATATGACCTCCGCAGATGCCTAGTTTAGGAGATATGGCCATTTTAGTGATTTGAATGTTTTTTTTCTGGTGCATAATATGACCCCCGCAGACGCCTAGTTTAGGAGATATGGCCATTTTAGTGTTTAGAATGTTTTTTTTCTGGTGCATAATATGACCCCGCAGACGCCTAGTTTAGGAGATATGGCCATTTTAGTGTTTTGAATGTTTTTTTTCTGGTGCATAATATGACCCCCGCAGACGCCTAGTTTAGGAGATATGGCCATTTTAGTGATTTGAATGTTTTTTTTCTGGTGCAATATGACCTCCGCAGATGCCTAGTTTAGGAGATATGGCCATTTTAGTGATTTGAATGTTTTTTTTCTGGTGCATAATATGACCCCCGCAGACGCCTAGTTTAGGAGATATGGCCATTTTAGTGATTTGAATGTTTTTTTTCTGGTGCAATATGACCTCCGCAGATGCCTAGTTTAGGAGATATGGCCATTTTAGTGATTTGAATGTTTTTTTTCTGGTGCATAATATGACCCCCGCAGACGCCTAGTTTAGGAGATATGGCGATTTTAGTGATTTGAATGCTTTTTTTTTGGTGCATAATATGACCCCCGCAGACGCCTAGTTTAGGAGATATGGCCATTTTAGTGTTTTGAATGTTTTTTTTCTTTTGCATAATATGAACCCCGCAGACGCCTAGTTTAGGAGATATGGCCATTTTAGTGATTTGAATGTTTTTTTTCTGGTGCATAATATGACCCCCGCAGACGCCTAGTTTAGGAGATATGGCCATTTTAGTGATTTGAATGTTTTTTTTCTGGTGCATAATATGACCCCCGCAGACGCCTAGTTTAGGAGATATGGCCTTTTTAGTGTTTTGAATGTTTTTTTTTTCTGGTGCAATATGACCCCCGCAGATGCCTAGTTTAGGAGATATGGCCATTTTAGTGATTTGAATGTTTTTTTTCTGGTGCATAATATGACCCCCGCAGACGCCTAGTTTAGGAGATATGGCCATTTTAGTGTTTGGAATGTTTTTTTCTGGTGCATAATATGACCCCCGCAGACGCCTAGTTTAGGAGATATGGCCATTTTAGTGTTTTGAATGTTTTTTTTCTTTTGCATAATATGAACCCCGCAGACGCCTAGTTTAGGAGATATGGCGATTTTAGTGATTTGAATGTTTTTTTTTTGGTGCATAATATGACCCCCGCAGACGCCTAGTTTAGGAGATATGGCCATTTTAGTGTTTTGAATGTTTTTTTTCTTTTGCATAATATGAACCCCGCAGACGCCTAGTTTAGGAGATATGGCGATTTTAGTGATTTGAATGTTTTTTTTCTGGTGCATAATATGACCCCCGCAGACGCCTAATTTAGGAGATATGGCCATTTTAGTGATTTGAATGTTTTTTTTCTGGTGCATAATATGACCCCCGCAGACGCCTAGTTTAGGAGATATGGCGATTTTAGTGATTTGAATGTTTTTTTTCTGGTGCATAATATGACCCCCGCAGACGCCTAGTTTAGGAGATATGGCCATTTTAGTGATTTGAATGTTTTTTTTCTGGTGCATAATATGACCCCCGCAGACGCCTAGTTTAGGAGATATGGCCTTTTTAGTGTTTTGAATGTTTTTTTTTTCTGGTGCATAATATGACCCCCGCAGACGCCTTGTTTAGGAGATATGGCCATTTTTAAGTTTTGAATTTTTTTTTCTGGTGCATAATTTGACCCCCGCAGACGCCTAGTTTAGGAGATATGGCCATTTTAGTGATTTGAATGTTTTTTCTCTGGTGCATAATATGAACCCCGCAGACGCCTAGTTTAGGAGATACGGCCATTTTAGTGATTTGAATGTTTTTTTTCTGGTGCATAATATGACCCCCGCAGACGCCTAGTTTAGGAGATATGGTGATTTTAGTGATTTTAATGTTTTTTTTTTGGTGCATAATATGACACCCGCAGACGCCTAGTTTAGGAGAAATGGCCATTTTAGTGATTTGAATGTTTTTTTTCTGGTGCATAATATGACCCCCGCAGACGCCTAGTTTAGGAGATATGGCGATTTTAGTGATTTGAATGTTTTTTTTCTGGTGCATAATATGAACCCCGCAGACATCTAGTTTAGGAGATATGGCCATTTTAGTGTTTTGAATGTTTTTTTTCTGGTGCATAATATGACCCCCGCAGACGACTAGTTTAGGAGATATGGCCTTTTTAGTGTTTTGAATGTTTTTTTTTTCTGGTGCATAATATGACCCCCGCAGACGCCTAGTTTAGGAGATATGGCCATTTTAGTGATTTGAATGTTTTTTTTCTGGTGCATAATATGACCCCAGCAGACGCCTAGTTTAGGAGATATGGCCATTTTAGTGATTTGAATGTTTTTTTTCTGGTGCATAATATGACCCCCGCAGACGCCTAGTTTAGGAGATATGGCCTTTTTAGTGTTTTGAATGTTTTTTTTTTCTGGTGCATAATATGACCCCAGCAGACGCCTTGTTTAGGAGATATGGCCATTTTTAAGTTTTGAATTTTTTTTTCTGGTGCATAATATGAACCCCGCAGACGCCTAGTTTAGGAGATATGGCCATTTTAGTGTTTTGAATGTTTTTTTTCTGGTGCATAATATGACCCCCGCAGACGCCTAGTTTAGGAGATATGGCGATTTTAGTAATTTGAATGTTTTTTTTTTCTGGTGCATAATATGACCCCCGCAGACGCCTAGTTTAGGAGATATGGCCATTTTAGTGATTTGAATGTTTTTTTTCTGGTGCATAATATGACCCCCGCAGACGCCTAGTTTAGGAGATATGGCGATTTTAGTGATTTGAATGTTTTTTTTCTGGTGCATAATATGACCTCCGCAGATGCCTAGTTTAGGAGATATGGCCATTTTAGTGATTTGAATGTTTTTTTTCTGGTGCATAATATGACCCCCGCAGACGCCTAGTTTAGGAGATATGGCCATTTTAGTGTTTAGAATGTTTTTTTTCTGGTGCATAATATGACCCCGCAGACGCCTAGTTTAGGAGATATGGCCATTTTAGTGTTTTGAATGTTTTTTTTCTTTTGCATAATATGAACCCCGCAGACGCCTAGTTTAGGAGATATGGCGATTTTAGTGATTTGAATGTTTTTTTTTTGGTGCATAATATGACACCCGCAGACGCCTAGTTTAGGAGATATGGCCATTTTAGTGTTTTGAATTTTTTTTTTCTGGTGCATAATATGACCCCCGCAGACGCCTAGTTTAGGAGATATGGCCATTTTAGTGTTTTGAATGTTTTTTTTCTTTTGCATAATATGAACCCCGCAGACGCCTAGTTTAGGAGATATGGCGAATTTAGTGATTTGAATGTTTTTTTTCTGGTGCATAATATGACCCCCGCAGATGCCTAGTTTAGGAGATATGGCTATTTTAGTGTTTTGAATGTTTTTTTTCTTTTGCATAATATGAACCCCGCAGACGCCTAGTTTAGGAGATATGGCCATTTTAGTGATTTGAATGTTTTTTTTCTGGTGCATAATAAGACCCCCGCAGACGCCTAGTTTAGGAGATATGGCCATTTTAGTGTTCGGAATGTTTTTTTTCTGGTGCATAATATGACCCCCGCAGACGCCTAGTTTAGGAGATATGGCCATTTTAGTGTTTTGAATGTTTTTTTTCTTTTTCATAATATGAACCACGCAGACGCCTAGTTTAGGAGATATGGCGATTTTAGTGATTTGAATGTTTTTTTTTTGGTGCATAATATGACCCCCGCAGACGCCTAGTTTAGGAGATATGGCCATTTTAGTGTTTTGAATGTTTTTTTTCTTTTGCATAATATGAACCCCGCAGACGCCTAGTTTAGGAGATATGGCGATTTTAGTGATTTGAATGTTTTTTTCCTGGTGCATAATATGACCCCCGCAGACGCCTAGTTTAGGAGATATGGCCATTTTAGTGATTTGAATGTTTTTTTTCTGGTGCATAATATGACCCCCGCAGACGCCTAGTTTGGCAGATATGGCGATTTTAGTGATTTGAATGTTTTTTTTCTGGTGCATAATATGACCCCCGCAGACGCCTAGTTTAGGAGATATGGCCATTTTAGTGATTTGAATGTTTTTTTTCTGGTGCATAATATGACCCCCGCAGACGCCTAGTTTAGGAGATATGGCCTTTTTAGTGTTTTGAATGTTTTTTTTTTCTGGTGCATAATATGACCCCCGCAGACGCTTGGTTTAGGAGATATGGCCATTTTTAAGTTTTGAATTTTTTTTTTCTGGTGCATAATTTGACCCCCGCAGACGCCTAGTTTAGGAGATATGGCCATTTTAGTGATTTGAATGTTTTTTTTCTGGTGCATAATATGACCCCCGCAGACGACTAGTTTAGGAGATATGGCCTTTTCAGTGATTTGAATGTTTTTTTTCTGGTGCATAATATGACCCCCGCAGACGCCTAGTTTAGGAGATATAGCGATTTTAGTGATTTGAATGTTTTTTTTTTGGTGCATAATATGACACCTGCAGACGCCTAGTTTAGGAGATATGGCGATTTTAGTGATTTGAATGTTTTTTTTCTGGTGCATAATATGACCCCCGCAGACGCCTAGTTTAGGAGATATGGCGATTTTAGTGATTTGAATGTTTTTTTTCTGGTGCATAATATGACCCACGCAGACACCTAGTTCAGGAGATATGGCCATTTTAGTGATTTGAATGTTTTTTTTCTTGTGCATAATATGACCCCCGCAGACGCCTAGTTTAGGAGATATGGCCTTTTTAGTGTTTTGAATGTTTTTTTTTTCTGGTGCATAATATGACCCCCGCAGACGCCTAGTTTAGGAGATATGGCCATTTTAGTGATTTGAATGTTTTTTTTCTGGTGCATAATATGACCCCAGCAGACGCCTAGTTTAGGAGATATGGCCATTTTAGTGATTTGAATGTTTTTTTTCTGGTGCATAATATGACCCCCGCAGACGCCTAGTTTAGGAGATATGGCCTTTTTAGTGTTTTGAATGTTTTTTTTTTCTGGTGCATAATATGACCCCCGCAGACGCCTAGTTTAGGAGATATGGCCATTTTTAAGTTTTGAATTTTTTTTTCTGGTGCATAATTTGACCCCCGCAGACGCCTAGTTTAGGAGATATGGCCATTTTAGTGATTTGAATGTTTTTTTTCTGGTGCATAATATGAACCCCGCAGACGCCTAGTTTAGGAGATATGGCCATTTTAGTGTTTTAAATGTTTTTTTTCTGGTGCATAATATGACCCCCGCAGACGCCTAGTTTAGGAGATATGGCCATTTTAGTGTTTTGAATGTTTTTTTTTCTTTTGCATAATATGACCCCCGCAGACGCCTAGTTTAGGAGATATGGCGATTTTAGTGATTTGAATGTTTTTTTTCTGGTGCATAATATGACACCCGCAGACGCCTAGTTTAGGAGATATGGCCATTTTAGTGTTTTGAATGTTTTTTTTCTTTTGCATAATGTGAACCCCGCAGACGCCTAGTTTAGGAGATATGGCGATTTTAGTGATTTGAATGTTTTTTTTTTGGTGCATAATATGACACCCGCAGACGCCTAGTTTAGGAGATATGGCCATTTTAGTGTTTTGAACGTTTTTTTTTCTTTTGCATAATATGAACCCCGCAGACGCCTAGTTTAGGAGATATGGCCATTTTAGTGATTTGAATGTTTTTTTTCTGGTGCATAATATGACCCCCGCAGACGCCTAGTTTAGGAGATATGGCCATTTTAGTGATTTGAATGTTTTTTTTCTGGTGCATAATATGACCCCGGCAGACGCCTAGTTTAGGAGATATGGCTTTTTTAGTGTTTTGAATGTTTTTTTTTTCTGGTGCATAATATGACCCCCGCAAACGCCTTGTTTAGGAGATATGGCCATTTTTAAGTTTTGAATTTTTTTTTCTGGTGCATAATATGAACCCCTCAGACGCCTAGTTTAGGAGATATGGCCTTTTTAGTGTTTTGAATGTTTTTTTTTCTGGTGCATAATATGACCCCCGCAGACGCCTAGTTTAGGAGATATGGCGATTTTAGTGTTTTGAATATTTTTTTTCTGGTGCATGATATGACCCCCGCAGACGCCTAGTTTAGGAGATATGGCCATTTTAGTGTTTTGAATGTTTTTTTTCTTTTGCACAATATGAACCCCGCAGACGCCTAGTTTAGGAGATATGGCCATTTTAGTGATTTGAATGTTTTTTTTCTGGTGCATAATATGACCCCCGCAGACGCCTAGTTTAGGAGATTTGGCCTTTTTAGTGTTTTGAATGTTTTTTTTCTGGTGCATGATATGACCCCCGCAGACGCCTAGTTTAGGAGATATGGCCATTTTAGTGTTTTGAATTTTTTTTTTCTTTTGCACAATATGAACCCCGCAGACGCCTAGTTTAGGAGATATGGCCATTTTAGTGATTTGAATGTTTTTTTTCTGGTGCATAATATGACCCCCGCAGACGCCTAGTTTAGGAGATTTGGCCTTTTTAGTGTTTTGAATGTTTTTTTTTTCTGGTGCATAATATGACCCCCGCAGACGCCTAGTTTAGGAGGTATGGCCATTTTAGTGTTTTGAATGTTTTTTTTCTGGTGCATAATATGACCCCCGCAGACGCCTAGTTTAGGAGATATGGCGATTTTAGTGATTTGAATGTTTTTTTTTTGGTGCATAATATGACACCCGCAGACGCCTAGTTTAGGAGATATGGCCATTTTAGTGTTTTGAACGTTTTTTTTTCTTTTGCATAATATGAACCCCGCAGACGCCTAGTTTAGGAGATATGGCCATTTTAGTGATTTGAATGTTTTTTTTCTGGTGCATAATATGACCCCCGCAGACGCCTAGTTTAGGAGATATGGCCATTTTAGTGATTTGAATGTTTTTTTTCTGGTGCATAATATGACCCCGGCAGACGCCTAGTTTAGGAGATATGGCTTTTTTAGTGTTTTCAATGTTTTTTTTTTCTGGTGCATAATATGACACCCGCAGACGCCTAGTTTAGGAGATATGGCCATTTTAGTGATTTGAATGTTTTTTTTCTGGTGCATAATATGAACCCCTCAGACGCCTAGTTTAGGAGATATGGCCTTTTTAGTGTTTTGAATGTTTTTTTTTCTGGTGCATAATATGACCCCCGCAGACGCCTAGTTTAGGAGATATGGCGATTTTAGTGTTTTGAATATTTTTTTTCTGGTGCATGATATGACCCCCGCAGACGCCTAGTTTAGGAGATATGGCCATTTTAGTGTTTTGAATGTTTTTTTTCTTTTGCACAATATGAACCCCGCAGACGCCTAGTTTAGGAGATATGGCCATTTTAGTGATTTGAATGTTTTTTTTCTGGTGCATAATATGACCCCCGCAGACGCCTAGTTTAGGAGATTTGGCCTTTTTAGTGTTTTGAATGTTTTTTTTTTCTGGTGCATAATATGACCCCCGCAGACGCCTAGTTTAGGAGGTATGGCCATTTTAGTGTTTTGAATGTTTTTTTCTGGTGCATAATATGACCCCCGCAGACGCCTAGTTTAGGAGATATGGCCATTTTAGTGTTTTGAATGTTTTTTTTCTTTTGCATAATATGAACCCCGCAGACGCCTAGTTTAGGAGATTTGGCCTTTTTAGTGTTTTGAATGTTTTTTTTTTCTGGTGATTTGAATGTTTTTTTTCTGGTGCATAATATGACCCCCGCAGACGCCTAGTTTAGGAGATATGGCCATTTTAGTGTTTTGAATGTTTTTTTTCTTTTGCATAATATGAACCCCGCAGACGCCTAGTTTAGGAGATATTGCCTTTTTAGTGTTTTGAATGTTTTTTTTTTCTGGTGCATAATATGACCCCCGCAGACGCCTAGTTTAGGAGATATGGCCATTTTAGTGATTTGAATGTTTTTTTTCTGGTGCATAATATGAACCCCTCAGACGCCTAGTTTAGGAGATATGGCCTTTTTAGTGTTTTGAATGTTTTTTTTTCTGGTGCATAATATGACCCCCGCAGACGCCTAGTTTAGGAGATATGGCGATTTTAGTGTTTTGAATGTTTTTTTTCTAGTGCATGATATGACCCCCGCAGACGCCTAGTTTAGGAGATATGGCGATTTTAGTGTTTTGAATGTTTTTTTTCTTTTGCATAATATGAACCCCGCAGACGCCTAGTTTAGGAGATATGGCCATTTTAGTGATTTGAATGTTTTTTTTCTGGTGCATAATATGACCCCCGCAGACGCCTAGTTTAGGAGATTTGGCCTTTTTAGTGTTTTGAATGTTTTTTTTTTCTGGTGCATAAGATGACCCCCGCAGACGCCTAGTTTAGGAGGTATGGCCATTTTAGTGTTTTGAATGTTTTTTTTCTGGTGCATAATATGACCCCCGCAGACGCCTAGTTTAGGAGATATGGCCTTTTTAGTGTTTTGAATGTTTTTTTTTTCTGGTGCATAATATGACCCCCGCAGACGCCTAGTTTAGGAGATATGGCCATTTTGTGTTTGGAATGTTTTTTTTCTTTTGCATAATATGACCCCCGCAGACGCCTAGTTGAGGAGATATGGCCATTTTAGTGATTTGAATGTTTTTTTTCTGGTGCATAATATGACCCCCGCAGACGCCTAGTTTAGGAGATATGGCCATTTTAGTGATTTGAATGTTTTTTTTCTGGTGCATAATATGACCCGCGCAGACGCCTAGTTTAGGAGATATGGCCATTTTAGTGTTTTGAATGTTTTTTTTCTTTTGCATAATATGAACCCCGCAGACGCCTAGTTTACGAGATATGGCCTTTTTAGTGTTTTGAATGTTTTTTTTTTCTGGTGCATAATATGACCCCCGCAGACGCCTAGTTTAGGAGATATGGCCATTTTAGTGTTTTGAATGTTTTTTTTCTTTTGCATAATATGAACCCCGCAGACGCCTAGTTTAGGAGATATGGCCTTTTTAGTGTTTTGAATGTTTTTTTTTTCTGGTGCATAATATGACCCCCGCAGACGCCTAGTTTAGGAGATATGGCCATTTTAGTGATTTGAATGTTTTTTTTCTGGTGCATAATATGACCCCCGCAGACGCCTAGTTTAGGAGATATGGCCATTTTAGTGATTTGAATGTTTTTTTTCTGGTGCATAATATGACCCCCGCAGACGCCTAGTGTAGGAGATATGGCCATTTTAGTGATTTGAATGTTTTTTTTCTGGTGCATAATATGAACCCCGCAGACGCCTAGTTTAGGAGATATGGCGATTTTAGTGTTTTGAATGTTTTTTTTCTGGTGCATAATATGACCCCCGCAGACGCCTAGTTTAGGAGATATGGCCATTTTGTGTTTTGAATGTTTTTTTTCTTTTGCATAATATGACCCCCGCAGACGCCTAGTTTAGGAGATATGGCCTTTTTAGTGTTTTGAATGTTTTTTTTTTCTGGTGCATGATATGACCCCCGCAGACGCCTAGTTTAGGAGATATGGCCATTTTAGTGATTTGAATGTTTTTTTTCTGGTGCATAATATGACCCCCGCAGACGCCTAGTTTAGGAGATATGGCCATTTTAGTGTTTTGAATGTTTTTTTTCTGGTGCATAATATGACCCCCGCAGACGCCTAGTTTAGGAGATATGGCGATTTTAGTGATTTGAATGTTTTTTTTCTGGTGCATAATATGACCCCCGCAGACGCCTAGTTTAGGAGATATGGCCATTTTAGTGATTTGAATGTTTTTTTTCTGGTGCATAATATGACCCCCGCAGACGCCTAGTTTAGGAGATATGGCCTTTTTAGTGTTTTGAATGTTTTTTTTTTCTGGTGCATAATATGACCCCCGCCGACGCCTAGTTTAGGAGATATGGCCTTTTTAGTGTTTTGAATGTTTTTTTTTTCTGGTGCATAATATGACCCCAGCAGACGCCTAGCTTAGGAGATATGGCCATTTTAGTGATTTGAATGTTTTTTTTTCTGGTGCATAATATGACCCAAGCAGACGCCTAGTTTAGGAGATATGGCCATTTTAGTGTTTTGAATATTTTTTTTCTGGTGCATAATATGACCCCCGCAGACGACTAGTTTAGGAGATATGGCGATTTTAGTGATTTGAATGTTTTTTTTCTGGTGCATAATATGACCCCCGCAGACGCCTAGTTTAGGAGATATGGCCATTTTAGTGATTTGAATGTTTTTTTTTCTGGTGCATAATATGACCCCCGCAGACGCCTAGTTTAGGAGATATGGCCTTTTTAGTGTTTTGAATGTTTTTTTTTTTCTGGTGCATAATATGACCCCCGCAGACGCCTAGTTTAGGAGATATGGCCATTTTAGTGATTTGAATGTTTTTTTTCTGGTGCATAATATGACCCCCGCAGACGCCTAGTTTAGGATATATGGCGATTTTAGTGATTTGAATGTTTTTTTTCTTTTGCATAATATGAACCCCGCAGACGCCTAGTTTAGGAGATATGGCCTTTTTAGTGTTTTGAATGTTTTTTTTTTCTGGTGCATAATATGACCCCCGCAGACGCCTAGTTTAGGAGATATGGCCATTTTAGTGATTTGAATGTTTTTTTTCTGGTGCATAATATGACCCCCGCAGACGCCTAGTTTAGGAGATATGGCCATTTTAGTGATTTGAATGTTTTTTTTTTCTGGTGCATAATATGACCCCCGCAGACGCCTAGTTTAGGAGATATGGCCATTTTAGTGTTTTGAATGTTTTTTTTCTGGTGCATAATATGACCCCCGCAGACGCCTAGTTTAGGAGATATGGCCATTTTAGTGATTTGAATGTTTTTTTTTTCTGGTGCCTAATATGACCCCCGCAGACGCCTAGTTTAGGAGATATGGCCATTTTAGTGATTTGAATGTTTTTTTTCTGGTGCATAATATGACCCCCGCAGACGCCTAGTTTAGGAGATATGGCCTTTTTAGTGTTTTGAATGTTTTTTTTTTCTGGTGCATAATATGACCCCCGCAGACGCCTAGTTTAGGAGATATGGCCATTTTAGTGTTTTGAATGTTTTTTTTCTGGTGCATAATATGACCCCCGCAGACGCCTAGTTTAGGAGATATGGCCATTTTAGTGTTTTGAATGTTTTTTTTCTTTTGCATAATATGAACCCCGCAGACGCCTAGTTTAGCAGATATGGCCATTTTAGTGTTTTGAATGTTTTTTTTCTGGTGCATAATATGACCCCCGCAGACGCCTAGTTTAGGAGATATGGCGATTTTAGTGATTTGAATGTTTTTTTTCTGGTGCATAATATGACTCCGGCAGACGCCTAGTTTAGGAGATATGGCCATTTTAGTGATTTGAATGTTTTTTTTCTGGTGCATAATATGACCACCGCAGACGCCTAGTTTAGGAGATATGGCCTTTTTAGTGTTTTGAATGTTTTTTTTCTGGTGCATAATATGACCCCCGCAGACGCCTAGTTTAGGAGATATGGCGATTTTAGTGATTTGAATGTTTTTTTTCTGGTGCATAATATGAACCCCGCAGACGCCTAGTTTAGGAGATATGGCCATTTTAGTGATTTGAATGTTTTTTTTCTGGTGCAAAATATGACCCCCGCAGACGCCTAGTTTAGGAGATATGGCCATTTTTATGTTTTGAATTTTTTTTTCTGGTGCATAATATGACACCCGCATACGCCTAGTTTAGGAGATATGGCCATTTTAGTGATTTGAATGTTTTTTTTCTGGTGCATAATATGACCCCCGCAGACGCCTAGTTTAGGAGATATGGCCATTTTAGTGATTTGAATGTTTTTTTTCTGGTGCATAATATGACCCCCGCAGACGCCTAGTTTAGGAGATATGGCCATTTTAGTGATTTGAATGTTTTTTTTCTGGTGCATAATATGACCCCCGCAGACGCCTAGTGTAGGAGATATGGCCTTTTCAGTGTTTTGAATGTTTTTTTTTTCTGGTGCATAATATGACCCCCGCAGACGCCTAGTTTAGGAGATATGGCCATTTTAGTGATTTGAATGTTTTTTTTCTGGTGCATAATATGACCCCCGCAGACGCCTAGTTTAGGAGATATGGCCATTTTAGTGATTTGAATGTTTTTTTTTTCTGGTGCATAATATGACCCCCGCAGACGCCTAGTTTAGGAGATATGGCCATTTTAGTGTTTTGAATGTTTTTTTTCTGGTGCATAATATGACCCCTGCAGACGCCTAGTTTAGGAGATATGGCCATTTTAGTGATTTGAATGTTTTTTTTCTGGTGCATAATATGACCCCCGCAGACGCCTAGTTTAGGAGATATGGCCATTATAGTGATTTGAATGTTTTTTTTCTGGTGCATAATATGACCCCCGCAGACGCCTAGTTTAGGAGATATGGCCTTTTTAGTGTTTTGAATGTTTTTTTTTTCTGGTGCATAATATGACCCCCGCAGACGCCTATTTTAGGAGATATGGCCATTTTAGTGTTTTGAATGTTTTTTTTCTTTTGCATAATATGAACCCCGCAGACGCCTAGTTTAGGAGATATGGCCATTTTAGTGATTTGAATGTTTTTTTTTTCTGGTGCATAATATGAACCCCGCAGACGCCTAGTTTAGGAGATATGGCCATTTTAGTGATTTGAATGTTTTTTTTCTGGTGCATAATATGACCCCCGCAGACGCCTAGTTTAGGAGATATGGCTATTTTAGTGATTTGAATGTTTTTTTCTGGTGCATAATATGACCCCCGCAGACGCCTAGTTTAGGAGATATGGCCATTTTAGTGATTTGAATGTTTTTTTTCTGGTGCATAATATGACCCCCGCAGACGCCTAGTTTAGGAGATATGGCTATTTTAGTGATTTGAATGTTTTTTTCTGGTGCATAATATGACCCCCGCAGACGCCTAGTTTAGGAGATATGGCCATTTTAGTGATTTGAATGTTTTTTTTCTGGTGCATAATATGACCCCCGCAGACGCCTAGTTTAGGAGATATGGCCTTTTTAGTGTTTTGAATGATTTTTTTTTCTGGTGCATAATATGACCCCCGCAGACGCCTAGTTTAGGAGATATGGCTATTTTAGTGATTTGAATGTTTTTTTCTGGTGCATAATATGACCCCCGCAGACGCCTAGTTTAGGAGATATGGCCATTTTAGTGTTTTGAATGTTTTTTTTTTCTGGTGCATAATATGACCCCCGCATACGCCTAGTTTAGGAGATATGGCCATTTTAGTGATTTGAATGTTTTTTTTCTGATGCATAATATGACCCCCGCAGACGCCTAGTTTAGGAGATATGGCCATTTTAGTGATTTGAATGTTTTTTTTTTCTGGTGCATAATATGACCCCCGCAGACGTCTAGTTTAGGAGATATGGCCATTTTAGTTTTTTGAATGTTTTTTTTCTGGTGCATAATATGACCCCCGCAGACGCCTAGTTTAGGAGATATGGCCATTTTAGTGATTTGAATGTTTTTTTTCTGGTGCAAAATATGACCCCCGCAGACGCCTAGTTTAGGAGATATGGCCATTTTTATGTTTTGAATTTTTTTTTCTGGTGCATAATATGACACCCGCATACGCCTAGTTTAGGAGATATGGCCATTTTAGTGATTTGAATGTTTTTTTTCTGGTGCATAATATGACCCCCGCAGACGCCTAGTTTAGGAGATATGGCCATTTTAGTGATTTGAATGTTTTTTTTCTGGTGCATAATATGACCCCCGCAGACGCCTAGTTTAGGAGATATGGCCATTTTAGTGATTTGAATGTTTTTTTTCTGGTGCATAATATGACCCCCGCAGACGCCTAGTGTAGGAGATATGGCCTTTTCAGTGTTTTGAATGTTTTTTTTTTCTGGTGCATAATATGACCCCCGCAGACGCCTAGTTTAGGAGATATGGCCATTTTAGTGATTTGAATGTTTTTTTTCTGGTGCATAATATGACCCCCGCAGACGCCTAGTTTAGGAGATATGGCCATTTTAGTGATTTGAATGTTTTTTTTTTCTGGTGCATAATATGACCCCCGCAGACGCCTAGTTTAGGAGATATGGCCATTTTAGTGATTTGAATGTTTTTTTTCTGGTGCATAATATGACCCCTGCACACGCCTAGTTTAGGAGATATGGCCATTTTAGTGATTTGAATGTTTTTTTTCTGGTGCATAATATGACCCCCGCAGACGCCTAGTTTAGGAGATATGGCCATTTTAGTGATTTGAGTGTTTTTTTTTCTGGTGCATAATATGACCCCCGCAGACGCCTAGTTTAGGAGATATGGCCTTTTTAGTGTTTTGAATGTTTTTTTTTTCTGGTGCATAATATGACCCCCGCAGACGCCTAGTTTAGGAGATATGGCCATTTTAGTGATTTGAATGTTTTTTTTCTTTTGCATAATATGAACCCCGCAGACGCCTAGTTTAGGAGATATGGCCATTTTAGTGTTTTGAATGTTTTTTTTCTTTTGCATAATATGAACCCCGCAGACGCCTAGTTTAGGAGATATGGCCATTTTAGTGATTTGAATGTTTTTTTTTTCTGGTGCATAATAAGAACACCGCAGACGCCTAGTTTAGGAGATATGGCCATTTTAGTGATTTGAATGTTTTTTTTTTCTGGTGCATAATATGACCCCCGCAGACGCCTAGTTTAGGAGATATGGCCATTTTAGTGTTTTGAATGTTTTTTTTCTTTTGCATAATATGAACCCCGCAGACGCCTAGTTTAGGAGATATGGCCATTTTAGTGATTTGAATGTTTTTTTTCTGGTGCATAATATGACCCGCGCAGACGCCTAGTTTAGGAGATATGGCCTTTTTAGTGTTTTGAATGTTTTTTTTTTCTGGTGCATAATATGACCCCCGCAGACGCCTAGTTTAGGAGATATGGCCATTTTAGTGATTTGAATGTTTTTTTTCTGGTGCATAATATGACCCCCGCAGACGCCTAGTTTAGGAGATATGGCCATTTTAGTGATTTGAATGTTTTTTTTCTGGTGCATAATATGACCCCCGCAGACGCCTAGTTTAGGAGATATGGCCATTTTAGTGATTTGAATGTTTTTTTTTCTGGAGCATAATATGACCCCCGCAGACGCCTAGTTTAGGAGATATGGCCATTTTAGTGATTTGAATGTTTTTTTTCTGGTGCATAATATGACCCCCGCAGACGCCTAGTTTAGGAGATATGGCCATTTTAGTGTTTTGAATGTTTTTTTTCTTTTTCATAATATGAACCACGCAGACGCCTAGTTTAGGAGATATGGCGATTTTAGTGATTTGAATGTTTTTTTTTTGGTGCATAATATGACCCCCGCAGACGCCTAGTTTAGGAGATATGGCCATTTTAGTGTTTTGAATGTTTTTTTTCTTTTGCATAATATGAACCCCGCAGACGCCTAGTTTAGGAGATATGGCGATTTTAGTGATTTGAATGTTTTTTTCCTGGTGCATAATATGACCCCCGCAGACGCCTAGTTTAGGAGATATGGCCATTTTAGTGATTTGAATGTTTTTTTTCTGGTGCATAATATGACCCCCGCAGACGCCTAGTTTGGCAGATATGGCGATTTTAGTGATTTGAATGTTTTTTTTCTGGTGCATAATATGACCCCCGCAGACGCCTAGTTTAGGAGATATGGCCATTTTAGTGATTTGAATGTTTTTTTTCTTTTGCATAATATGACCCGCGCAGACGCCTAGTTTAGGAGATATGGCCATTTTAGTGTTTTGAATGTTTTTTTTCTTTTGCATAATATGACCCCCGCAGACGCCTAGTTTAGGAGATATGGCCATTTTAGTGATTTGAATGTTTTTTTTCTGGTGCATAAAATGACCCCCGCAGACGCCTAGTTTAGGAGATATGGCCATTTTAGTGATTTGAATGTTTTTTTTCTGGTGCATAATATGACCCCCGCAGACGCCTAGTTTAGGAGATATGGCCATTTTTATGTTTTGAATTTTTTTTTCTGGTGCATAATTTGACACTCGCAGACGCCTAGTTTAGGAGATATGGCCATTTTAGTGTTTTGAATGTTTTTTTTCTTTTGCATAATATGACCCCCGCAGACGCCTAGTTTAGGAGATATGGCCATTTTAGTGATTTGAATGTTTTTTTTCTGGTGCATAATATGACCCCCGCAGACGCCTAGTTTAGGAGATATGGCCTTTTTAGTGTTTTGAATGTTTTTTTTTTCTGGTGCATAATATGACCCCCGCAGACGCCTAGTTTAGGAGATATGGCCATTTTAGTGATTTGAATGTTTTTTTTCTGGTGCATAATATGACCCCCGCAGACGCCTAGTTTACGAGATATGGCCATTTTAGTGATTTGAATGTTTTTTTTCTGGTGCATAATATGACCCCCGCAGACGCCTAGTTTAGGAGATATGGCCTTTTTAGTGTTTTGAATGTTTTTTTTTTTGGTGCATAATATGACACCCCCAGACGCCTTGTTTAGGAGATATGGCCATTTTTATGTTTTGAATTTTTTTTTCTGGTGCATAATTTGACACTCGCAGACGCCTAGTTTAGGAGATATGGCCATTTTAGTGTTTTGAATGTTTTTTTTCTTTTGCATAATATGACCCCCGCAGACGCCTAGTTTAGGAGATATGGCCATTTTAGTGATTCGAATGTTTTTTTTCTGGTGCATAATATGACCCCCGCAGACGCCTAGTTTAGGAGATATGGCCTTTTTAGTGTTTTGAATGTTTTTTTTTCTGGTGCATAATATGACCCCCGCAGACGCCTAGTTTAGGAGATATGGCCATTTTAGTGATTTGAATGTTTTTTTTCTGGTGCATAATATGACCCCCGCAGACGCCTAGTTCACGAGATATGGCCATTTTAGTGATTTGAATGTTTTTTTTCTGGTGCATAATATGACCCCCGCAGACGCCTAGTTTAGGAGATATGGCCATTTTAGTGTTTTGAATGTTTTTTTTCTTTTGCATAATATGACCCCCGCAGACGCCTATTTTAGGAGATATGGCCATTTTAGTGATTTGAATGTTTTTTTTCTGGTGCATAATATGACCCCCGCAGACGCCTATTTTAGGAGATATGGCCATTTTAGTGATTTGAATGTTTTTTTTCTGGTGCATAATATGACCCCCGCAGACGCCTATTTTAGGAGATATGGCCATTTTAGTGATTTGAATGTTTTTTTTCTGGTGCATAATATGACCCCCGCAGACGCCTAGTTTAGGAGATATGGCCATTTTAGTGTTTTGAATGTTTTTTTTCTGGTGCATAATATGACCCCAGCAGACGCCTAGTTTAGGAGATATGGCGATTTTAATGATTTGAATGTTTTTTTTCTGGTGCATACTATGACCCCCGCAGACGCCTAGTTTAGGAGATATGGCCATTTTAGTGATTTGAATGTTTTTTTTCTGGTACGTAATATGACCCCCGCAGACGCCTAGTTTAGGAGATATGGCCATTTTAGTGATTTGAATGTTTTTTTTCTTTTGCATAATATGAACCCCGCAGACGCCTAGTTTAGGAGATATGGCCATTTTAGTGATTTGAATGTTTTTTTTCTGGTGCATAATATGACCCCCGCAGACGCCTAGTTTAGGAGATATGGCCATTTTAGTGATTTGAATGTTTTTTTTCTGGTGCATACTATGACCCCCGCAGACGCCTAGTTTAGGAGATATGTCCATTTTAGTGATTTGAATGTTTTTTTTCTGGTGCATAATATGACCCCCGCAGACGCCTAGTTTAGGAGATATGGCCATTTTTATGTTTTGAATTTTTTTTTCTGGTGCATAATTTGACACTCGCAGACGCCTAGTTTAGTAGATATGGCCATTTTAGTGATTTGAATGTTTTTTTTTCTGGTGCATAATATGACCCCCGCAGACGCCTAGTTTAGGAGATATGGCCATTTTAGTGATTTGAATGTTTTTTTTTCTGGTGCATAATATGACCCCCGCAGACGCCTAGTTTAGGAGATATGGCCATTTTAGTGATTTGAATGTTTTTTTTCTGGTGCATAATATGACTCCCGCAGACGCCTAGTTTAGGAGATATGGCCATTTTAGTGTTTTGAATGTTTTTTTTCTGGTGCATAATATGACCTCCGCAGACGCCTAGTTTAGGAGATATGCCGATTTTAGTGATTTGAATGTTTTTTTTCTGGTGCATACTATGACCCCCGCAGACGCCTAGTTTAGGAGATATGGCCATTTTAGTGATTTGAATGTTTTTTTTCTGGTGCATAATATGACCCCCGCAGACACCTAGTTTACGAGATATGGCCATTTTAGTGATTTGAATGTTTTTTTTCTGGTGCATAATATGACCCCCGCAGACGCCTAGCTTAGGAGATATGGCCATTTTAGTGTTTTGAATGTTTTTTTTCTTTTGCATAATATGAACCCCGCAGACGCCTAGTTTAGGAGATATGGCCTTTTTAGTGTTTTGAATGTTTTTTTTTTCTGGTGCATAATATGACCCCCGCAGACGCCTAGTTTAGGAGATATGGCCATTTTAGTGATTTGAATATTTTTTTTTTTTTTTGCATAATATGAACCCCGCAGACGCCTAGTTTAGGAGATATGGCCTTTTTAGTGTTTTGAATGTTTTTTTTTCTGGTGCATAATATGACCCCCGCAGACGCCTAGTTTAGGAGATATGGCCATTTTAGTGTTTTGAATGTTTTTTTTCTGGTGCATAATATGACCCCCGCAGACGCCTAGCTTAGGAGATATGGCCATTTTAGTGTTTTGAATGTTTTTTTTCTTTTGCATAATATGAACCCCGCAGACGCCTAGTTTAGGAGATATGGCCTTTTTAGTGTTTTGAATGTTTTTTTTTTCTGGTGCATAATATGACCCCCGCAGACGCCTAGTTTAGGAGATATGGCCATTTTAGTGTTTTGAATATTTTTTTTTTTTGTGCATAATATGAACCCCGCAGACGCCTAGTTTAGGAGATATGGCCTTTTTAGTGTTTTGAATGTTTTTTTTTCTGGTGCATAATATGACCCCCGCAGACGCCTAGTTTAGGAGATATGGCCATTTTAGTGATTTGAATGTTTTTTTTTCTGGTGCATAATATGACCCCCGCAGACGCCTAGTTTAGGAGATATGGCCATTTTAGTGATTTGAATGTTTTTTTTCTGGTGCATAATATGACCCCCGCAGACGCCTAGTTTAGGAGATATGGTCATTTTAGTGATTTGAATGTTTTTTTTCTGGTGCATAATATGACTCCCGCAGACGCCTAGTTTAGGAGATATGGCCATTTTAGTGTTTTGAATGTTTTTTTTCTGGTGCATAATATGACCTCCGCAGACGCCTAGTTTAGGAGATATGGCGATTTTAGTGATTTGAATGTTTTTTTTCTGGTGCATACTATGACCCCGCAGACGCCTAGTTTAGGAGATATGGCCATTTTAGTGATTTGAATGTTTTTTTTCTGGTGCATAATATGACCCCCGCAGACGCCTAGTTTACGAGATATGGCCATTTTAGTGATTTGAATATTTTTTTTTTTTTTTGCATAATATGAACCCCGCAGACGCCTAGTTTAGGAGATATGGCCTTTTTAGTGTTTTGAATGTTTTTTTTTCTGGTGCATAATATGACCCCCGCAGACGCCTAGTTTAGGAGATATGGCCATTTTAGTGTTTTGAATGTTTTTTTTCTGGTGCATAATATGACCCCCGCAGACGCCTAGCTTAGGAGATATGGCCATTTTAGTGTTTTGAATGTTTTTTTTCTTTTGCATAATATGAACACCGCAGACGCCTAGTTTAGGAGATATGGCCTTTTTAGTGTTTTGAATGTTTTTTTTTTCTGGTGCATAATATGACCCCCGCAGACGCCTAGTTTAGGAGATATTCCCATTTTAGTGTTTTGAATATTTTTTTTTTTTGTGCATAATATGAACCCCGCAGACGCCTAGTTTAGGAGATATGGCCTTTTTAGTGTTTTGAATGTTTTTTTTTCTGGTGCATAATATGACCCCCGCAGACGCCTAGTTTAGGAGATATGGCCATTTTAGTGATTTGAATGTTTTTTTTTCTGGTGCATAATATGACCCCCGCAGACGCCTAGTTTAGGAGATATGGCCATTTTAGTGATTTGAATGTTTTTTTTCTGGTGCATAATATGACCCCCGCAGACGCCTAGTTTAGGAGATATGGCCATTTTAGTGATTTGAATGTTTTTTTTCTGGTGCATAATATGACCCCCGCAGACGCCTAGTTTAGGAGATATGGCCATTTTAGTGATTTGAATGTTTTTTTTCTGGTGCATAATATGACCTCCGCAGACGCCTAGTTTAGGAGATATGGCGATTTTAGTGATTTGAATGTTTTTTTTCTGGTGCATACTATGACCCCCGCAGACGCCTAGTTTAGGAGATATGGCCATTTTAGTGATTTGAATGTTTTTTTTCTGGTGCATAATATGACCCCCGCAGACGCCTAGTTTAGGAGATATGGCCATTTTAGTGATTTGAATGTTTTTTTTCTGGTGCATAATATGACTCCCGCAGACGCCTAGTTTAGGAGATATGGCCATTTTAGTGTTTTGAATGTTTTTTTTCTGGTGCATAATATGACCTCCGCAGACGCCTAGTTTAGGAGATATGGCGATTTTAGTGATTTGAATGTTTTTTTTCTGGTGCATACTATGACCCCCGCAGACGCCTAGTTTAGGAGATATGGCCATTTTAGTGATTTGAATGTTTTTTTTCTGGTGCATAATATGACCCCCGCAGACGCCTAGTTTACGAGATATGGCCATTTTAGTGTTTTGAATATTTTTTTTTTTTGTGCATAATATGAACCCCGCAGACGCCTAGTTTAGGAGATATGGCCTTTTTAGTGTTTTGAATGTTTTTTTTTCTGGTGCATAATATGACCCCCGCAGACGCCTAGTTTAGGAGATATGGCCATTTTAGTGATTTGAATGTTTTTTTTCTGGTGCATAATATGACCCCCGCAGACGCCTAGTTTAGGAGATATGGCCATTTTAGTGATTTGAATGTTTTTTTTCTGGTGCATAATATGACCCCCGCAGACGCCTAGTTTAGGAGATATGGCCATTTTAGTGATTTGAATGTTTTTTTTCTGGTGCATAATATGACTCCCGCAGACGCCTAGTTTAGGAGATATGGCCATTTTAGTGTTTTGAATGTTTTTTTTCTGGTGCATAATATGACCTCCGCAGACGCCTAGTTTAGGAGATATGGCGATTTTAGTGATTTGAATGTTTTTTTTCTGGTGCATACTATGACCCCCGCAGACGCCTAGTTTAGGAGATATGGCCATTTTAGTGATTTGAATGTTTTTTTTCTGGTGCATAATATGACCCCCGCAGACGCCTAGTTTACGAGATATGGCCATTTTAGTGTTTTGAATATTTTTTTTTTTTGTGCATAATATGAACCCCGCAGACGCCTAGTTTAGGAGATATGGCCTTTTTAGTGTTTTGAATGTTTTTTTTTCTGGTGCATAATATGACCCCCGCAGACGCCTAGTTTAGGAGATATGGCCATTTTAGTGATTTGAATGTTTTTTTTCTGGTGCATAATATGACCCCCGCAGACGCCTAGTTTAGGAGATATGGCCATTTTAGTGATTTGAATGTTTTTTTTCTGGTGCATAATATGACCTCCGCAGACGCCTAGTTTAGGAGATATGGCGATTTTAGTGATTTGAATGTTTTTTTTCTGGTGCATACTATGACCCCCGCAGACGCCTAGTTTAGGAGATATGGCCATTTTAGTGATTTGAATGTTTTTTTTCTGGTGCATAATATGACCCCCGCAGACGCCTAGTTTAGGAGATATGGCCATTTTAGTGATTTGAATGTTTTTTTTCTGGTGCATAATATGACTCCCGCAGACGCCTAGTTTAGGAGATATGGCCATTTTAGTGTTTTGAATGTTTTTTTTCTGGTGCATAATATGACCTCCGCAGACGCCTAGTTTAGGAGATATGGCGATTTTAGTGATTTGAATGTTTTTTTTCTGGTGCATACTATGACCCCCGCAGACGCCTAGTTTAGGAGATATGGCCATTTTAGTGATTTGAATGTTTTTTTTCTGGTGCATAATATGACCCCCGCAGACGCCTAGTTTACGAGATATGGCCATTTTAGTGATTTGAATATTTTTTTTTTTTTTTGCATAATATGAACCCCGCAGACGCCTAGTTTAGGAGATATGGCCTTTTTAGTGTTTTGAATGTTTTTTTTTTCTGGTGCATAATATGACCCCCGCAGACGCCTAGTTTAGGAGATATGGCCATTTTAGTGTTTTGAATATTTCTTTTTTTTGTGCATAATATGAACCCCGCAGACGCCTAGTTTAGGAGATATGGCCTTTTTAGTGTTTTGAATGTTTTTTTTTCTGGTGCATAATATGACCCCCGCAGACGCCTAGTTTAGGAGATATGGCCATTTTAGTGATTTGAATGTTTTTTTTTCTGGTGCATAATATGACCCCCGCAGACGCCTAGTTTAGGAGATATGGCCATTTTAGTGATTTGAATGTTTTTTTTCTGGTGCATAATATGACCCCCGCAGACGCCTAGTTTAGGAGATATGGCCATTTTAGTGATTTGAATGTTTTTTTTCTGGTGCATAATATGACTCCCGCAGACGCCTAGTTTAGGAGATATGGCCATTTTAGTGTTTTGAATGTTTTTTTTCTGGTGCATAATATGACCTCCGCAGACGCCTAGTTTAGGAGATACGGCGATTTTAGTGATTTGAATGTTTTTTTTCTGGTGCATACTATGACCCCCGCAGACGCCTAGCTTAGGAGATATGGCCATTTTAGTGATTTGAATGTTTTTTTTCTGGTGCATAATATGACCCCCGCAGACGCCTAGTTTACGAGATATGGCCATTTTAGTGATTTGAATATTTTTTTTTTTTTTTGCATAATATGAACCCCGCAGACGCCTAGTTTAGGAGATATGGCGATTTTAGTGATTTGAATGTTTTTTTTCTGGTGCATAATATGACCCCCGCAGACGCCTAGTTTAGGAGATATGGCCTTTTTAGTGTTTTGAATGTTTTTTTTTTCTGGTGCATAATATGACCCCCGCAGACGCCTAGTTTAGGTGATATGGCCATTTTAGTGATTTGAATGTTTTTTTTCTGGTGCATAATATGACCCCCGCAGACGCCTAGTTTACGAGATATGGCCATTTTAGTGATTTGAATGTTTTTTTTCTGGTGCATAATATGACCCCCGCAGACGCCTAGTTTAGGAGATATGGCGATTTTAGTGATTTGAATGTTTTTTTTCTGGTGCATAATATGACCCCCGCAGACGCCTAGTTTAGGAGATATGGCCATTTTAGTGATTTGAATGTTTTTTTTCTGGTGCATAATATGAACCCCGCAGACGCCTAGTTTAGGAGATATGGCCATTTTAGTGTTTTGAATGTTTTTTTTCTGGTGCATAATATGACCCCCGCAGACGCCTCAGTTCAGTTTCAGTTTATATGCATTTTTATTGTTTCACTTAATTTACTCTTACTTGCTAGACAAAAAAATGCTTAAAAGTTAGCTTAATTAACTTAAAATTATCTAATTCTAACTTACTGGCCCCATGCGGGCACTCTAAGTTAAACCTAACACTTAAATTATGTCTTTCGACGTACCTTACTACTATACTATACTATTTCTATTAATTACAATTAAAACTAAGAAAACATTTTTTACAAAAAAACTTAGTAACAGGACTGTTCTTTTTATTTTATTATAAAACTTAAAAGTAAAATCCTACAAACTACCTACAAATAAATTTTAATCTACTTAACCTACTTTCATACATCTAATACATACATGTATACATATATATATATACATAATATATATATACTTAATATATATACATATGCATATACATATATATATACATATAAGTTGTTGTTTTTTTTTTTTTTTTTTTTTTATATATATTTTTTTTTTCTTAAATCTAACTTACTCCTACTTAAAACTATGTAAGCCGGCCAACGCTAAAACAAAAATTAGGCGACCCACTTTGCTTCACAAGCTATCAAGTATTGGAGGAATTCGACGACGAAGCATCCTCTCCTTCAAAAAGCCACCAAAATTGTTGGTGCTGCTGAGCAACATCCCTCATGTCGCGACTCCCTACCGGTCTACTGAACCGGAGACGCTCCGCACTGCTGTGTGCGACGTCTCTGTCGTAGTTGAGTCGCCTGTCCGCAGCTGTTCGAGCAACGTGGAAGATTAGCGGCACCGCCAATCTGTCCTGGATCAGACCTTTACTATCTAAGTAGAGGAACGCTTCTGGAGGAATAAAGCCGTCAAAGCGAACTCTCTCGTGATTCATATAATTATGGTAGTAAGCCCCGGAGATCAGGTTGTTCGATGACGACATTGCTCTTGCAATGTGCCTTCGAGTCAACTTAATGACGAAATTGTCCACTCTTATTAGATTCGCCCTATTGTACAAGACCTCGTTACGATAGAATTTTATGTACTCAGATTCTGGTGTTCTGTATAAGCGAAGACAAGTCCTAAGACAAGCCCTCTCAAACACCCGAATCTTTTCCAATAAACTTGCTCTCACGTTGAACCACACAGGACATCCAAATACAAGCATGGGCCTGATAAGGGCCATGTAGCAGATCACCTTCACCCTCGCATCGAGTTGGCTGTTATAAAACGGTCTCCTTGTAAGGGCAAAAGCACCTCTGGCTCTGGCCAGAGCAACCTCTATATGTTTGTTAAAATATAGATATTGATCTAGCCAGATCCCAAGGTATCTGACTACATTTCGACAAGCAAGTGGCTGTCCATGTTGTCCGACGATAGAGAACTTTCGCCAATTCTTTCTGGTATCCCTAGAGGCCCCAGACAAAGGCGTTCTAAACAGAATGGTTTCCGACTTCTGAAAGTTGATTTTCAGCTTCCAGTCATCGCAATATCGCTTAATTTTTTCGAAGTCACGTTGCAAAAGCATATTAATGACCTCAATTTTTGGACCTGATCTGTACGCGATTAAGTCGTCTGCGTACGCTATGGCATTGTGAAGTGAACCTATCAGATCACTTGTGTAAATGTTGAATAGGATCGGCGAATTTACCGCACCTTGTTGCAGACCGTTTTTAATGTTAAATGTTCCAGCAGAAGTCACATCGCCATTTTTCACGATGAACTGTCTACTGGAGAGCATATTAAAAAGAATATACAGCAGTGGTTTACTAATGCCAATCCTGTCCAGCTTGAAGAAGAGTCCCTCTAACCATACGGTATCGAAGGCCTTTTCCAAGTCAATTAGGCAGGCACCAGTGCACTGTTTTTTGCTTTTGTTCCATTGGATATCAGAAACCAGTCTAGACGCGGCATGAATGATATCATGCCCCGCCTTGAAACCGAATTGATTATCCGGAACTATATGTTTGTCCTCAAATTATACACCAGAAAAAAAACATTCAAATCACTAAAATGGCCATATCTCCTAAACTAGGCGTCTGCGGGGGTCATATTATGCACCAGAAAAAAAACATTCAAATCACTAAAATGGCCATATCTCCTAAACTAGGCGTCTGCGGGGGTCATATTTTGCACCAGAAAAAAAACATTCAAAACACTAAAATGGCCATATCTCCTAAACTAGGCGTCTGCGGGGTTCATATTATGCAAAAGAAAAAAAACATTCAAAACACTAAAATGGCCATATCTCCTAAACTAGGCGTCTGCGGGGGTCATATTATGCACCAGAAAAAAAACATTCAAATCACTAAAATGACCATATCTCCTAAACTAGGCGTCTGCGGGGGTCATATTATGCACCAGAAAAAAAACATTCAAATCACTAAAATCGCCATATATCCTAAACTAGGCGTCTGCGGGGGTCATATTATGCACCAGAAAAAAAACATTCAAATCACTAAAATGGATATATCTCCTAAACTAGGCGTCTGCGGGGGTCATATTATGCACCAGAAAAAAAACATTCAAATCACTAAAATGGCCATATCTCCTAAACTAGGCGTCTGCGGGGGTCATATTATGCACCAGAAAAAAAACATTCAAAACACTAAAATGGCCATATCTCCTAAACTAGGCGTCTGCGGGGGTCATATTACGCACCAGAAAAAAAACATTCAAATCAATAAAATGGCCATATCTCCTAAACTAGGCGTCTGCGGGGGTCATATTATGCACCAGAAAAAAAACATTCAAATCACTAAAATCGCCATATCTCCTAAACTAGGCGTCTGCGGGGGTCATATTATGCACCAGAAAAAAAAAATTCAAAACACTAAAATGACCATATCTCCTAAACTAGGCGTCTGCGGGTGTCATATTATGCACCAACAAAAAAAACATTCAAATCACTAAAATCGCCATATCTCCTAAACTAGGCGTCTGCGGGGTTCATATTATGCAAAAGAAAAAAAACATTCAAAACACTAAAATGGCCATATCTCCTAAACTAGGCGTCTGCGAGGGTCATATTATGCACCAGAAAAAAAACATTCAAATCACTAAAATGGCCATATCTCCTAAACTAGGCGTCTGCGGGGGTCATATTATGCACCAGAAAAAAAACATTCAAATCACTAAAATTACCATATCTCCTAAACTAGGCGTCTGCGGGGGTCATATTATGCACCAGAAAAAAAACATTCAAATCACTAAAATGGATATATCTCCTAAACTAGGCGTCTGCGGGGGTCATATTATGCACCAGAAAAAAAACATTCAAATCACTAAAATGGCCATATCTCCTAAACTAGGCGTCTGCGGGGGTCATATTATGCACCAGAAAAAAAACATTCAAAACACTAAAATGGCCATATCTCCTAAACTAGGCGTCTGCGGGGGTCATATTACGCACCAGAAAAAAAACATTCAAATCACTAAAATGGCCATATCTCCTAAACTAGGCGTCTGCGGGGGTCATATTATGCACCAGAAAAAAAACATTCAAATCACTAAAATCGCCATATCTCCTAAACTAGGCGTCTGAGGGGGTCATATTATGCACCAGAAAAAACAAATTCAAAACACTAAAATGGCCATATCTCCTAAACTAGGCGTCTGCGGGTGTCATATTATGCACCAAAAAAAAAACATTCAAATCACTAAAATCGCCATATCTCCTAAACTAGGCGTCTGCGGGGTTCATATTATGCAAAAAAAAAAAAAACATTCAAAACACTAAAATGGCCATATCTCCTTAACTAGGCGTCTGCGGGGGTCATATTATGCACCAGAAAAAAAACATTCAAAACACTAAAATGGCCATATCTCCTAAACTAGGCGTCTGCGAGGGTCATATTATGCACCAGAAAAAAAACATTCAAAACACTAAAATGGCCATATCTCCTAAACTAGGCGTCTGCGGGGGTCATATTATGCACCAGAAAAAAAACATTCAAATCACTAAAATGGATATATCTCCTAAACTAGGCGTCTGCGGGGGTCATATTATGCACCAGAAAAAAAACATTCAAATCACTAAAATGGCCATATCTCCTAAACTAGGCGTCTGCGGGGGTCATATTATGCACCAGAAAAAAAACATTCAAAACACTAAAATGGCCATATCTCCTAAACTAGGCGTCTGCGGGGGTCATATTACGCACCAGAAAAAAAACATTCAAATCACTAAAATGGCCATATCTCCTAAACTAGGCGTCTGCGGGGGTCATATTATGCACCAGAAAAAAAACATTAAAATCACTGAAATGGCCATATCTCCTAAACTAGGCGTCTGCGGGGGTCATATTATGCACCAGAAAAAAAAAATTCAAAACACTAAAATGGCCATATCTCCTAAACTAGGCGTCTGCGGGTGTCATATTATGCACCAAAAAAAAAAACACTCAAATCACTAAAATCGCCATATCTCCTAAACTAGGCGTCTGCGGGGTTCATATAATGCACCAGAAAAAAAACATTCAAAACACTAAAATGGCCATATCTCCTAAACTAGGCGTCTGCGAGGGTCATATTATGCACCAGAAAAAAAACATTCAAATCACTAAAATGGCCATATCTCCTAAACTATGCGTCTGCGGGGGTCATATTATGCACCAGAAAAAAAAACATTCAAATCACTAAAATCGCCATATCTCCTAAACTAGGCGTCTGTGGGGGTCATATTATGCACCAGAAAAAAAACATTCAAATCACTAAAATGGCCATATCTCCTAAACTAAGCGTCTGCGGGGGTCATATTATGCACCAGAAAAAAAACATTCAAATCACTAAAATGGCCATATCTCCTAAACTAGGCGTCTGCGGGGGTCATATTATGCACCAGAAAAAAAAAACATTCAGAACACTAAAATGGCCATATCTCCTAAACTAGGCGTCTGCGGGGGTCATATTATGCACCAGAAAAAAAACATTAAAATCACTAAAATGACCATATCTCCTAAACTAGGCGTCTGCGGGGGTCATATTTTGCACCAGAAAAAAAAACATTCAGAACACTAAAATGGCCGTATCTCCTAAACTAGGCGTCTGCGGGGGTCATATTATGCACCAGAAAAAAAACATTCAAATCACTAAAATGGCCATATCTCCTAAACTAGGCGTCTGCGGGGGTCATATTATGCACCAGAAAAAAAACATTAAAATCACTAAAATGGCCATATCTCCTAAACTAGGCGTCTGCGGGGGTCATATTTTGCACCAGAAAAAAAAAACATTCAGAACACTAAAATGGCCGTATCTCCTAAACTAGGCGTCTGCGGGGGTCATATTATGCACGAAAAAAAAAACATTCAAATCACTAAAATCGCCATATCTCCTAAACTAGGCGTCTGCGGGGTTCATATTATGCAAAAGAAAAAAAACATTCAAAACACTAAAATGGCCATATCTCCTAAACTAGGCGTCTGCGGGGGTCATATTATGCACCAGAAAAAAAACATTCAAATCACTAAAATGGCCATATCTCCTAAACTAGGCGTCTGCGGGGGCCATATTATGCACCAGAAAAAAAACATTAAAATCACTAAAATGGTCATATCTCCTAAACTAGGCGTCTGCGGGGGTCATATTTTGCACCAGAAAAAAAAACATTCAGAACACTAAAATGGCCGTATCTCCTAAACTAGGCGTCTGCGGGGGTCATATTTTGCACCAGAAAAAAAAAAACATTCAGAACACTAAAATGGCCGTATCTCCTAAACTAGGCGTCTGCGGGGGTCATATTATGCACCAGAAAAAAAAATTCAAAACATAAAAATGGCCATATCTCCTAAACTAGGCGTCTGCGGGGGTCATATTATGCACCAGAAAAAAAACATTCAAATCACTAAAATGGCCATATCTCCTAAACTAGGCGTCTGCGGGGGTCATATTATGCACCAGAAAAAAAACATTCAAATCACTAAAATCGCCATATCTCCTAAACTAGGCGTCTGCGGGGGTCATATTATGCACCAGAAAAAAAACATTCAAAACACTAAAATGGCCATATCTCCTAAACTAGGCGTCTGCGGGGTTCATATTATGCAAAAGAAAAAAAACATTCAAAACACTAAAAAGGCCATATCTCCTAAACTAGGCGTCTGCGGGGGTCATATTATGCACCAGAAAAAAAAAACATTCAAAACACTAAAAAGGCCATATCTCCTAAACTAGGCGTCTGCGGGGGTCATATTATGCACCAGAAAAAAAACATTCAAATCACTAAAATGGCCATATCTCCTAAACTAGGCGTCTGCGGGGTTCATATTATGAAAAAGAAAAAAAACATTCAAAACACTAAAAAGGCCATATCTCCTTAACTAGGCGTCTGCGGTGGTCATATTATGCACCAGAAAAAAAACATTCAAATCACTAAAATGGCCATATCTCCTAAACTAGGCGTCTGCGGGGGTCATATTATGCACCAGAAAAAAAACATTCAAATCACTAAAATGGCCATATATCCTAAACTAGGCGTCTGCGGGGGTCATATTACGCACCAGAAAAAAAACATTCAAAACACTAAAATGGCCATATCTCCTAAACTAGGCGTCTGCGGGGGTCATATTATGCACCAGAAAAAAAACATTCAAAACACTAAAATGGCCATATCGCCTAAACTAGGCGTCTGCGAGGGTCATATTATGCACCAGAAAAAAAACATTGAAATCACTAAAATGGCCATATCTCCTAAACTAGGCGTCTGCGGGGGTCATATTATGCACCAGAAAAAAAACATTCAAAGCACTAAAATGGCCATATCTCCTAAACTAGGCGTCTGCGGGGGTCATATTATGCACCAGAAAAAAAACATTCAAAACACTAAAATGGCCATATCGCCTAAACTAGGCGTCTGCGAGGGTCATATTATGCACCAGAAAAAAAACATTGAAATCACTAAAATGGCCATATCTCCTAAACTAGGCGTCTGCGGGGGTCATATTATGCACCAGAAAAAAAACATTCAAAACACTAAAATGGCCATATCTCCTAAACTAGGCGTCTGCGGGGTTCATATTATGCACCAGAAAAAAAACATTCAAATCACTAAAATGGCCATATCTCCTAAACTAGGCGTCTGCGGGGGTCATATTATGCAAAAGAAAAAAAACATTCAAAACACTAAAATTTTCATATCTCCTAAACTAGGCGTCTGCGGGGGTCATATTATGCACCAAAAAAAAACATTCAAAACACTAAAATGGCCATATCTGCTAAACTAGGCGTCTGCGGGGGTCATATTATGCACCAGAAAAAAAACGTTCAAAACACTAAAATGGCCATATCTCCTAAACTAGGCGTCTGCGGGGGTCATATTATGCACCAGAAAAAAAACATTCAAATCACTAAAATGGCCATATCTCCTAAACTAGGCGTCTGCGGGGGTCATATTATGCACCAGAAAAAAACATTCAAATCACTAAAATGGCCATATCTCCTAAACTAGGCGTCTGCGGGGGTCATATTATGCACCAGAAAAAAAACATTCAAATCACTAAAATGGCCATATCTCCTAAACTAGGCGTCTGCGGGGGTCATATTATGCACCAGAAAAAAAACATTCAAATCACTACAATGGCCATATCTCCTAAACTAGGCGTCTGCGGGGGTCATATTATGCACCAGAAAAAAAACATTCAAAACACTAAAATGGCCATATCTCCTAAACTAGGCGTCTGCGGGGGTCATATTATGCACCAGAAAAAAAACATTCAAAACACTAAAATGGCCATATCTCCTAAACTAGTTGTCTGCGGGGGTCATATTATGCACCAGAAAAAAAACATTCAAATCACTAAAATGGCCATATCTCCTAAACTAGGCGTCTGCGGGGTTCATATTATGCACCAGAAAAAAAACATTCAAGTCACTAAAATGGCCATATCTCCTAAACTAGGCGTCTGCGGGGGTCATATTAAGCAAAAGAAAAAAAACATTCAAAACACTAAATTGGCCATATCTCCTAAACTAGGCGTCTGCGGGGGTCATATTATGCACCAGAAAAAAAAAACATTCAAAACACTAAAAAGGCCATATATCCTAAACTAGGCGTCTGCGGGGGTCATATTATGCACCAGAAAAAAAAAACATTCAAAACACTAAAAAGGCCATATCTCCTAAACTAGGCGTCTGCGGTGGTCATATTATGCACCAGAAAAAAAACATTCAAAACACTAAAATGGCCATATCTCCTAAACTAGGCGTCTGCGGGGGTCATATTATGCACCAGAAAAAAAACATTCAAATCACCAAAATGGCCATATCTCCTAAACTAGGCGTCTGCGGGGGTCATATTATGCACCAGAAAAAAAACATTCAAATCACTAAAATGGCCATATCTCCTAAACTAGGCGTCTGCGGGGGTCATATTATGCACCAGAAAAAAACATTCAAATCACTAAAATGGCCATATCTCCTAAACTAGGCGTCTGCGGGGGTCATATTATGCACCAGAAAAAAAACATTCAAATCACTAAAATGGCCATATCTCCTAAACTAGGCGTCTGCGGGGGTCATATTATGCACCAGAAAAAAAACATTCAAATCACTACAATGGCCATATCTCCTAAACTAGGCGTCTGCGGGGGTCATATTATGCACCAGAAAAAAAACATTCAAAACACTAAAATGGCCATATCTCCTAAACTAGGCGTCTGCGGGGGTCATATTATGCACCAGAAAAAAAACATTCAAAACACTAAAATGGCCATATCTCCTAAACTAGTTGTCTGCGTGGGTCATATTATGCACCAGAAAAAAAACACTCAAATCACTAAAATGGCCATATCTCCTAAACTAGGCGTCTGCGGGGTTCATATTATGCACCAGAAAAAAAACATTCAAATCACTAAAATGGCCATATCTCCTAAACTAGGCGTCTGCGGGGGTCATATTATGCAAAAGAAAAAAAACATTCAAAACACTAAAATGGCCATATCTCCTAAACTATGCGTCTGCGGGGGTCATATTATGCACCAGAAAAAAAACATTCAAAACACTAAATTGGCCATATCTCCTAAACTAGGCGTCTGCGGGGGTCATATTATGCACCAGAAAAAAAAAACATTCAAAACACTAAAAAGGCCATATATCCTAAACTAGGCGTCTGCGGGGGTCATATTATGCACCAGAAAAAAAAAACATTCAAAACACTAAAAAGGCCATATCTCCTAAACTAGGCGTCTGCGGTGGTCATATTATGCACCAGAAAAAAAACATTCAAAACACTAAAATGGCCATATCTCCTAAACTAGGCGTCTGCGGGGGTCATATTATGCACCAGAAAAAAAACATTCAAATCACCAAAATGGCCATATCTCCTAAACTAGGCGTCTGCGGGGGTCATATTATGCACCAGAAAAAAAACATTCAAATCACTAAAATCGCCATATCTCCTAAACTAGGCGTCTGCGGGGGTCATATTATGCACCAGAAAAAAAACATTCAAATCACTAAAATGGCCATATCTCCTAAACTAGGCGTCTGCGGGGGTCATATTATGCACCAGAAAAAAAACATTCAAATCACTAAAATGGCCATATCTCCTAAACTAGGCGTCTGCCGGGGTCATATTATGCACCAGAAAAAAAACATTCAAATCACTAAAATCGCGATATCTCCTAAACTAGGCGTCTGCGGGGGTCATATTATGCACCAGAAAAAAAACATTCAAATCACTAAAATGGCCATATCTCCTAAACTAGGCGTCTGCGGGGGTCATATTATGCACCAGAAAAAAAAAACATTCAAAACACTAAAATGGCCATATCTCCTAAACTAGGCGTCTGCGGGGTTCATATTATGCAAAAGAAAAAAAACTTTCAAAACACTAAAATGGCCATATCTCCTAAACTAGGCGTCTGCGGGGGTCATATTATGCACCAGAAAAAAAAATTCAAAACATAAAAATGGCCATATCTCCTAAACTAGACGTCTGCGGGGGTCATATTATGCACCAGAAAAAAAACATTCAAATCACTAAAATGGCCATATCTCCTAAACTAGGCGTCTGCGGGGGTCATATTATGCAAAAGAAAAAAAACATTCAAAACACTAAAATTTTCATATCTCCTAAACTAGGCGTCTGCGGGGGTCATATTATGCAAAAGAAAAAAAACATTCAAAACACTAAAATGGCCATATCTCCTAAACTATGCGTCTGCGGGGGTCATATTATGCACCAGAAAAAAAACATTCAAAACACTAAATTGGCCATATCTCCTAAACTAGGCGTCTGCGGGGGTCATATTATGCACCAGAAAAAAAAAACATTCAAAACACTAAAAAGGCCATATATCCTAAACTAGGCGTCTGCGGGGGTCATATTATGCACCAGCAAAAAAAACATTCAAAACACTAAAAAGGCCATATCTCCTAAACTAGGCGTCTGCGGTGGTCATATTATGCACCAGAAAAAAAACATTCAAAACACTAAAATGGCCATATCTCCTAAACTAGGCGTCTGCGGGGGTCATATTATGCACCAGAAAAAAAACATTCAAATCACCAAAATGGCCATATCTCCTAAACTAGGCGTCTGCGGGGGTCATATTATGCACCAGAAAAAAAACATTCAAATCACTAAAATCGCCATATCTCCTAAACTAGGCGTCTGCGGGGGTCATATTATGCACCAGAAAAAAAACATTCAAATCACTAAAATGGCCATATCTCCTAAACTAGGCGTCTGCGGGGGTCATATTATGCACCAGAAAAAAAACATTCAAATCACTAAAATGGCCATATCTCCTAAACTAGGCGTCTGCCGGGGTCATATTATGCACCAGAAAAAAAACATTCAAATCACTAAAATCGCCATATCTCCTAAACTAGGCGTCTGCGGGGGTCATATTATGCACCAGAAAAAAAACATTCAAATCACTAAAATGGCCATATCTCCTAAACTAGGCGTCTGCGGGGGTCATATTATGCACCAGAAAAAAAAAACATTCAAAACACTAAAATGGCCATATCTCCTAAACTAGGCGTCTGCGGGGTTCATATTATGCAAAAGAAAAAAAACTTTCAAAACACTAAAATGGCCATATCTCCTAAACTAGGCGTCTGCGGGGGTCATATTATGCACCAGAAAAAAAAATTCAAAACATAAAAATGGCCATATCTCCTAAACTAGGCGTCTGCGGGGGTCATATTATGCACCAGAAAAAAAACATTCAAATCACTAAAATGGCCATATCTCCTAAACTAGGCGTCTGCGGGGGTCATATTATGCACCAGAAAAAAAACATTCAAATCACTAAAATCGCCATATCTCCTAAACTAGGCGTCTGCGGGGGTCATATTATGCACCAGAAAAAAAACATTCAAATCACTAAAATGGCCATATCTCCTAAACTAGGCGTCTGCGGGGGTCATATTATGCACCAGAAAAAAAACATTCAAATCACTAAAATGGCCATATCTCCTAAACTAGGCGTCTGCCGGGGTCATATTATGCACCAGAAAAAAAACATTCAAATCACTAAAATCGCCATATCTCCTAAACTAGGCGTCTGCGGGGGTCATATTATGCACCAGAAAAAAAACATTCAAATCACTAAAATGGCCATATCTCCTAAACTAGGCGTCTGCGGGGGTCATATTATGCACCAGAAAAAAAACATTCAAATCACTAAAATGGCCGTATCTCCTAAACTAGGCGTCTGCGGGGGTCATATTATGCACCAGAAAAAAAACATTCAAATCAATAAAATGGCCATATCTCCTAAACTAGGCGTCTGCGGGAGTCATATTATGCACCAGAAAAAAAACATTCAAATCACTAAAATGGCCATATATCCTAAACTAGGCGTCTGCGGGGGTCATATTATGCACCAGAAAAAAAACATTCAAAACACTGAAATGGCCATATCTCCTTAACTAGGCGTCTGCGGGGGTCATATTATGCACCAGAAAAAAAAAACATTCAAAACACTAAAAAGGCCATATCTCCTGAACTAGGCGTCTGCGGGTGTCATATTATGCACCAGAAAAAAAACATTCAAAACACTAAAATGGCCATATCTCCTAAACTAGGCGTCTGCGGGGGTCATATTATGCACCAGAAAAAAAACATTCAAATCACTAAAATGGCCGTATCTCCTAAACTAGGCGTCTGCGGGGGTCATATTATGCACCAGAAAAAAAACATTCAAATCAATAAAATGGCCATATCTCCTAAACTAGGCGTCTGCGGGAGTCATATTATGCACCAGAAAAAAAACATTCAAATCACTAAAATGGCCATATATCCTAAACTAGGCGTCTGCGGGGGTCATATTATGCACCAGAAAAAAAACATTCAAAACACTGAAATGGCCATATCTCCTAAACTAGGCGTCTGCGGGGGTCATATTATGCACCAGAAAAAACACATTCAAAGCACTAAAATGGCCATATCTCCTAAACTAGGCGTCTGCGGGGGTCATATTATGCACCAGAAAAAAAACATTCAAATCACTAAAATGGCCATATATCCTAAACTAGGCGTGTGCGGGGGTCATATTATGCAAAAGAAAAAAAACATTCAAAACACTAAAATGGCCATATCTCCTAAACTAGGCGTCTGCGGGGGTCATATTATGCACCAGAAAAAAAACATTCAAATCACTAAAATGGCCATATCTCCTAAACTAGGCGTCTGCGGGGGTCATATTATGCACCAGAAAAAAAACATTCAAATCACTAAAATGGCCATATCTCCTAAACTAGGCGTCTGCGGGGGTCATATTATGCACCAGAAAAAAAACATTCAAAACACTAAAATGGCCATATCTCCTAAACTAGGCGTCTGCGGGGGTCATATTATGCACCAGAAAAAAAACATTCAAATCACTAAAATGGCCATATCTCCTAAACTAGGCGTCTGCGGGGGTCATATTATGCACCAGAAAAAAAACATTCAAAACACTAAAATGGCCATATCTCCTAAACTAGGCGTCTGCGGGGGTCATATTATGCACCAGAAAAAAAACATTCAAATCACTAAAATCGCCATATCTCCTAAACTAGGCGTCTGCGGGGGTCATATTATGCACCAGAAAAAAAACATTCAAATCACTAAAATGGCCATATCTCCTAAACTAGGCGTCTGCGGGGGTCATATTATGCACCAGAAAAAAAACATTCAAATCACTAAAATGGCCATATCTCCTAAACTAGGCGTCTGCGGGGGTCATATTATGCACCAGAAAAAAAACATTCAAATCACTAAAATGGCCATATCTCCTAAACTAGGCGTCTGCGGGGGTCATATTATGCACCAGAAAAAAAACATTCAAAACACTAAAATGGCCATATCTCCTAAACTAGGCGTCTGCGGGGGTCATATTATGCACCAGAAAAAAAACATTCAAATCACTAAAATGGCCATATCTCCTAAACTAGGCGTCTGCGGGGGTCATATTATGCACCAGAAAAAAAACATTCAAAACACTAAAATGGCCATATCTCCTAAACTAGGCGTCTGCGGGGGTCATATTATGCACCAGAAAAAAAACATTCAAATCACTAAAATGGTCATATCTCCTAAACTAGGCGTCTGCGGGGGTCATATTATGCACCAGAAAAAAAACATTCAAATCACTAAAATGGCCATATCTCCTAAACTAGGCGTCTGCGGGGGTCATATTATGCACCAGAAAAAAAACATTCAAAACACTAAAATGGCCATATCTCCTAAACTAGGCGTCTGCGGGGGTCATATTATGCACCAGAAAAAAAACATTCAAATCACTAAAATGGTCATATCTCCTAAACTAGGCGTCTGCGGGGTTCATATTATGCACCAGAAAAAAAACATTCAAATCACTAAAATGGCCATATCTCCTAAACTATGCGTCTGCGGGGGTCATATTATGCAAAAGAAAAAAAACATTCAAAACACTAAAATGGCCATATCTCCTAAACTAAGCGTCTGCGGGGGTCATATTATGCACCAGAAAAAAAACATTCAAAACACTAAAATGGCCATATCTGCTAAACTAGGCGTCTGCGGGGTTCATATTATGCACCAGAAAAAAAAAACATTCAAAACACTAAAAAGGCCATATCTCCTAAACTAGGCGTCTGCGGGGGTCATATTATGCACCAGAAAAAAAAAACATTCAAAACACTAAAAAGGCCATATCTCCTAAACTAGGCGTCTGCGGGGGTCATATTATGCACCAGAAAAAAAAAACATTCAAAACACTAAAAAGGCCATATCTCCTAAACTAGGCGTCTGCGGTGGTCATATTATGCACCAGAAAAAAAACATTCAAAACACTAAAATGGCCATATCTGCTAAACTAGGCGTCTGCGGGGTTCATATTATGCAAAAGAAAAAAAACATTCAAAACACTAAAATGGCCATATCTCCTAAACTAGGCGTCTGCGGGGGTCATATTATGCACCAGAAAAAAAACATTCAAAACACTAAAATGGCCATATCTCCTAAACTAGGCGTCTGCGGGGGTCATATTATGCACCAGAAAAAAAACATTCAAAACACTAAAATGGCCATATCTGCTAAACTAGGCGTCTGCGGGGTTCATATTATGCACCAGAAAAAAAACATTCAAATCACTAAAATGGCCATATCTCCTAAACTAGGCGTCTGCGGGGGTCATATTATGCACCAGAAAAAAAAAACATTCAAAACACTAAAAAGGCCATATCTCCTAAACTAGGCGTCTGCGGGGGTCATATTATGCACCAGAAAAAAAAAACATTCAAAACACTAAAAAGGCCATATCTCCTAAACTAGGCGTCTGCGGTGGTCATATTATGCACCAGAAAAAAAACATTCAAAACACTAAAATGGCCATATCTCCTAAACTAGGCGTCTGCGGGGGTCATATTATGCACCAGAAAAAAAACATTCAAATCACTAAAATGGCCATATCTCCTAAACTAGGCGTCTGCGGGGGTCATATTATGCACCAGAAAAAAAAAACATTCAAAACACTAAAAAGGCCATATCTCCTAAACTAGGCGTCTGCGGGGTTCATATTATGCAAAAGAAAAAAGACATTCAAAACACTAAAATGGCCATATCTCCTAAACTAGGCGTCTGCGGGGTTCATATTATGCAAAAGAAAAAAAACATTCAAAACACTAAAAAGGCCATATCTCCTAAACTAAGCGTCTGCGGGGGTCATATTATGCACCAGAAAAAAAAAACATTCAAAACACTAAAAAGGCCATATCTCCTAAACTAGGCGTCTGCGGTGGTCATATTATGCACCAGAAAAAAAACATTCAAAACACTAAAATGGCCATATCTCCTAAACTAGGCGTCTGCGGGGTTCATATTATGCAAAAGAAAAAAGACATTCAAAACACTAAAAAGGCCATATCTCCTAAACTAGGCGTCTGCGGTGGTCATATTATGCACCAGAAAAAAAACATTCAAAACACTAAAAAGGCCATATCTCCTAAACTAGGCGTCTGCGGGGGTCATATTATGCACCAGAAAAAAAAAACATTCAAAACACTAAAAAGGCCATATCTCCTAAACTAGGCGTCTGCGGTGGTCATATTATGCACCAGAAAAAAAACATTCAAAACACTAAAATGGCCATATCTGCTAAACTAGGCGTCTGCGGGGTTCATATTATGCACCAGAAAAAAAACATTCAAATCACTAAAATCGCCATATCTCCTAAACTAGGCGTCTGCGGGGGTCATACTATGCACCAGAAAAAAAACATTCAAAACACTAAAATGGCCATATCTGCTAAACTAGGCGTCTGCGGGGTTCATATTATGCACCAGAAAAAAAACATTCAAATCACTAAAATCGCCATATCTCCTAAACTAGGCGTCTGCGGGGGTCATATTATGCACCAGAAAAAAAACATTCAAAACACTAAAAAGGCCATATCTCCTAAACTAGGCGTCTGCGGTGGTCATATTATGCACCAGAAAAAAAACATTCAAATCACTAAAATGGCCATATCTCCTAAACTAGGCGTCTGCCGGAGTCATATTATGCACCAGAAAAAAAACATTCAAATCACTAAAATCGCCATATCTCCTAAACTAGGCGTCTGCGGGGGTCATATTATGCACCAGAAAAAAAACATTCAAAACACTAAAATGGCCATATCTGCTAAACTAGGCGTCTGCGGGGTTCATATTATGCAAAAGAAAAAAAACATTCAAAACACTAAAATGGCCATATCTCCTAAACTAGGCGTCTGCGGGGGTCATATTATGCACCAGAAAAAAAACATTCAAAACACTAAAATGGCCATATCTCCTAAACTAGGCGTCTGCGGGGGTCATATTATGCACCAGAAAAAAAAAACATTCAAAACACTAAAATGGCCATATCTCCTAAACTAGGCGTCTGCGGGGGTCATATTATGCACCAGAAAAAAAACATTCAAAACACTAAAATGGCCATATCTCCTAAACTAGGCGTCTGCGGGGTTCATATTATGCAAAAGAAAAAACACATTCAAAACACTAAAATGGCCATATCTCCTAAACTAGGCGTCTGCGGGGGTCATATTATGCACCAGAAAAAAAACATTCAAGACACTAAAATGGCCATATCTCCTAAACTAGGCGTCTGCGAGTGTCAAATTATGCAAAAGAAAAAAAACATTCAAAACACTAAAATGGCCATATCTCCTAAACTAGGCGTCTGCGGGGGTCATATTATGCACCAGAAAAAAAACATTCAAAACACTAAAATGGCCATATCTCCTAAACTAGGCGTCTGCGGGGGTCATATTATGCACCAGAAAAAAAACATTCAAAACACTAAAATGGCCATATCTCCTAAACTAGGCGTCTGCGGGGGTCATATTATGCACCAGACAAAAAACATTCAAATCACTAAAATGGCCATATCTCCTAAACTAGGCGTCTGCGGGGGTCATATTATGCACCAGAAAAAAAACATTCAAAACACTAAAATGGCCATATCTCCTAAACTAGGCGTCTGCGGGGGTCATATTATGCACCAGAAAAAAAACATTCAAAACACTAAAATGGCCATATCTGCTAAACTAGGCGTCTGCGGGGTTCATATTATGCAAAAGAAAAAAAACATTCAAAACACTAAAATGGCCATATCTCCTAAACTAGGCGTCTGCGGGGGTCATATTATGCACCAGAAAAAAAACATTCAAAACACTAAAATGGCCATATCTCCTAAACTAGGCGTCTGCGGGGGTCATATTATGCACCAGAAAAAAAAAACATTCAAAACACTAAAATGGCCATATCTCCTAAACTAGGCGTCTGCGGGGGTCATATTATGCACCAGAAAAAAAACATTCAAAACACTAAAATGGCCATATCTCCTAAACTAGGCGTCTGCGGGGTTCATATTATGCAAAAGAAAAAACACATTCAAAACACTAAAATGGCCATATCTCCTAAACTAGGCGTCTGCGGGGGTCATATTATGCACCAGAAAAAAAACATTCAAGACACTAAAATGGCCATATCTCCTAAACTAGGCGTCTGCGAGTGTCAAATTATGCAAAAGAAAAAAAACATTCAAAACACTAAAATGGCCATATCTCCTAAACTAGGCGTCTGCGGGGGTCATATTATGCACCAGAAAAAAAACATTCAAAACACTAAAATGGCCATATCTCCTAAACTAGGCGTCTGCGGGGGTCATATTATGCACCAGAAAAAAAACATTCAAAACACTAAAATGGCCATATCTCCTAAACTAGGCGTCTGCGGGGGTCATATTATGCACCAGACAAAAAACATTCAAATCACTAAAATGGCCATATCTCCTAAACTAGGCGTCTGCGGGGGTCATATTATGCACCAGAAAAAAAACATTCAAAACACTAAAATGGCCATATCTCCTAAACTAGGCGTCTGCGGGTGTCATATTATGCACCAAAAAAAAAACATTCAAATCACTAAAATCGCCATATCTCCTAAACTAGGCGTCTGCGGGGGTCATATTATGCACCAGAAAAAACAAACATTCAAATCACTAAAACGGCCATATCTCCTAAACTAGGCGTCTGCGGGTGTCATATTATGCACCAGAAAAAAAAAATTCAAAACACTAAAATGGCGATATCTCCTAAACTAGGTGTCTGCGGGGTTCATATTATGCACCAGAAAAAAAAAATTCAAAACACTAAAATGGCCATATCTCCTAAACTAGGCGTCTGCTGGGGTCATATTATGCACCAGAAAAAACAAACATTCAAATCACTAAAATGGCCATATCTCCTAAACTAGGCGTCTGCGGGTGTCATATTATGCACCAGAAAAAAAAAAATTCAAAACACTAAAATGGCCATATCTCCTAAACTAGGCGTCTGCGGGGTTCATATTATGCACCAGAAAAAAAAAAATCAAAACACTAAAATGGCCATATCTCCTAAACTAGGCGTCTGCGGGGGTCATATTATGCACCAGAAAAAACAAACATTCAAATCACTAAAACGGCCATATCTCCTAAACTAGGCGTCTGCTGGGGTCATATTATGCACCAGAAAAAAAAAATTCAAAACACTAAAATGGCCATATCTCCTAAACTAGGCGTCTGCTGGGGTCATATTATGCACCAGAAAAAAAAAATTCAAAACACTACAATGGCCATATCTCCTAAACTAGGCGTCTGCGGGGGTCATATTATGCAACAGAAAAAAAAAATTCAAACCACTAAAATGGCCATATCTCCTAAACTAGGCGTCTGCGGGGGTCATATTATGCACCAGAAAAAAAACATTCAAAACACTAAAATGGCCATATCTCCTAAACTAGGCGTCTGCGGGGTTCATATTATGCAAAAGAAAAAACACATTCAAAACACTAAAATGGCCATATCTCCTAAACTAGGCGTCTGCGGGGGTCATATTATGCACCAGAAAAAAAACATTCAAAACACTAAAATGGCCATATCTCCTAAACTAGGCGTCTGCGAGTGTCAAATTATGCAAAAGAAAAAAAACATTCAAAACACTAAAATGGCCATATCTCCTAAACTAGGCGTCTGCGGGGGTCATATTATGCACCAGAAAAAAAACATTCAAAACACTAAAATGGCCATATCTCCTAAACTAGGCGTCTGCGGGGGTCATATTATGCACCAGACAAAAAACATTCAAATCACTAAAATGGCCATATCTCCTAAACTAGGCGTCTGCGGGGGTCATATTATGCACCAGAAAAAAAACATTCAAAACACTAAAATGGCCATATCTCCTAAACTAGGCGTCTGCGGGTGTCATATTATGCACCAAAAAAAAAACATTCAAATCACTAAAATCGCCATATCTCCTAAACTAGGCGTCTGCGGGGGTCATATTATGCACCAGAAAAAACAAACATTCGAATCACTAAAACGGCCATATCTCCTAAACTAGGCGTCTGCGGGTGTCATATTATGCACCAGAAAAAAAAAATTCAAAACACTAAAATGGCGATATCTCCTAAACTAGGTGTCTGCGGGGTTCATATTATGCACCAGAAAAAAAAAATTCAAAACACTAAAATGGCCATATCTCCTAAACTAGGCGTCTGCGGGGTTCATATTATGCAAAAGAAAAAAAACATTCAAAACATTAAAATGGCCACATCTCCTAAACTAGGCGTCTGCGGGGTTCATATTATGCAAAAGAAAAAAAACATTCAAAACACTAAAATGGCCATATCTCCTAAACTAGGCGTCTGCGGGGGTCATATTATGCACCAGAAAAAAAACATTCAAAACACTAAAATGGCCATATCTCCTAAACTAGGCGTCTGCGAGTGTCAAATTATGCAAAAGAAAAAAAACATTCAAAACACTAAAATGGCCATATCTCCTAAACTAGGCGTCTGCGGGGGTCATATTATGCACCAGAAAAAAAACATTCAAAACACTAAAATGGCCATATCTCCTAAACTAGGCGTCTGCGGGGGTCATATTATGCACCAGACAAAAAACATTCAAATCACTAAAATGGCCATATCTCCTAAACTAGGCGTCTGCGGGGGTCATATTATGCACCAGAAAAAAAACATTCAAAACACTAAAATGGCCATATCTCCTAAACTAGGCGTCTGCGGGTGTCATATTATGCACCAAAAAAAAAACATTCAAATCACTAAAATCGCCATATCTCCTAAACTAGGCGTCTGCGGGGGTCATATTATGCACCAGAAAAAACAAACATTCGAATCACTAAAACGGCCATATCTCCTAAACTAGGCGTCTGCGGGTGTCATATTATGCACCAGAAAAAAAAAATTCAAAACACTAAAATGGCGATATCTCCTAAACTAGGTGTCTGCGGGGTTCATATTATGCACCAGAAAAAAAAAATTCAAAACACTAAAATGGCCATATCTCCTAAACTAGGCGTCTGCGGGGTTCATATTATGCAAAAGAAAAAAAACATTCAAAACATTAAAATGGCCACATCTCCTAAACTAGGCGTCTGCGGGGTTCATATTATGCAAAAGAAAAAAAACATTCAAAACACTAAAATGGCCATATCTCCTAAACTAGGCGTCTGCGGGGGTCATATTATGCACCAGAAAAAAAACATTCAAAACACTAAAATGGCCATATCTCCTAAACTAGGCGTCTGCGAGTGTCAAATTATGCAAAAGAAAAAAAACATTCAAAACACTAAAATGGCCATATCTCCTAAACTAGGCGTCTGCGGGGGTCATATTATGCACCAGAAAAAAAACATTCAAAACACTAAAATGGCCATATCTCCTAAACTAGGCGTCTGCGGGGGTCATATTATGCACCAGACAAAAAACATTCAAATCACTAAAATGGCCATATCTCCTAAACTAGGCGTCTGCGGGGGTCATATTATGCACCAGAAAAAAAACATTCAAAACACTAAAATGGCCATATCTCCTAAACTAGGCGTCTGCGGGTGTCATATTATGCACCAAAAAAAAAACATTCAAATCACTAAAATCGCCATATCTCCTAAACTAGGCGTCTGCGGGGGTCATATTATGCACCAGAAAAAACAAACATTCAAATCACTAAAACGGCCATATCTCCTAAACTAGGCGTCTGCGGGTGTCATATTATGCACCAGAAAAAAAAAATTCAAAACACTAAAATGGCGATATCTCCTAAACTAGGTGTCTGCGGGGTTCATATTATGCACCAGAAAAAAAAAATTCAAAACACTAAAATGGCCATATCTCCTAAACTAGGCGTCTGCTGGGGTCATATTATGCACCAGAAAAAACAAACATTCAAATCACTAAAATGGCCATATCTCCTAAACTAGGCGTCTGCGAGTGTCATATTATGCACCAGAAAAAAAAATTCAAAACACTAAAATGGCCATATCTCCTAAACTAGGCGTCTGCGGGGTTCATATTATGCACCAGAAAAAAAAAAATCAAAGCACTAAAATGGCCATATCTCCTAAACTAGGCGTCAGCGGTGGTCATATTATGCACCAGAAAAAACAAACATTCAAATCACTAAAACGGCCATATCTCCTAAACTAGGCGTCTGCTGGGGTCATATTATGCACCAGAAAAAAAAAATTCAAAACACTAAAATGGCCATATCTCCTAAACTAGGCGTCTGCTGGGGTCATATTATGCACCAGAAAAAAAAAATTCAAAACACTACAATGGCCATATCTCCTAAACTAGGCGTCTGCGGGGGTCATATTATGCACCAGAAAAAAAAAATTCAAACCACTAAAATGGCCATATCTCCTAAACTAGGCGTCTGCGGGGGTCATATTATGCACCAGAAAAAAAAAAATTCAAAACACTAAAATGGCCATATCTCCTAAACTAGGCGTCTGCGGGGTTCATATTATGCAAAAGAAAAAAAACATTCAAAACACTAAAATGGCCACATCTCCTAAACTAGGCGTCTGCGGGGTTCATATTATGCACCAGAAAAAAAAATTCAAAACACTAAAATGGCCATATCTCCTAAACTAGGCGTCTGCGGGGGTCATATTATGCACCAGAAAAAAAACATTCAAATCACTAAAACGGCCATATCTCCTAAACTAGGCGTCTGCGGGTGTCACATTATGCACCAGAAAAAAAAAATTCAAAACACTAAAATGGCCATATCTCCTAAACTAGGCGTCTGCGTGGGTCATATTATGCACCAGAAAAAACAAACATTCAAAACACTAAAATAGCCATATCTCCTAAACTAGGCGTCTGCGGGGGTCATATTATGCACCAGAAAAAAAAAATTCAAAACACTAAAATGGCCATATCTCCTAAACTAGGCGTCTGCGGGGTTCATATTATGCAAAAGAAAAAAAAAATTCAAAACACTAAAATGGCCATATCTCCTAAACTCAGCGTCTGCCGGGGTCATATTATGCACCAGAAAAAAAACATTCAAATCACTAAAATCGCCATATCTCCTAAACTAGGCGTCTGCGGGGGTCATATTATGCACCAGAAAAAAAACATTCAAATCACTAAAATGGCCACATCTCCTAAACTAGGCGTCTGCGGGGGTCATATTATGCACCAGAAAAAAAAAACATTCAAATCACTAAAATGGCCATATCTCCTAAACTAGGCGTCTGCGGGGGTCATATTATGCACCAGAAAAAAAAAACATTCAAAACACTAAAAAGGCCATATCTCCTAAACTAGGCGTCTGCTGGGGTCATATTATGCACCAGAAAAAAAACATTCAAATCACTAAAATGGCCATATCTCCTAAACTAGGCGTCTGCGGGGGTCATATTATGCACCAGAAAAAAAACATTCAAAACACTAAAATGGCCATATCTCCTAAACTAGGCGTCTGCTGGGGTCATATTATGCACCAGAAAAAAAAAATTCAAAACACTAAAATGGCCATATCTCCTAAACTAGGCGTCTGCGGGGGTCATATTATGCACCAGAAAAAAAAAATTCAAAACACTAAAATGGCCATATCTCCTAAACTAGGCGTCTGCGGGGTTCACATTATGCAAAAAAAAAAAAAACATTCAAAACACTAAAATGGCCATATCTCTTAAACTAGGCGTCTGCTGGGGTCATATTATGCACCAGAAAAAAAAAATTCAAAACACTAAAATGGCCATATCTCCGAAACTAGGCGTCTGCGGGGTTCATATTATGCACCAGAAAAAAAAAAATTCAAAACACTAAAATGGCCATATCTCCTAAACTAGGCGTCTGCGGGGGTCATATTATGCACCAGAAAAAACAAACATTCAAATCACTAAAACGGCCATATCTCCTAAACTAGGCGTCTGCTGGGGTCATATTATGCACCAGAAAAAAAAAATTCAAAACACTAAAATGGCCATATCTCCTAAACTAGGCGTCTGCGGGGTTCATATTATGCACCAGAAAAAAAAAATTCAAAACACTAAAATGGCCATATCTCCTAAACTAGGCGTCTTCTGGGGTCATATTAAGCACCAGAAAAAACAAACATTCAAATCACTAAAATCGCCATATCTCCTAAACTAGGCGTCTGCGGCGGTCATATTATGCACCAGAAAAAAAAATTCAAAACATAAAAATGGCCATATCTCCTAAACAAGCCGTCTGCGGGGGTCATATTATGCTCCAGAAAAAAAACATTCAAAACACTAAAATGGCCATATCTCCTAAACTAGGCGTCTGCGGGGGTCATATTATGCACCAGAAAAAAAAAATTCAAAACACTAAAATGGCCATATCTCCTAAACTAGGCGTCTGCGGGGGTCATATTATGCACCAGAAAAAAAAAATTCAAAACACTAAAATGGCCATATCTCCTAAACTAGGCGTCTGCGGGGTTCACATTATGCAAAAAAAAAAAACATTCAAAACACTAAAATGGCCGTATCTCCTAAACTAGGCGTCTGCTGGGGTCATATTATGCACCAGAAAAAAAAAATTCAAAACACTAAAATGGCCATATCTCCTAAACTAGGCGTCTGCTGGGGTCATATTATGCACCAGAAAAAAAAAATTCAAAACACTAAAATGGCCATATCTCCTAAACTAGGCGTCTGCGGGGTTCATATTATGCACCAGAAAAAAAAAATTCAAAACACTAAAATGGCCATATCTCCTAAACTAGGCGTCTTCTGGGGTCATATTAAGCACCAGAAAAAACAAACATTCAAATCACTAAAACGGCCATATCTCCTAAACTAGGCGTCTGCGTGTGTCATATTATGCACCAGGAAAAAAAAATTCAAAACACTAAAATGGCCATATCTCCTAAACTAGGCGTCTGCGGGGTTCATATTATGCACCAGAAAAAAAAAATTCAAAACACTAAAATGGCCATATCTCCTAAACTAGGCGTCTGCGGGGGTCATATTATGCACCAGAAAAAACAAACATTCAAATCACTAAAACGGCCACATCTCCTAAACTAGGCATCTGCTGGGGTCATATTATGCACCAGAAAAAAAAAATTCAAAACACTAAAATGGCCATATCTCCTAAACTAGGCGTCTGCGGGGGTCATATTATGCACCAGAAAAAAAAATTTCAAAACACTACAATGGGCATATCTCCTAAACTAGGCGTCTGCTGGGGTCATGTTATGCACCAGAAAAAAAAAATTCAAACCACTAAAATGGCCATATCTCCTAAACTAGGCGTCTGCGGGGGTCATATTATGCACCAGAAAAAACAAACATTCAAATCACTATAATGGCCATATCTCCTAAACTAGGCGTCTGCGTGTGTCATATTATGCACCAAAAAAAAAAATTCAAAACACTAAAATGGCCATATCTCCTAAACTAGGCGTCTTCTGGGGTCATATTATGCACCAGAAAAAACAAACATTCAAATCACTAAAACGGCCATATCTCCTAAACTAGGCGTCTGCAGGGGTCATATTATGCACCAGAAAAAAAAAATTCAAAACACTAAAATGGCCATATCTCCTAAATTAGGCGTCTGCGGGGTTCATATTATGCACCAGAAAAAAAAAATTCAAAACACTAAAATGGCCATATCTCCTAAACTAGGCGTCTTCTGGGGTCATATTATGCACCAGAAAAAACAAACATTCAAATCACTAAAACGGCCATATCACCTAAACTAGGCGTCTGCGGGTGTCATATCATGCACCAGAAAAAAAAAATTCAAAACACTAAAATGGCCATATCTCCTAAACTAGGCGTCTGCGGGGTTCATATTATGCACCAGAAAAAAAAAATTCAAAACACTAAAATGGCCATATCTCCTAAACTAGGCGTCTGCGGGGGTCATACTATGCACCAGAAAAAACAAACATTCAAATCACTAAAACGGCGTTATCTCCTTAACAAGGCGTCTGCTGGGGTCATATTACGCACCAGAAAAAAAAAATTCAATACACGAAAATGGCCATATCTCCTAAACTAGGCGTCTGCTGGGGTCATATTATGCACCAGAAAAAAAAAATTCAAAACACTAAAATGGCCATATCTCCTAAACTAGGCGTCTGCTGGGGTCATATTATGCACCAGAAGAAAAAAAATTCAAAACACTAAAATGGCCATATCTCCTAAACTAGGCGTCTGCGGGGGTAATATTATGCACCAGAAAAAAAAATTCAAACCACTAAAATGGCCATATCTCCTAAACTAGGCGTCTGCGGGGGTCATATTATGCACCAGAAAAAAAAAATTCAAAACACTAAAATGGTCATATCTCCTAAACTAGGCGTCTGCGAGGGTCATATTATGCACCAGAAAAAAAAAATTCAAAACACTAAAATGGCCATATCTCCTAAACTAAGCGTCTGCGGGGGTCATATTATGCACCAGAAAAAAAACATTCAAAACACTAAAATGGCCATTTCTCCTAAACTAGGCGTCTGCGGGGTTCATATTATGCACCAGAAAAAACAAACATTCAAATCACTAAAACGGCCATATCTCCTAAACTAGGCGTCTGCGTGTGTCTTATTATGCACCAGAAAAAAAAAATTCAAAACACTAAAATGGCCATATCTCCTAAACTAAGCGTCTGCGGGGGTCATATTATGCACCAGAAAAAAAACATTCAAAACATTAAAATGGCCATATCTCCTAAACTAGGCGTCTGCGGGGTTCATATTATGCAAAAGAAAAAAAACATTGAAACACTAAAATGGCCATATCTCCTAAACTAGGCGTCTGCGGGGTTCATATTATGCACCAGAAAAAACAAACATTCAAATCACTAAAACGGCCATATCTCCTAAACTAGGCGTCTGCGGGGGTAATATTATGCACCAGAAAAAAAAATTCAAACCACTAAAATGGCCATATCTCCTAAACTAGGCGTCTGCGGGGGTAATATTATGCACCAGAAAAAAAAATTCAAACCACTAAAATGGCCATATCTCCTAAACTAGGCGTCTGCGGGGGTCATATTATGCACCAGAAAAAAAAAATTCAAAACACTAAAATGGTCATATCTCCTAAACTAGGCGTCTGCGAGGGTCATATTATGCACCAGAAAAACAACATTCAAAACACTAAAATGGCCATATCTCCTAAACTATGCGTCTGCGGGGGTCATATTATGCACCAGAAAAAAAACATTCAAAACACTAAAATGGCCATATCTCCTAAACTAGGCGTCTGCGGGGTTCATATTATGCAAAAGAAAAAAAACATTGAAACACTAAAATGGCCATATCTCCTAAACTAGGCGTCTGCGTGTGTCATATTATGCACCAGGAAAAAAAAATTCAAAACACTAAAATGGCCATATCTCCTAAACTATTCGTCTGCGGGGTTCATATTATGCACCAGAAAAAAAAAATTCAAAACACTAAAATGGCCATATCTCCTAAACTAGGCGTCTGCGGGGGTTATTTTAAGCACCAGAAAAAAAAATTCAAATCACTAAAATGGCCATATCTCCTAAACTAGGCGTCTGCGGGGGTCATATTATGCACCAGAAAAAAAAAATTCAAAACACTAAAATGGTCATATCTCCTAAACTAGGCGTCTGCGAGGGTCATATTATGCACCAGAAAAACAACATTCAAAACACTAAAATGGCCATATCTCCTAAACTAGGCGTCTGCGGGGGTCATATTATGCAAAAGAAAAAAAACATTGAAACACTAAAATGGCCATATCTCCTAAACTAGGCGTCTGCGGGGTTCATATTATGCACCAGAAAAAAAAAATTCAAAACACTAAAATGGCCATATCTCCTAAACTAGGCGCCTGCTGGGGTCATATTATGCACCAGAAAAAAAAAATTCAAAACACTAAAATGGCCATATCTCCTAAACTAGGCGTCTGCGGGGGTAATATTATGCACCAGAAAAAAAAATTCAAACCACTAAAATGGCCATATCTCCTAAACTAGGCGTCTGCGGGGGTCATATTATGCACCAGAAAAAAAAAATTCAAAACACTAAAATGGCCATATCTCCTAAACTAGGCGTCTGCGAGGGTCATATTATGCACCAGAAGAAAAAAAATTCAAAACACTAAAATGGCCATATCTCCTAAACCAGGCGTCTGCGGGGGTAATATTATGCACCAGAAAAAAAAATTCAAACCACTAAAATGGCCATATCTCCTAAACTAGGCGTCTGCGGGGGTCATATTATGCACCAGAAAAAAAAAATTCAAAACACTAAAATGGCCATATCTCCTAAACTAGGCGTCTGCGAGGGTCATATTATGCACCAGAAGAAAAAAAATTCAAAACACTAAAATGGCCATATCTCCTAAACCAGGCGTCTGCGGGGGTAATATTATGCACCAGAAAAAAAAATTCAAACCACTAAAATGGCCATATCTCCTAAACTAGGCGTCTGCGGGGGTCATATTATGCACCAGAAAAAAAAAATTCAAAACACTAAAATGGCCATATCTCCTAAATTAGGCGTCTGCGGGGTTTATATTATGCACCAGAAAAAAAAAAATTCAAAACACTAAAATGGCCATATCTCCTAAACTAGGCGTCTGCGAGGGTCATATTATGCACCAGAAAAAACAAACATTCAAATCACTAAAACGGCCATATCTCCTAAACTAGGCGTCTGCGGGTGTCATATTATGCACCAGAAAAAAAAAATTCAAAACACTAAAATGGCCATATCTCCTAAACTAGGCGTCTGCGGGGTTCATATTATGCAAAAGAAAAAAAACATTCAAAACACTAAAATGGCCATATCTCCTAAACTAGGCGTCTGCGGGTGTCATGTTAAGCACCAGAAAAAAAAATTCAAAACATAAAAATGGCCATATCTCCTAAACTAGGCGTCTGCGGGGGTCATATTATGCACCAGAAAAAAAAACATTCAAAACACTAAAATGGCCATATCTCCTAAACTAGGCGTCTGCGGGTGTCATATTATGCACCAGAAAAAAAAATTCAAAACATAAAAATGGCCATATCTCCTAAACAAGGCGGCTGCGGGGGTCATATTATGCACCAGTAAAAAAACATTGAAAACACTAAAATGGCCATATCTCCTAAACTAGGCGTCTGCGGGTGTCATATTGTGCACCAGAAAAAAAAATTCAAAACACACAAATGGCCATATCTCCTAAACTAGGCGTCTGCGGGGTATCATATTATGCAAAAGAAAAAAAACATTCAAAACACTAAAATGGCCATATCTCCTAAACTAGGCGTCTGCGGGGGTCATATTATGCACCAGAAAAAAAAAATTCAAAACACTAAAATGGCCATACCTCCTAAACTAGGAGTCTGCGGGGTCATATTATGCACCAGAAAAAAAACATTCAAATCACTAAAATGGCCACATCTCCTAAACTAGGCGTCTGCGGGGTATCATATTATGCAAAAGAAAAAAAACATTCAAAACACTAAAATGGCCATATCTCCTAAACTAGGCGTCTGCGGGGGTCATATTATGCACCAGAAAAAAAAAATTCAAAACACTAAAATGGCCATATCTCCTAAACTAGGAGTCTGCGGGGTCATATTATGCACCAGAAAAAAAAAATTCAAAACACTAAAATGGCCATATCTCCTAAACTAGGCGTCTGCGGGGTTCATATTATGCACCAGAAACAAAAAATTCAAAACACTAAAATGGCCATATCTGCTTAACTAGGCGTCTGCGGGGGTCATATTATGCACCAGAAAAAACAAACATTCAAATCACTAAAACGGCCATATCTCCTAAACTAGGCGTCTGCGGGTGTCATATTATGCACCAGAAAAAAAAAATTCAAAACACAAAAATGGCCATATCTCCTAAACTAGGCGTCTGCGGGGTTCATATTATGCACCAGAAAAAAAAAATTCAAAACACTAAAATGGCCATATCTCCTAAACTAGGCGTCTGCGGGGGTCATATTATGCACCAGAAAAAAAAAATTCAAAACACTAAAATGGCCATATCTCCTAAACTAGGCGTCTGCGGGGTTCATATTATGCACCAGAAAAAAAAAATTCAAAACACTAAAATGGCCATATCTCCTAAACTAGGCGTCTGCTGGGGTCATATTATGCACCAGAAAAAAAAAAATTCAAAACACTAAAATGGCCATATCTCCTAAACTAGGCGTCTGCGGGGGTCATATTATGCACCAGAAAAAAAAAATTCAAACCACTAAAATGGCCATATCTCCTAAACTAGGCGTCTGCGAGGGTCATGTTATGCACCAGAAAAAAAAAATTCAAAACACTAAAATGGCCATATCTCCTAAACTAGGCGTCTGCGGGGGTCATATTATGCACCAGAAAAAACAAACATTCAAATCACTAAAACGGCCATATCTCCTAAACTAGGCGTCTGCTGGGGTCATATTATGCACCAGAAAAAAAAAATTCAAAACACTAAAATGGCCATATCTCCTAAACTAGGCGTCTGCGAGGTTCATATTATGCACCAGCAAAAAAAAATTCAAAACACTAAAATGGCCATATCTCCTAGACTAGGCGTCTGCTGGGGTCATATTATGCACCAGAAAAAAAAAATTCAAAACACTAAAATGGCCATATCTCCTAAACTAGGCGTCTGCTGGGGTCATATTATGCACCAGAAAAAAAAAATTCAAAACACTAAAATGGCCATATCTCCTAAACTAGGCGTCTGCGGGTGTCATGTTATGCACCAGAAAAAAAAATTCAAAACATAAAAATGGCCATATCTCCTAAACTAGGCGTCTGCGGGGGTCATATTATGCACCAGAAAAAAAACATTCAAAACACTAAAATGGCCATATCTCCTAAACTAGGCGTCTGCGGGGGTCATATTATGCAAAAGAAAAAAAACGTTCAAAACACTAAAATGGCCATATCTCCTAAACTAGGCGTCTGCGGGTGTCATGTTATGCACCAGAAAAAAAAATTCAAAACATAAAAATGGCCATATCTCCTAAACTAGTCGTCTGCGGGGGTCATATTATGCACCAGAAAAAACAAACATTCAAATCACTAAAATGTTATGCAAAAGAAAAAAAACATTGAAACACTAAAATGGCCATATCTCCTAAACTAGGCGTCTGCGGGGTTCATATTATGCACCAGAAAAAAAAAATTCAAAACACTAAAATGGCCATATCTCCTAAACTAGGCGCCTGCTGGGGTCATATTATGCACCAGAAAAAAAAAATTCAAAACACTAAAATGGCCATATCTCCTAAACTAGGCGTCTGCGGGGGTAATATTATGCACCAGAAAAAAAAATTCAAACCACTAAAATGGCCATATCTCCTAAACTAGGCGTCTGCGGGGGTCATATTATGCACCAGAAAAAAAAAATTCAAAACACTAAAATGGCCATATCTCCTAAACTAGGCGTCTGCGAGGGTCATATTATGCACCAGAAGAAAAAAAATTCAAAACACTAAAATGGCCATATCTCCTAAACCAGGCGTCTGCGGGGGTAATATTATGCACCAGAAAAAAAAATTCAAACCACTAAAATGGCCATATCTCCTAAACTAGGCGTCTGCGGGGTTCATATTATGCAAAAGAAAAAAAACATTCAAAACACTAAAATGGCCATATCTCCTAAACTAGGCGTCTGCGGGTGTCATGTTAAGCACCAGAAAAAAAAATTCAAAACATAAAAATGGCCATATCTCCTAAACTAGGCGTCTGCGGGGGTCATATTATGCACCAGAAAAAAAAACATTCAAAACACTAAAATGGCCATATCTCCTAAACTAGGCGTCTGCGGGTGTCATATTATGCACCAGAAAAAAAAATTCAAAACATAAAAATGGCCATATCTCCTAAACAAGGCGGCTGCGGGGGTCATATTATGCACCAGTAAAAAAACATTCAAATCACTAAAATGGCCATATCTCCTAAACTAGGCGTCTACGGGGGTCATATTATGCACCAGAAAAAAAACATTCAAAACACTAAAATGGTCATATCTCCTAAACCAGGCGTCTGCGAGGGTCATATTATGCACCAGAAAAAAAACATTGAAAACACTAAAATGGCCATATCTCCTAAACTAGGCGTCTGCGGGTGTCATATTGTGCACCAGAAAAAAAAATTCAAAACACACAAATGGCCATATCTCCTAAACTAGGCGTCTGCGGGGTATCATATTATGCAAAAGAAAAAAAACATTCAAAACACTAAAATGGCCATATCTCCTAAACTAGGCGTCTGCGGGGGTCATATTATGCACCAGAAAAAAAAAATTCAAAACACTAAAATGGCCATATCTCCTAAACTAGGCGTCTGCGGGGGTCATATTATGCACCAGAAAAAAAACATTCAAAACACTAAAATGGCCATATCTCCTAAACTAGGCGTCTGCGGGGGTCATATTATGCACCAGAAAAAAAAAATTCAAAACACTAAAATGGCCATACCTCCTAAACTAGGAGTCTGCGGGGTCATATTATGCACCAGAAAAAAAACATTCAAATCACTAAAATGGCCACATCTCCTAAACTAGGCGTCTGCGGGGTATCATATTATGCAAAAGAAAAAAAACATTCAAAACACTAAAATGGCCATATCTCCTAAACTAGGCGTCTGCGGGGTTCATATTATGCACCAGAAACAAAAAATTCAAAACACTAAAATGGCCATATCTGCTTAACTAGGCGTCTGCGGGGGTCATATTATGCACCAGAAAAAACAAACATTCAAATCACTAAAACGGCCATATCTCCTAAACTAGGCGTCTGCGGGTGTCATATTATGCACCAGAAAAAAAAAATTCAAAACACAAAAATGGCCATATCTCCTAAACTAGGCGTCTGCGGGGTTCATATTATGCACCAGAAAAAAAAAATTCAAAACACTAAAATGGCCATATCTCCTAAACTAGGCGTCTGCGGGGGTCATATTATGCACCAGAAAAAAAAAATTCAAAACACTAAAATGGCCATATCTCCTAAACTAGGCGTCTGCGGGGTTCATATTATGCACCAGAAAAAAAAAATTCAAAACACTAAAATGGCCATATCTCCTAAACTAGGCGTCTGCTGGGGTCATATTATGCACCAGAAAAAAAAAAATTCAAAACACTAAAATGGCCATATCTCCTAAACTAGGCGTCTGCTGGGGTCATATAATGCACCAGAAAAAAAAAATTCAAAACACTAAAATGGCCATATCTCCTAAACTAGGCGTCTGCGGGGGTCATATTATGCACCAGAAAAAAAAAATTCAAACCACTAAAATGGCCATATCTCCTAAACTAGGCGTCTGCGAGGGTCATGTTATGCACCAGAAAAAAAAAATTCAAAACACTAAAATGGCCATATCTCCTAAACTAGGCGTCTGCGGGGGTCATATTATGCACCAGAAAAAACAAACATTCAAATCACTAAAACGGCCATATCTCCTAAACTAGGCGTCTGCTGGGGTCATATTATGCACCAGAAAAAAAAAATTCAAAACACTAAAATGGCCATATCTCCTAAACTAGGCGTCTGCGAGGTTCATATTATGCACCAGAAAAAAAAAATTCAAAACACTAAAATGGCCATATCTCCTAGACTAGGCGTCTGCTGGGGTCATATTATGCACCAGAAAAAAAAAATTCAAAACACTAAAATGGCCATATCTCCTAAACTAGGCGTCTGCGGGTGTCATGTTATGCACCAGAAAAAAAAATTCAAAACATAAAAATGGCCATATCTCCTAAACTAGGCGTCTGCGGGGGTCATATTATGCACCAGAAAAAAAACATTCAAAACACTAAAATGGCCATATCTCCTAAACTAGGCGTCTGCGGGGGTCATATTATGCAAAAGAAAAAAAACGTTCAAAACACTAAAATGGCCATATCTCCTAAACTAGGCGTCTGCGGGTGTCATGTTATGCACCAGAAAAAAAAATTCAAAACATAAAAATGGCCATATCTCCTAAACTAGTCGTCTGCGGGGGTCATATTATGCACCAGAAAAAACAAACATTCAAATCACTAAAATGTCCATATCTCCTAAACTAGGCGTCTGCGGGGTTCATATTATGCAAAAGAAAAAAACCATTCAAAACATTAAAATGGCCATATCTCCTAAACTAGGCGTCTGCGGGGGTCATATTATGCACCAGAAAAAAAAAATTCAAAACACTAAAATGGCCATATGTCCTAAACTAGGCGTCTGCGGGGGTCATATTATGCACCAGAAAAACAACATTCAAAACACTAAAATGGTCATATCTCCTAAACCATGCACCAGAAAAAAAAAATTCAAAACACTAAAATGGCCATATCTCCTAAACTAGGCGTCTGCTGGGGTCATATTATGCACCAGAAAAAACAAACATTCAAATCACTAAAATGTCCATATCTCCTAAACTAGGCGTCTGCGAGGTTCATATTATGCACCAGAAAAAAAAATTCAAAACATAAAATTGGCCATATCTCCTAAACTAGTCGTCTGCGGGGGTCATATTATGCACCAGAAAAAACAAACATTCAAATCACTAAAATGTCCATATCTCCTAAACCAGGCGTCTGCGAGGTTCATATTATGCACCAGAAAAAAAAATTCAAAACACTAAAATGGCCATATGTCCTAAACTAGGCGTCTGCGGGGGTCATATTATGCACCAGAAAAACAACATTCAAAACACTAAAATGGTCATATCTCCTAAACAATGCACCAGAAAAAAAAAATTCAAAACACTAAAATGGCCATATCTCCTAAACTAGGCGTCTGCTGGTGTCATATTATGCACCAGAAAAAAAACATTCAAAACACTAAAATGGCCATATCTCCTAAACTAGGCGTCTGCGGGGGTCATATTATGCAAAAGAAAAAAAACGTTCAAAACACTAAAATGGCCATATCTCCTAAACTAGGCGTCTGCGGGTGTCATGTTATGCACCAGAAAAAAAAATTCAAAACATAAAAATGGCCATATCTCCTAAACTAGTCGTCTGCGGGGGTCATATTATGCACCAGAAAAAACAAACATTCAAATCACTAAAATGTCCATATCTCCTAAACTAGGCGTCTGCGGGGTTCATATTATGCAAAAGAAAAAAACCATTCAAAACATTAAAATGGCCATATCTCCTAAACTAGGCGTCTGCGGGGGTCATATTATGCACCAGAAAAAAAAAATTCAAAACACTAAAATGGCCATATCTCCTAAACTAGGCGTCTGCGGGTGTCATATTATGCACCAGAAAAAAAAATTCAAAACATAAAAATGGCCATATCTCCTAAACTAGGCGTCTGCGGGGGTCATATTATGTACCAGAAAAAAAAAACATTCAAATCACTAAAATGGCCATATCTCCTAAACTAGGCGTCTGCGGGTGTCATATAATGCACCAGAAAAAAACATTCAAAACATTAAAATGGCCATATCGCCTAAACTAGGCGTCTGCGGGAGTCATATTATGCACCAGAAAAAAACATTCAAAACATTAAAATGGCCATATCGCCTAAACTAGGCGTCTGCGGGAGTCATATTATGCACCAGAAAAAAAACATTCAAATCACTAAAATCGCCATATCTCCTAAACTAGGCGTCTGCGGGGGTCATATTATGCACCAGAAAAAAAAAACATTCAAATCACTAAAATGGCCATATCTCCTAAACTAGGCGTCTGCGGGGGTCATATTATGCACCAGAAAAAAAACATTCAAAACACTAAAATGGCCATATCTCCTAAACTAGGCTTCTGCTGGGGTCATATTATGCACCAGAAAAAAATCATTCAATTCACTAAAATGGCCATATCTCCTAAACTAAACGTCTTCGGGGGTCATATTATGCACCAGAAAAAAAAATTCAAAACATAAAATGGCCATATCTCCTAAACTAGGCGTCTGCGGGGGTCATATTATGCACCAGAAAAAAAACATTCAAAACACTAAAATGGCCACATCTCCTAAACTAGGCGTCTGCGGGGGTCATATTATGCACCAGAAAAAAAAATTCAAAACATAAAAATGGCCATATCTCCTAAACTAGGCGTCTGCGGGGGTCAGATTATGCACCAGAAAAAAAACATTTAAAACACTAAAATGGCCATATCTCCTAAACTAGGTATCGGCGGGGGTCATATTATGCTCCAGAAAAAAAACATTCAATTCACTAAAATGGCCATATCTCCTAAGCTAGGCATCGGCGGGGGTCAGATTATGCACCAGAAAAAAAACATTTAAAACACTAAAATGGTCATATCTCCTAAACTAAGCGCCTGCGGGGGTCATTTTATGCACCAGAAAAAAAATTCAAAACACTAAAATGGCCATATCTCCTAAACTAGGCATCGGCGGGGGTCAGATTATGCACCAGAAAAAAGAATTCAAAACATTAAAATGGCCATATCGCCTAAACTAGGCGTCTGCGGGGGTCATATTATGCACCAGAAAAAAAAAATTCAAAACACACAAATGGCCATATCTCCTAAACTAGGCGTCTGCGGGGGTCATATTATGCACCAGAAAAAAAACATTCAAAACACTAAAATGGTCATATCTCCTAAACCAGGCGTCTGCGGGGGTCATATTATGCACCAGAAAAAAAAAATTCAAAACACTAAAATGGCCATATCTCCTAAACTAGGCGTCTGCGGGTGTCATATTATGCACCAGAAAAAAAAATTCAAAACATAAAAATGGCCATATCTCCTAAACTAGGCGTCTGCGGGGGTCATATTATGCACCAGAAAAAAAACATTCAAAACACTAAAATGGCCATATCTCCTAAACTAGGCGTCTGCGGGTTTCATATTATGCAAAAGAAAAAAGACATTCAAAACACTAAAATGGCCATATCTCCTAAACTAGGCGTCTGCGGGTGTCATGTTATGCACCAGAAAAAAAAATTCAAAACATAAAAATGGCCATATCTCCTAAACTAGGCGTCTGCGGGGGTCATATTATGCACCAGAAAAAAAAAACATTCAGATCACCAAAATGGCCATATCGCCTAAACTAGGCTTCTGCGGGGGTCATATTATGCACCAGAAAAAAAATTCGAAACACTAAAACGGCCATATCTCCTAAACTAGGCGTCTGCTGGGGTCATATTATGCACCAGAAAAAAATCATTCAATTCACTAAAATGGCCATATCTCCTAAACTAAACGTCTTCGGGGGTCATATTATGCACCAGAAAAAAAAATTCAAAACACTAAAATGGTCATATCTCCTAAACTAGTCGTCTGCGGGGTTCATATTATGGACCAGAAAAAAAAAATTCAAAACACTAAAATGGCCATATCTAATAAGCTAGGCATCTTCGGGGGTCATATTATGCACCAGAAATCAAAAACATTCAAAACACTAAAATGGTCATATCTCCTAAACTAGGTATCGGCGGGGGTCATATTATGCACCAGAAAAAAAACATTCAATTCACTAAAATGGCCATATCTCCTAAACTAGGCGTCTGCGGGGTTAATATTATGCAAAAGAAAAAAAAATTTCAAAACACTAAAATGGCCATATCTCCTAAACTAGGCGTCTGCGGGGGTCATATTATGCACCAGAAAAAAACATTCAAAACATTAAAATGGCCATATCGCCTAAACTAGGCGTCTGCGGGGGTCATATTATGCACCAGAAAAAAAAATTCAAAACATTAAAATGGCCATATCGCCTAAACTAGGCTTCTGCGGGGGTCATATTATGCACCAGAAAAAAAATTCAAAACACTAAAACGGCCATATCTCCTAAACTAGGTATCGGCGGGGGTCATATTATGCACCAGAAAAAAAACATTCAATTCACTAAAATGGCCATATCTCCTAAACTAGGCGTCTGCGGGGGTCATATTATGCACCAGAAAAAAAACATTCAAAACACTAAAATGGCCATATCTCCTAAACTAGGCGTCTGCGGGTGTCATATTATGCACCAGAAAAAAAAATTCAAAACATAAAAATGGCCATATCTCCTAAACTAGGCGTCTGCGGGGTTCATATTATGCAAAAGAAAAAAAACATTCAAAACACTAAAATGGCCATATCTCCTAAACTAGGCGTCTGCGGGGGTCATATTATACACCAGAAAAAAACATTCAAAACATTAAAATGGCCATATCTCCTAAGCTACGCGTCTGCGGGGGTCATAGTGTGCACCAGAAAAAAAAACTTCAATTCACTAAAATGGCCATATCTCCTAAACTAGGTATCGGCGGGGGTCATATTATGCTCCAGAAAAAAAACATTCAATTCACTAAAATGGTCATATCTCCTAAACTAGGCGTCTGCGGGTGTCATAGTGTGCACCAGAAAAAAAAAATTCAATTCACTAAAATGGCCATATCTCCTAAACTAGGTATCGGCGGGGGTCATATTATGCACCAGAAAAAAAACATTCAATTCACTAAAATGGCCATATCTCCTAAACTAGGCGTCTGCGGGGTTAATATTATGCAAAAGAAAAAAAAATTTCAAAACACTAAAATGGCCATATCTCCTAAACTAGGCGTCTGCGGGGGTCATATTATGCACCAGAAAAAAACATTCAAAACATTAAAATGGCCATATCGCCTAAACTAGGCGTCTGCGGGGGTCATATTATGCACCAGAAAAAAAAATTCAAAACATTAAAATGGCCATATCGCCTAAACTAGGCTTCTGCGGGGGTCATATTATGCACCAGAAAAAAAATTCAAAACACTAAAACGGCCATATCTCCTAAACTAGGTATCGGCGGGGGTCATATTATGCACCAGAAAAAAAACATTCAATTCACTAAAATGGCCATATCTCCTAAACTAGGCGTCTGCGGGGGTCATATTATGCACCAGAAAAAAAACATTCAAAACACTAAAATGGCCATATCTCCTAAACTAGGCGTCTGCGGGTGTCATATTATGCACCAGAAAAAAAAATTCAAAACATAAAAATGGCCATATCTCCTAAACTAGGCGTCTGCGGGGTTCATATTATGCAAAAGAAAAAAAACATTCAAAACACTAAAATGGCCATATCTCCTAAACTAGGCGTCTGCGGGGGTCATATTATACACCAGAAAAAAACATTCAAAACATTAAAATGGCCATATCTCCTAAGCTACGCGTCTGCGGGGGTCATAGTGTGCACCAGAAAAAAAAACTTCAATTCACTAAAATGGCCATATCTCCTAAACTAGGTATCGGCGGGGGTCATATTATGCTCCAGAAAAAAAACATTCAATTCACTAAAATGGTCATATCTCCTAAACTAGGCGTCTGCGGGGGTCATAGTGTGCACCAGAAAAAAAAAATTCAATTCACTAAAATGGCCATATCTCCTAAACTAGGTATCGGCGGGGGTCATATTATGCTCCAGAAAAAAAACATTCAATTCACTAAAATGGCCATATCTCCTAAGCTAGGCATCGGCGGGGGTCAGATTATGCACCAGAAAAAAAACATTTAAAACACTAAAATGGCCATATCTCCTAAACTAGGCGCCTGCGGGGGTCATTTTATGCACCAGAAAAAAAAAATTCAAAACACTAAAATGGCCATATCTCCTAAACTAGGCATCGGCGGGGGTCAGATTATGCACCAGAAAAAAAAACATTTAAAACACTAAAATGGCCATATCTCCTAAACTAGGCGCCTGCGGGGGTCATTTTATGCACCAGAAAAAAAAATTAAAAACATTAAAATGGCCATATCTAATAAGCTAGGCGTCTTCGGGGGTCATATTATGCACCAGAAAAAAAAAACATTCAAAACACTAAAATGGCCATGTCTCCTAAGCTACGCGTCTGCGGGGATCATATTATGGACCAGAAAAAAAAAATTCAAAATACTAAAATGGCCATATCTCCTAAACTAGGCGTTTGCGGCGGTCAGATTATGCACCAGAAAAAAAAATTCAAAACACTAAAATGGCCATATCTCCTAAACTAGGCATTTGCGGGGGTCAGATTATGCACCAGAAAAAAAACATTTAAAACACTAAAATGGCCATATCTCCTAAACTAGGCGCCTACGGGAGTCATTTTATGCAGCAGAAAAAAAAAATTCAAAACACTAAAATGGCCATATCTCCTAAACTAGGCGTCTGCGGGGGTCATTTTATGCACCAGAAAAAAAAATTCAAAACACTAAAATTTCCATATGTAATAAGCTAGGCGTCTTCGGGGGTCATATTATGCACCAGAAAAAAAAAACATTCAAAACACTAAAATGGCCATGTCTCCTAAGCTACGCGTCTGCGGGGGTCATATTATGGACCAGAAAAAAAAAATTCAAAACACTAAAATGGACATATCTCCTAAACTAGGCGTCAGCGGGGGTCATATTATGCACCAGAAAAAAAACATTCAATTTACTAAAATGACCATATCTCCTAAACTAGGCGTCTGCGGGGGTCAGATTATGCACCAGAAAAAAAAAATCAAAACACTAAAATGGCCATATCTCCTAAACTAGGCGTTTGCGAGGGTCAGATTATGCACCAGAAAAAAAAACATTTAAAACACTAAAATGGCCATATCTCCTAAACTAGGCGTCTGCGGGGGTCAGATTATGCACCAGAAAAAAAACATTTAAAACACTAAAATGGCCATATCTCCTACACTAGGCGTCTGCGGGGGTCATATTATGAACCAGAAAAAAAAATTCAAAACACTAAAATGGCCATATCTCCTAAACTAGGCGTTTGCGAGGGTCAGATTATGCACCAGAAAAAAAAACATTTAAAACACTAAAATGGCCTTATCTCCTAAACTGGGCGCCTGCGGGGGTCATTTTATGCACCAGAAAAAAAAAATTCAAAACACTAAAATGGCCATATCTCCTAAACTAGGCGTCTGCAGGGGTCATTTTATGCACCAGAAAAAAAAAATTCAATTCACTAAAATGGCCATATCTACTAAACTAAGCGTCTGCGGGGGTCTTCTTATGCACCAGAAAAAAAAAATTCAAAACACTAACATGGGCATATCTCCTAAACTAGGCATTTGCGGGGGTCAGATTATGCACCAGAAAAAAAACATTTAAAACACTAAAATGGCCATATCTCCTAAACTAGGCGCCTACGGGAGTCATTTTATGCACCAGAAAAAAAAAATTCAGAACACTAACATGGGCATATCTCCTAAACGGGTTACATTACTCATATTGCTACAATGGCAAGGAGCTCCATCGTTTTGGAAAACCATTCTCTGACTCCGAGCAAGAGGAACATTTTCCAGGAGTTCCGGCAACAGGTCTCTCAAAAATTCTAAATAGAATGTTGAATTTAGGACATGTGGACGTATTAATCGCCCGATTAAAGTACTACCCAATATGGCGTCCCTGACATTCACGCTAAACCTTCTGTAAAATTTTATACAGTTTAGGAAAACATCTGCATTTCAACTGAATCCTTACCTTTTAGAAGATGTAGTTCGTGTTAAGTGAGGATTAGACACTGCCCAATAATGGGAATTTCGTTGGTTGGTATTGCCCATTCTCGTAAACTGGTTCGTCAGTCCATAAAATTTATTGAATAAACTGTCCATTCTCATCTCGTTGATGCAGCAGACATTGGCAAAATTCAATTCTGGCAACGGGGTAAACGCGGTTGGCTTGAAGAACTCTATGGATTATAGTTCTTGGAGTTTGCAACTGTGCTGCAAGCCTTCTGGTGCTAATAGATGGCTGCATTCTTACAGCATTTACAATTTTTTCTCCCTCTTCTGCTGCTGTTATGTTATACAATCTTTCTCTTCTTAACCCATATGCTGAGCTGACGGTTGAAATGCGGTGAAAAGCATTGATAAAAGATGGCCTAGGAGGGATCCTCCGTCTAGAATATCGCCGTTGGTACTCTAATCTAGCTAACCCTGCATCCCCATTACAGAAACCGTAAACGAAAATTAATACGGCATATTCGCGAATCGGAAACATTTTTTCTTAAACATTTGCTAAACACTTTACTCGTTCACTCTTAATCAGTAAATAAAGTAACATCAGCACATCTGAAAAGTTGACACCGAATTAAACAAAAACATTCCACAAAAGAGTGGAAAATTTACCGTTGACTTAATTCTCCAACTTTGTTTTACTTGTTAACTGACAGCTTTTAGTTATGTCTATTTTTATTTGAACATGCTATTTATTTTGTGACCCATTTGCCTCAATGAAATAGTGGTTTGCAATAATTTTCGTTGTTCGTAGTCATACATAAAAATCGTAGATAATGAAGAGAATACAAAAGTGCTGATAAAAAAAAGTTAACCTAAAAGTTGAAAACTTCGAAATAAACGTATTTTTCTGATGAAATTGTTCAAAATATACCCCCCCCCCCTGCAATACAATTTTTTGTTTGCCATAACTTCAGGAATCTTCAGCTATCAGGACGAAAACCTAAACTGGGACACCCTGTATACTAAGTCGGGATTTTAATATTTTACATTTATATTTATATATTTGTACTCGTAGGTAACATAAATTATAGTCTCAGTTGCTTTTATTTTTATTTTCTCTCTTAAATATTAAGTACTGATTGTCACGGTCCCTCCACATCAGAACTTTACAAAATGATTGATTTAGCATTGAAGTGTCGTTTAACACTAATTTAGGACTTATTGTTCATTAAATTATAGAACGACAACTATATTTTATTCATTAATGATAAGCCATTTATAATCCATTGTTAGCTTAGTTTTTAAGTTAAATGAATTGAATAAAAAACATTTAATATAATATAATAATATAATAATAATATTTCATTGCCTCAAAAAGTCAGCACTTCTACGAAAAAGGAATATTTGGACTTGTATCAGGTTGGAAGAATATCATAGATGCCAGCGGATCCTATTTTGATTGAATAAAAATTTACGGAAAAATAAAATTGGCTTTTAAATGTTTACTATAAAATCAGACATTTCATGCGGTACAACTCAATATTATGTTTCAAGGTATTTCGTGGGCTGACGGTGTATTAGTATTTCCATGACTTTTGAAAGAAGGGACGTAATTGCAAAGGGTCTGAAGAAGGAGATAGAAGATTCGATTCGAATAAGATTGCAACAACGGATCTGAAGGTGATCTCGCAGAAAATAAATTCCTTGAAATATTAAAAGAAGGTGGCTCAACAGATCGCAGCATTTCATCGGGTTTAACCGGGAGTATTACTGGTACCCTTGCTATCGCTCCTGAATCAAATTCTAGTATGTCCGATTAGCATTCAAATACGTTCTTCAGAAATTTTACTGACGTAGAAAGTGAACCCGAGCTGGTTTTTTAGCTTTTTTATTACATCTTGCTAGGCCTTGCCTATACTCATCTATGATGCAGAGTTTGATACGGTACCTCTTCATGATTCTTCGAATGGTGTTCTTCAGATTTGTTCATCCAAGTTTAAACCTTTATTGCTGGAGATGGTTACATTTTATTTTAAATTTGTTTGTCTTGTTACACGGTGATATAACTGGTCTATAGAAAATTTTTTGTTGTATGCCTTTTAATTAAATCCTATATTTTTATACTAATATGGGGTCACTGAATACGAAAACACACATATTTTTGTCAAACTAGCTCTTATTTAAAAAATATGACTATGTAGTATATTTTAAATTTTAAAGAACAAAAACAATTTATTAAGAAAGAAAACATTGTTCATATTTGTTTATTTTTTTGAATATTTACATGAAGCTTACAATTTTGAAATATTTGATCTGTTTAATTAAGATTTTTTTCTTTTTTTCGTGGGTGGGTTTAAAGTGACATATTGCAATCTAGTTGTCAATACTTTTGTAGGAGGTTGTTCACAAGTTCAATATAATTTTTACTTCTCCTATTGCCCACAAAACCATTAACGACTGCCCTAAAAGACTCCCATGCCTCTTTTTCAAAGCCTTGTAATGCTGAATCAAAGTATTGGTCCTTTAGAATCTGTCTTATTTGAGGCCCGATGAAGATTCCTTCTTTTATTTTGGCGTCGCTGAGACGGGGAAATATACTTCTAAGATGTTTGACTGCTGGTTCATCCTTATTGAGAGCCTTGACAAAGTTATTCATTAGTCCTAATTTAATATGTAAAGGTGGTAAAAGAATTTTTTGGGAATTCACTAGAGTGAGGTGCTTGACGTTCTTTGCTCCAGGACGCAGACATAATCTTGGATTCCAGTCTTTTTTTATGTAATGTAAAGATCTAGCCCGGATGCCCCACTCACACAAAAAACAACAGTACTTGGTATATCCTATTTGCAAACCCAACAATATGGCTATGACTTTCAGATCAGCACAAATCTGCCATTCGTGCTCTGAATATGATATAGCGTTTAAAACTACATAATTTCATATTTTCACATGTTTCTTTTGTATGCACTGCGTGACATAATGGAATCGAAGGTTGTGTGTTACCGTTGTGGAAAAGAACAGCTTTCAAACTCAATCTCCATTTCTGTGGATTGTATTCAATCCTCAAATCGTTCATCAAGCCATTAATGTCATGACAAAATACAAGTTGGTTTTCTGATTTGAAGTAGGGCATCTAGTCCTTCTGACGATTTCTGTAAACACTGATTTTAACATCCGGTTGTAGCAAATGCCTTTGTTTGAGTCTAGATTAGAGTAATTCTGCTTTATCTTTTGGGAAATTTCAATCTCGTATAAGGTCATTAAGTTCATCTTGCGAAACTCTATGAGGTTCGTTATAAATAATAATTTCATCCGAAAACTGTGATGCTTGTGAGGTTGAAGGCTCATTGTAGTCAACTTCTATTAAACCAATCTCTTCTTCAGTATCCTGATGGCAGGTTTCAGGAGATTGAGGAACGGGCAAATCGGTTCCGTGTAGTACTGATTGGGTTACAGATGCAACGTCAGGGTATATCACGCTTCGCTTCTTTTTTCTCGAGATGCCATGCTGGATGGGTGGTGTCAAGCAAAAGCATTTTTCGCATAATTAGTAGGTTCCCTCCATACCACTGGAATGCCAAGGGCAATGAACGCTTCTGTTTGTTTAGCCACTTAATCAAATTAGTAGATTGTTCTACTGTACTGTAACTAAAATGGGGTACCCACGATTTATCTTGGTTTCTAATTTTAATTCCAAAACAATGGAAGTAAGCTGTTTCTAATCGCTAAGTTATTGCACACCTTTGGCTAATAAGGGTCACTTTACCACATATGTAGCAAAAATTGTCTGCACTGTTAACACAATTACATGACATAATGAAAACTGTAGATTTTTTCCTAAAAATTGGACAAAAATGTTAAAAAAATCTAAAAGAAATCACGTTGTAAAAATCAAAATAACATGAATAGCTTTAGGCACAACAAATGAATAAGTAATAACACAATTTACACGCGTTACAACTATAATTGAGAACTGTTATCGTAACTGTAATAAATATATCGAGCTACCCGCTATAATCCTAAATATAACATAAATGAAGAATAACAGCTAACTATGAGTTTGAAGTTGTATATTTAGATTCCGCGAGTGAAATATGATAAAGCTGGTACATTTTCATATAAAAGGCAATTTTTCTGTAGATCAGTGTAAGTTTTCTTCATTAATAATTGGGCAGCCCGCATAAATGCTTTACGATGTATTAAATCAGCGTTCGGGTATTTTTTTTTTAAATAACTCTTTGTGGTGAATAGCTCACATAGCTCCATGTGTCTTTTCAGATAGTTGGAGTCTTTTCCCATTTGCTTAACAAGAACATCTCCACTTCTAAAGGTGCATATTTTAAGTGTCTTTAATTCAGTAAAGGCGTCAGTTCGGCACTCATATGGATCATTATTTAGCAGTTCACTTTAGTTCTAATTCTGAAAATGTTCTTCAAGTCCGTTCAACAGGTTGTTTTCATTTCCTAGACATGCGCTGTAGCAATTCACTCTTGTCTTTGCAGAAATTCTGGGTTTACACTCATTGTTTTCCTCGGGAATGCTCGTTTCATTCCGTAGAATCCGTCCCGCATTTATTCCGTCCAATTTCGACTCAATTCTACAAAATAATCTCAAGATAAATTGCAACATGTATTAAGCTCCATTCCATCAATCCAACAACTCAAAGTCAATATCTCAGTACTCAGTAGAGCTCAGTGCTGGACGCCACCCTCAGAAGCATCTTCTTTGCCAGAAATCAGTTCAAGTCGTCTACTTAAAACATTCGGACGGATACGCGCTCAACTATGTGATATCATACACCCAGTGCAATCTTCTATCTGTGACAGTGTTTAAGTGATAAAAACAAAAAAAATTATTCCCAATTTTTGATTGGAGAAAACGCCCGTTTTCCAACGCTAAAAATCACCTAAAGTGAATCTGTTCTATTACATCTAAAGAAAATCATAAAAAGTATGCAAAGTGAAAAATAGAAATTAATTTATATCTTTTCTCTAAAATAATAAAAATATTGGAAAAATAGAAAAGTGTTGTCAGAGGAGGAAACAATAAATAGGAATTGATTCCCTCAAGGATATCCACAGATTACAAGGATTATTGTTTGTTGGGCCAAATATGTCCCAAGGAACAGCCTTCCCATTGATGACAACCCTTCAAATGGTTCGAGATACGATGACAAATTTTCTATTAATTTTTCTCTTCTTTCTCTCCTGTTTTTTATTTCAGTTTTGCCATTTTGATGTTCCTATTTGTATTGTTGCACTGGTACTGATAAATTGCTGTCTGATTACATTAGCTAATGATGCTGATTGTCCCCTGTTTACATTGAATGCCTTCAGTCAGTCTTCATTTAATCGTTTTTAACCATTCCCCTCATCGTACTCTCTGGCCGTACAGAAGTACGAGTATCTTTTGTGTTTTTCTTTATTTCGCTCATTACTCGTACTCGTACCTTCTTGATCGAAAAGAATTCACTGCGGAGTATCGAAATTTTTGAAAGGTCTGCCACCCGAAATATAATGACGATGGGGTGTAGGTTGTCGACGGATGACTTATTAATTTTTAATTAGCAAACAGGCTCAAGTTATGCGTTTTTGTTTTTCATTCATTTCTGCCTGGTGCTCCTTTTGTGTTTCCTAGAAATCAATTAACATAAAAGATGATTTGGAAAACTTTTTTTTTTTCGAAAATAAAATACCAACCTAACTAGACTTTGAAGTTCGGAGAAGGGGGAGGGCACGTTAAGTTGCCATTGTTTAATTTATGCAAATTCAATGAGGGGGAAGTAACACAGTCTCAGCAAAGGAAATGAATTTTCTTATGGCTTTCCCAATTTTTGTTTTTCTTTTAACAAAGTTCGGATTTCAATAAATGAGGAATTCGTAAAACTCCCAGGAAATATTTGGATGTCTATAGAAAAGAGAAACATATTTCCGACAGCGGAAATTCACCGGATATTTTTGAAGTCGTACATTTTGATGAGTGGAAATCAGTTTGCGAAATGTGACAAGTGGAAATGTATTCCCCATATGTGTCAATGCGATTAAGAGTTCACGGAAGTGATGTCAATCTCCAGACACTTTAAATGTTGAGAGTCGAGTCGAAATAAACATGAACAGCTTGTCTTCCAAGGAAAAGCAAAACTTCCCCCGGTCTAATGAGGCTTATGGATGTTGGGTTTTGAGTGGCACATTTTTCACTTTGCTGGGAATATAAAGATGCACTTTGACTAAGAACTAGTCGATTGTACTCTTTGTTTGTGTATATTACCCGACATTTTTTAAACTCATAATGTTAGTGCCCAGTGAGTACTTGCAGGCCGATACGAGCGTACGCCGAGCACTCACAGAGGTAGTCATCACTTTCACAGGAAACGTCGCAAAACGTTGTAAGTCTTATGCCCAGCATATATAAGTGCCAGGTAAAAGTGTAGTGCCCCGTTACGATAGCTGGAAGACCGCTGATCTCTTAGAGAGGCCGAGACGCATTCGTTTGCTCTGCCGGCAACCGTGAGAGCCATGCCATCTGCAGTTGTTTTAATATAAAACCAAGCTACCAATGGAAACCATAACCATGCCCGCTGGCAGCCCTAAACTAGGTTCGGGGTCTGAAAAACTCTCCTCTGAGCCTTGCCTAGCAAGTTCATCGGCGATTTCTTTGTGAACTGGGACTAGACTGAGATACGACTAAGTGAATTAAACCTTCCGACTGTTTGCAGTGAAGTCTTGAATTCTCGAATCAGTTTGGAAGCCTTGAGATGGTACAGCAAGACTTTAAGCGAAGCTTAATATTCTCCGCTTGGAAGACAGACACAAGTTTTCCTAAAGAGGAGTGAAATCTAATGTGGTCGTCCTTCATAAAGGCATCAGTGCCGCATCCGTATTGGGCTTCAGTACTATCCGTGAAGACTCGACTACATTTTTCCTGGCTCAGATTTCGGTCGAAACCAGCTCCAGGAATAGGAAAAATCTATTTCGCATTTTTTTTAAAACGCGTTTGTTGATACACGTTTCATCTACTTCTGGTCTGATAAAAGCAGAAAAAGGTCGATTATAAGTTATAGTATTCTAACCTTCTATCTCACATATTGCAAGTGTGAGTCGGCTTAAATGAAACAAGGCTTCACAGTATTTTGTGACAGAAACATTACGCTAACATTCAAACGCGTATCGCAGTATTGGGCGATATAGGTATAACGAGAAGTGCAGTATTTTGTGAATTCTGTCGGAAGGTACCAACCGGAAATGCCACTTTGCACACCCAGAGCAATAAAATTATTGAAGCGTCACATAACTGCAATGCATAGTTTGGAATATTTGATTTTTGCTCTAAAAACAATAATGAACCTTGTGAGTTCCAAAACAATATTGGATGGTTGCAATAGAAATATTATAAAAAGGTGAAACTGATTTTCAAGAAAATATTTCCTTGGTTGTCTGAACTTGCATCGTTTTATAAGCAAAAATCGGTCCTCAAAATGACAATGAAAAGAAAAGCTTCTTGGGTAGACATAGCTTGTACATCTTTGGCCTTTATAACATGCTCATACAATTACTGACTTACTCGTAGATGGCTCAAGACTCCTTTCTAGGTAGCGTAAAGGACTTACTTCATTCCAAGTAAATTGAAGTATCTTTCCACTTGAACGTGGCACCTACATAAGTCGAGGAAGGCGAGGTCTTTTTCTTTTGCATTGTTCCTGGTGTACATCTCGCAGAATTTGGGGTTGCAAGTCTCCAACATACGCTACCAAAATCTACTCAAATAATCTTGCCTTGAAAACGACCAAGGATATTTTTTTCTCTTCATTCTGCTTGTTGTGCAACTCTTGTTGTTAGCACCATAGATTACGTTTTGCCCTTTTTCATAGTTTAGCTCATTTTGGCCGCTTCAGTTCTAATACTTCCAAACGACATCGATATCAACTTCATCTGCGTATGCAAGTAGGCGGTTTGTTTTTTGAATTGGCAACACTATTTCCAGTGGCAGCCAATTTGACAGCTAATATCTGATTTATGCCCATTCTGGAATTCCACCATAGTTACACTTTGGGGGGAACTGCAATCCTCCAAATTTATTTCGAAAATCGCGGTTTAGTCCGCGATACTTACCGCTCGTTTATATTTCGGTGGAGACAATCGTCCATGTAAGTAATTCGAATAACCGTGGATTGTTTCCGTATTTAGCATTTCGTACACTCCGCACCGAAGAAATGATTGCTGCAGTAGAGCATATTATTTAGAAGTACCCAAATCAGTCGATTTCTTATCCTGCACAGCAATTAGAGCTATGTCTATTTACTTTGTGGAAAAGATCTTGGCTTACAGGCTTACGAGATCCAGCTCGTGCAAGGATTAAAGCCGCTTGACTATCGTGTTTGTCGTGCGTTCGGTAAATGGGCCGAAGTGAGATTGCTTCTTCAACCCAAAGTTTTGGTCAGCGTTAAGAGGTCAACAAACAAAATTGCCGATTTAAGTTTAGATATGGTTATCTTCACTTCATCTAGGTCGGGTGGACGGAATTGTCGGTCTACATCGTCCAAGTTAAGAGATTCATTCTGCCTGACAGTGATAATTGGTTCGTCGTCGCTGTTATAGAGTCTACGAAAATGCTCTTTCCAAGTCCTCTGCATCGCCTGCGACTCTACTACTATGTTCCCTTGTTTTTCTCTACAGGCTTCAGTTCGGGAGTTGTGTCCCTGTCATGTGTTTTCTACCTTTTGGTAAAATTTCCGATCCTCATTCCTGAAGTAGCATCTCTCAATTTCCTCGACCGCGCGTTTTTCATGCAGCTTCAGTTTCTTCCTGAGAAGCCGGTGTTCGTCTCTCCTCTTCTGCTTGTCACACAAGGGGTTTCGTTGTGGTGGCCGGGTGAAAACCAGCACATCAGAGATGGCATCCTTGATGGCTTTTTGGAAATGTTGCCACTGGCCTTCGATACTTAATACTGGTGGCGTAGGACGTCTTAAGAGATTAAGGGAGTCTTAATCCTATAGGTATTTGGTACGACTGTAGCCGTCTGACATCGAACTAACTCACAGTATTAGCTTTCCTTAGCGACAGCAAGGTAGTTGTCCGAGTCGATGTTGGCCGCTCGGAACGTTCGGGCATCCATAAGAGTGCCTCCCGACGATCACAGCATGGCCAATCTGGTTGACGGTTGATTGATCAGGAGATCTCCAAGTTCTCATATGAATATCGAGATGCAGGAAAAGCGTGCTAGCTACGACAATGTTTCGGCCGCCGTAAATTTGATTAGCCTGAATTCGTGATCGGAGAAGATGTCGTGCAGGCTATACTTTCCGGTAGTACTACCAAAGATGCCCTTTTTTTCTAGCTTTGCATTAAACTCGCCGAATGAAATGGCTTTGGCTGGCTGGAAAGTGAAGGTGCCCGAGCTAGCAGGTACCACAAAGATTAGTACTGAGCGCACATGCCATATTTTGTGCAATATTCTGCATATGAAAAAGTTATCCTGGCGCTGGGTGCCGCGCATGCTTACTCCTGATCAAAAACACGAACGCGAGAGCACTTCGAAAGAGTGTTTGGACTTGCTGATGCGGAATCGGGTGTACTTTTGGCGTCGATTGGTAACTGTTGATGAAATTTGGATCCACTATTACACACCAGGGAACAGAATGAGTGCCCGAAGCGGCCGAGGGAGGCTCGATGGGTCGGAAAGGTTATGGCGTCGGTTTTCTGGAATTGTCATGGCATACTCTTTGTGAACTACCTCGAAAAAGGAAAAACCATCAACAGCAAGTAAAACTGTGCATTATTTCAGCGATTGAAACCCGAAATCGCTGCAAAACGGCCTCACATGGAGCAAAAAAAAATTTTGTTTTGGCAAGACAATGTGCCGGCGCACAAGAGCATCGCAATCACGGCTAAAATCAATGACTTACGGCTCCAATTGATGTCGCATCTACCGTATTCGCCCAATTTGGTTCCCTTGGACCATTATCTCTTCCCAAACCTCAAAAGATGGCTCATCAATAAAAAATTCAGCTCACGCGAGGAAATCTTCGACACCACGGAGAAGTATTTTGCAGACCTTCCGGAAAATTACTTTTCGGACGGGATCAAGAAGTTGGAAAATCGCTGGAATAAGCATATCAAACTAAAAGGGGACTATATTGAATAAAATAAAAAAAAACATTTTTTCATTCCCAAGGAGGTTACTTTTCTTTCACCCACCTAGTATAATATTAAAAAACCAATGCTTCTTCCGTTCATTCCTAAAACAATGCGAATTTATAAAAGTCACCGTTTTCGATTATTTTGAAATTAAAAAAACACGTTACAAGGCATAGTTTTTAAAGCGAATTAAAAGTGTTCCTTAACACATTAAAGCTAGGATAACTCAGCCTGTTCATTAATCCAGGGGTGTCTCTCACCCTCTATCTAAAATGTTTCCACCGATACAGTAAGTGGGCACACATACATATATTCAACTGTAAGTCCGTGTGCTTTTTGCTGCTGTAAAAGCAAAAATAAATTTTCTCCGAAGGCTGGAGTGTACTCGTAAGTGCAGTGGACAAGGATATACGACCATATACAAAATGTAAGTGCTTTTTCTTGATACCAAATGGGAAGTTGAAAAGACAAGCATCAGCACCAACAAACTAAAGTCGGCGAAAACAATTTTCTTGGTTACACCCGCCAAATTCCATTTAACAATTCTATTCATCCCATGGCCAGTTGTGTACAGAGGAAATGGCAATCCTTTGTTGTAGTCCTATTTGGTTTGTTATTCGCCTTGTGTACTCCTACTCTAACAAACATTGCTTTTCGAGTGGGCGTGTTGGAATAGGCTTTACATAACTAACCCTTTACTATGGCAAAGGCCTAGGACTTAGAGTGGTGTCTTTATCTTGACGTTGATTTAGAGATATAGCTCTGAGATTTGTGCTTGTACTTATGGGTAGAAGTGAAGAGTCCTATCGTGCATATTTGGTTTATTGGCGGCTTTAGTAACGGTTGCACTTGCTATCAGTTGTCGGATTGTAATTATCTTATCGTTTTAGATACCGGCTTCAATTATTTAAAGCCAAAATCAGGAGCATTGACCTAAGAATAAACACTAATCGAAACTGGAACAAATGTAGGTCTAACATTTCTGTGTGGAAGGAGAAAAGCTAAGAAGCTTTTTTATAAGTATGGCAGGTGAACAAAATCAGTGGCGCCTATTCTATTTTAGCACACTTGGTTTGAGTTTGAAATCGTTTTGGACACCTTTCTCAGGTGTGTGGTGCATGTCTGATTTAATGCACCTTCAGAGCTTGAGGAAGTAAGGACAAATGCAAAGCATACGGTTCATTATGATATTAGTATCCTAATAGCAAATAAAACAGAAAATAGTAGAAAAACTATGCAAAACGTTATATTTATTACGCATTTTCTGGAGAAAAGTGACCTCAAAATCAAAAATTATCATGGGCAAGGAAAGTAGAACAGACTTAGAAATTGGATATCTGAAGATTCAAATTAGATGTCAACTTTATTTAAACACAGTTACAAATGCTAGCATTTCTTCTAAATATAAAATCTTAAACGAAATGTCTACCATTGGTATTGACTGAGCACCCATCAACATGGATCGGGGTACACCAAGCTAAGCCTTTTCTTAAATCCTCGATAAGTGATGTCAACATTGGAGATAGACCCCTACTGTAGAACAATTTTTTTTATTTTTATTAAACGCAATCTAATCATTTCGAAACATTCAAAAATCGCCAACATAAAAGTTTCCAATGTTAGCAGTCCCAGAAAATAAATTTCGGAGCCGCCCATGAAGCATTATGTCATGCTTGTAACCGAAAAGCTGGCGACGGCCCCAAAAGGTACTTTTTAAGAGACATGTAACTTTTTTTTAACAATAACAACATGAAATGAGATTAAATTATACATCTTTGATCATAATGAAAACGGTTCGCTACGTTATAATTAAAACACAACATGAGACACATACAGTGTTGTGCAAAACATTCCGGATTTTTTCATCGTTGCTATAGTTAGTTAGTTGACTTTTATTTTCAATAAATGTTTTACAATGTAACGATTAACCTAAGTCTTTAATGGTTTGGCCTGTGACCGTCTACCAGGTTGACAAAATACATACTTAAGTTTTACATTAAAAATCTCCATCTATGATACGCTTTCTATAACAAAGTGCTGCTACTGAGTAATCACATAAGACTTTGCATCCATTTTCTCCATTTAAAATGCTCATTACTTCATCTTCGTCTAAATCATGTTTTCCGAACATTGATAGTCGAAATTCTTTTAAAATCGGACAAACACCAAGAAAATGTAAGATGTCTTCTCTCTTCTTCATGTTGCTATATATTGTGGTTTTTTGTTAAATAAAAAAGAAAAAAAAAATCAAAGTTTTCAACATTTTTATATTGTTAATTGAAATAGTCATTAATATTTCAAACAAATAAACAATTACTAACAAAATTATTTATCCTGTAAACCAAATAAAGGCACTATTTCGGTGGTGCAAAACTAACCGGATTTTTTTGTTTTGAAAGAAAAATTTAGTATTTCGTCCAATAACCCTTATTTTTCAATACTTCCTGGCGTCTGCCGGGCATGGACTGAATTAACCTTCCTTTAGAATGGCCCACAAATTCTCAATCGGGTTAAGGTCAGGCGATTGAGAGGCCACTCTAACACACAAATTTTTTTTGCCAGCTTTGAGGAATGTTTGGAGTCATTATCCTGCTGGAAGACCCAACGCAGCGGCATTTCTTCTTACGCGTATGGCAGCATTTCTAGAATATTTCTGTACTGGAAATGGTCCATTATTCCGTTAGTCTTATGTATAAGACCACAACCTACACCAGAAAAACATCCCCAAACCGCCACGGAAGCCCCGCAATGCTTGACTATAGTCGGAACGTTTCTGTGTTAAGACGTGAACCCTTTTTGCATCTTACAATGCGTGCACCGTCGGAATAAAATAAATTAAATTTGATCTCTGAAAAGCACTGTCTTCCATTTGTCAACATTTGTCAAAGAGGAGTGGCTTTTTTGCTGCCCGAAAAACATGAAGACCGACTTCTTTTAAACGCCTTTATTTTTCAATATAATCTCCCCTAACATCAATGCATTTGTTACTTTTTTAAACCCTCAAAAAAATAAATTTCCTCCTCCTCCATTTATTGCCGAATTGAGTTCTTCATCATCCGAAAATCTTTTTCCACGAAGACATTTTTTCAAATCCGGAAACAGGAAATAATCACTAGGGGCAAGGTCTGGACTATAGGGTGGGTGTTGGATTTCTTCGAAACCACAATCTCGCGCAGCAGCCTTGGAAACTCGCGCCGTGTGAACAGGAGCGTTGTCATGAAGAAGCAACACACCCGCTGCGAGTTTACCCCGTCTTTTCTTTTTAATTTCCTCCCGCAAATTATGCAAAGTGGAAGCGTAGGATGTGGCGTTGATGGTTTCACCTTTTTTTTTGTACTCAATAAGCAAGATTCCCTTTGAGTCCCAAAAAACTGTGGCCATGAGCTTCCCGGCAGACGGAGTGACTTTGAACTTCTTCGGGGGGTCTGTTCCTTTTTTATGCCACTGCATGGACTCTTGTTTGCTTTCAGGGTCTAGTGGTGGACCCATGTTTCGTCCCCAGTAACAATTCGATCCATAACACCGTCCGCGTTCTCACTACACATCTCCAAAAGCTCTCTACAGCATGCGATTCTCACTTTTTTCTGAGGCGCTGTGAGCATTCGTGGCACCCACCTTGCACTGACCTTTGAAAGGTTAAGATGGTCATGAAGAATGGTGTGAATGGTACCAATTGAAAGCTTGGTGATCTCTGCCATCATTTTCACCTTTATTCGGGCATCCTCAAGAACAAGTTTTTCGACTTCTTTGATGCTTTCTCCCGTACAAGCAGTAGCCGGGGCGCCGGAGCGGGGGTCGTCTTCAATGCTCTCTCTGCCTCTCTTGAACTCACTTGACCACTTTTGCACAGTTGATAATGAAGGTGCGGAACCCTGGTAAACAGCCACCATCTCTTCATGAATAGTTTTTTGACTTTTTCCTTGCTTAGTGAGAAATTTAATTACAGCGCGATGCTCAATTTTCACCATCGTCGTCTCAGTTGCCATTATGATTCTGTTTAACTAGAGATAAAACGCGAATTAATAATCACATTTATATGAAATTTTACATGAATGCACTATAATAATAGTATTACTTGATAAATAAGTCAATTTATATATACAACCACAGCTTCACCCCGATACCGAGAATAGTTTGAACGCCCCTCGTAAGCTGGGTCACTAGAGACGCAGAGGACACAAAAGGATTTTTTAAAAGCATACGCTGTATGCGCCTGTCAGTTTTCGGTGTTGTTTTCCGTGGGCGTCCGTCATCATGTGTTATTTCTATCGGTTTTCCACTTCGTAACTTGCTGTTTGCTTTAACCCGGCTGTAAATTTTGATTTTTTTATAAAGTTACTATACCGTGTTTTTGCAATTTTTAGTATATATGGATAGTCTGAAAATCACGCGTAATCTTCTTTCTAGATCTTCTTCTGCAAAAATGTAACTCAAATGACAGCAGAAACCGTTATCAGAAAGACGAATTTAGTGCTCTAAAAAAATCCGGTTAGTTTTGCACAACACTGTATATGGCTTTGCTTGTTATTTAGAAAAAGTGCATCCCGTCAGTAAAATTTTGTGCCACTCTTTGAACATTTCGTGTTTTATCCCCCCGATAACGCCTTCCAAGTCATTTGCGGTTTAAAGCGCATCATATCAATTTCAATTTATTTGATAGGAATAGCACAAATAAGACATACAATCGTCTTCTATAATACATAAATTGCAATTAAATTAGGAATACAAAATAAATTAAATAATAAACATTAATTAAAAACAAATACAGCCAAAAATAATATAAAACGATTCAGAATAATGAATGATTGGAGAAACAAAGGGGGAGGCAGGCGTAGAAGATATTAAAAGGAGATAGAGTAATGATAAAGGGGGACAAAAAGAAAAGTAGAAAAGAAGAAACGTAGAAGAGTTGGGAAGTAGTTATTAATATTGATTAAGCTATTCCAGTGCTGAATTTCTGAGTAATGTAGCTACTATTGCTTGCTTATCCCTTAAAGGAAGTTTGTTCCAAAGCCTGCTAACGTAGATAAAGAAGAGGAGGAGTGACGAGTTCAAATAATTATATGCAAGGATTATGAGATTATGTATTCTGATAGATTAATAAAATCCTATCCTACCAAATAGATAAGTAGGGAATTAATTTTTATTAATTCTGTGCATGAACACAACATCTTAGGTCGATAAACTGTTTGAGGGAACAACCAAGAACAGAGTTATGGTAGTGTGAGACGTGGTTGTATCGTAGACATACCATATCATATCATTAAAGGCTACACGTAACTTATGTTCCGTGGGGGAATCAAGCTTGCAATAAACAACATCAGCGTGTGTCTACAGGCATGAGGTTAGAAGAGAGCCATAGTTGACGCAGTTCAGCATAAATTCGCCCAATAACATAATTTTTGTGGTCAACAGCGGAAAGTGATCTACAATATTTAATTTGTAACCGAGATTAGTAACCACGTCAACAAAATTGAGTTATCTGGCATTCAGAAATACTGGTGGTATTGTATTTTGTCCGTGGCAAAATGTTGTTTGGATATTAAAATCACTTGTGATTTATTTGGGTTGAGATGAAGTCCATTACATATAGACCAGTCATAAATTTTGGACCGGTATTCATATAATCTGACGACTAGGTCCTCAGCAAGTCCAATTGCTCTCGAAATATTGACCAGTGTATCGAAGTAGCTGAGTGGTGGCCAGTTGCAAGATCTCGCTCCGGGATATCTATAAAAAGCAAGAACCTATCCTACTACCAGTGGAAAGGCTACAACAAACAATGGATGAGTCTCATGAGTTACGCCGCCTCACTAAACACGAATTTTCGATATATGTATGCATACATATTTGGGTCGGTTTCAAGTTGCTCAAGCGGCCCATCTGCCAGCTTCTGTCGGAAGTTATGGTCCTGCGGCCATTTTCTGCATCTCATCTACACTCCACGGCTCCTCGACGAAACAAATTTCACTTACATTTTACTACCAAAACGGAAGACGCTTATGCTATTCTGTCTAAATCTCATGGTCTCTCTTTCGACTCCTACGCTCTTACAGAAACCAATCTAATCTCTGATATAAAGAGCCAGGAGCTATTCCAATCTTCTTATAATATTTTCCGAGATGGTGATCACTCTCTCCTTGTGGTTAATGATCCTGCCCTCCCTATAGTTGGTTCTCCATGCCGGGGCGTCCTACAAGCCATTTCAAAATAGCCTAAACTTTTCTCTCATCGCTATCTCTTCTTCTGTCTAACTTGACTTTACTTCAATTAAAATAACACTCACCAATAGGTCCCTGCACGTTATGTGTTGTTACATTCTCCCGCCTCAACCCATAGAATCCTACATACATTGACATAAGTGATTGCATCGACGACATCCATATCTTTAATGAGTTTAATCTGACTCTGCTGAAGTGGATTACATTGGATAATCAATTCTTTTATACTGCGTCAAACGCTAGCTCATCCAAGGAATGCCTATTCATTGATCGTATAGCGAACTCAAGTCTATGCCAAGTAAGTGGCTTCTCTAACTCCACAGTAACGTTTTGTCTTTTAACACTATCAATTATCCATAATTTTCGCCCCCTCTTTTTCTTTCATTTTTCCAAAACTTTCTATCACAGTGCACTACTTCCCCTACTCTCTCTTCTTACAACTTCCATATAGCGAAATTTCACAAAATTAATATCTATCTCAACAAATCTTGTTTTAATTTTACCAACCTATCTTTAACTGATGCTGTTTCCATTTTTTTACAGGGAAATATTTAACTCCATTTCTCTTTACGTCCCCTTTTTTCGGCATAAAACATTATCTACTTACTTCCCCTTACTAGTGTAACAGAAGACTTCGGTCTTTACGAAACAAAAGAAACAAATTATGGGTGGTTTTTTTCGCACAAATTCTTTTTCTGACTACTCTAACTACCATGGAACCTATCTCCAATTCACCCTGCTCTATAACTGCCTCTATCAACGCTTTCTCGAAACTGTGCAGACCAACCTAAGACTTTCTATCAATTTTTCAACTACGAAAAAAAATTATTATCGTTCGATAAGTAATATATCACCGACGGACCCACATACGTACTATTTTGCAACGTTTTTTTAAACAATCATTTGCAGACAACTACTTCTTACCTGACCCTATATATTTCGAGTGCCTTCCCAATTTGTCCATTGGCCCCTCTCTCTATAAATCTTTAGATCCCACTCTTATGGAAGAAAAGTTACAAAATTTCAAAGATGAATTTTTACCCGGGCCAGACGGGCTCCCAACAATACTATATTTCTTAACAAGTGTGCCTCCAATTTTTCCCACCCACTTTTCTCCATATTTCATCTGTCCCTCACACAAGGGGAATTCTCCCAAATTTGAAAGGCCCAGGTTCACAAAAGGGGATCAAAGAATGAAGTAACTAACTACCGTTCCATTGGCAAGCTTTCTCGCATACCAAAAATGTTCAAAAGTTTTTTATATGAAGTTCCAAGCTTTAGTGGAAGTCATTTACTATATACTTATCACGCAGTCAGCATGGATTTCGGAAAGGTAGATCAACTACTGCAAACTTAATTGAATTCGTATCCTTTGTGCTTTTAGCTCTAGAAAATGGCAACAAAATCGATATTTTTCCTACAGATTTTACTAAGGCCTTCGATAAAATATCCTATTAATTGATCCTTTTCGAATAGACTTCCCTGCGTTTTGCCTTCATATTATTAAAATGGACATCTTCCTATCTGGGGAACCGTCATTATAGCATTCGTTTTAGGTCAGACTTGTCAACCCTTTTTTTGCCACTTCTGGTGTCCCACAAGGCAGCCATCTAGGTTCCCTTCTTTTCATTTTAACAATAAACGGCCTTAAGAAGATTGTTAGACACTGCCCCCAATCAATTTACGACAACGACACTAAGCTCTTCAAAACTATGTCTTCACCCTAAGACGCTATTCTCCTTCAAGAAGCCCTCGATAGGTTTTCCACTTGGTGTCTACAAAATTGCTTATACGTAGCTTAATGTCTCCAAATGTCAATCTATGACTTTGTCACGTAACTCCAATCAATCTCCTCTTCGACTTTATTTTCTGCATGGCCGACCTATACTCAGGTTCAACCCTTTCGCGATCTTTGAATATTATACGATAAAGAGTTAAACTTCCGTTCGTATATTAATGAGATCTAATATCCTTAAAGCCAACTCACCTCTTGGTTTTATCAAACGATAGTCTAAAGAACTTTGCAACCCCTATGGGCACTTTACATTGCCCTTCTCGAATAAGCCAGCCAAGTGTGGTCCTCCTTTCAGCGAGTTTATATACGAGTATTCCGAATCGAGATCATTCAATGTCGTTTCTTTCGATTTGCACTTCGAGGAGTACCTTATGATAACCCTTTTATTTTACCTCCTTATCGTGGTCGCCTCAAACTTCTTAACCTGAATACCCTCGAAAAACGCAAAGACGTAGTTGACATTCTCTTCATCCATCGACTGCTCTCTGGTTCTGTAGATTGCGCCTCCCTTTACAATCCCATTTCCTTCAACACTAACTCTCGTAATTTACGATGACATCGCCTCTTCTACGAGTATATTCCAACCCATCGCACCTCTTATGGTTCCAGCGAACCTCCCCATTTTTGTTTGCAATCGGAACACTTGATATCGTTCATCATTCCCTTTGTTTCTAAGCCTTAATTTTTCTTAGTTTATAAGCCCTAGTTTTAAAGTTAGATTAAGCTTGAATAAAGCCAAATATATGTGGGCGTCGGCCCCAGGAGAGCTAGAGATTTTTTTGCAAAATTCTTCACTTTTTCTCTGTCCGAACATAACACTTACATCAAGTAAGTCCATTGTATTCTTTGAATATTCATTAAGCTGATATGTTTCAGTCTTTGCCTACGGTACAAGCACCCAACACATCAGCACCGAGTACCTGTAGAATGATGCGGGCGTAGCCCGGATACTTACAGAGGCAGAGCTCTGTCATGTCATCGTCTTTTTGACAGCAAACCCCGCATATGTTGGTCACCTATCTACAGCAAGTGCTTAGCAAAAGCGTAGTGCCCCTTCACGACGCCAGTAAGCAACCTGCAGTCTTTCCTACTGCGGGGCATTCTTTTGGTCTGTTGGCAACCTGGACAGTCATGCTATCTGCAGTTATGCTCATATGAGATAAAATTGTCAACGGAATGATTAATCGAGAACGCAGGCAGGCCTAACGTAGGTTCGGGACCTGAAAATGATTCTTCACAATATAGTTTATTGCCAAAAAGATTTCTAATATCTCCGCTCGATAAACAGACCAAAGTTTCCCTAACGAGGAGTGAGACATAATACTGTCGATGTCCAGAAAGATACCAGCCCGGCATCTTAAACCGGTTTAGAGCCATCCATGAAAACCTGATTACACTATTTTCCTGACGCCGCAGTTTCTAGTCGAAACCATTCCTGGGCCACAGTCGATTTCTTATATTTAATCCAACAGGCATTTTGGTGTCTTCATGTCAGACATCATGTATTTATGACCGGACTCAAAAGACAGTGTGATCCAGCCTCCAGTGCGGGTTGTACCAGCGAACAGAAGGCTTTAGTCAAATATTGCACATTCGACGATTTAACAAATTTTCGAGACTTACACTTGCTAGAATGTTCAGATAAACGCTTTAAGGGGTAGACCAGAGGCACAAATTTTAGGGTTTTTTTCAATTGTGATGCCAAAAAAACAAAAAATATTTTTACCAACGTATTTTTAAATATTTGTTTATAATTTAAGAATATACAAAACAATTTTACAAAAAAAAAATTCAAAGAATTACAGGATGGTAAATTGGTGGATTGAAAAAAAAGGGTACGTCCGTCTTTATTGACACGATTTCAACTCTTCTAGTCATCTGAAAAAAAAGAAAAATATTTTATTAATTATTGTAGTAAAGATGGTGTAATATTGCCTACATCAGAGAAACAAAAAAAAATTACAATATGGCGGCGGTTTAAAAAAATTATTTGTTTTTTCATATTTTTTTACAGTTTTTAATTTTTTAAAAATAGTAAAAAAGATTTGTAAACCAAAAGTTTGATAAGAGTCTTAGAGCGTTATTTAAGGAAGGTGTGTACCAAATTTCAAATAAATCGGTTCAATAGAACTTGAGATATCGTGTCAGGGTTGAAAAAAGTAACCCCATAAATAATTGGAATCTTAAAATTTCCTTTCGAGGGTACATTCTTAAAAGCATATACTAGGTGGCGCAAATTTAATCACCATATCGGAAGATGGTATAAGTTTTGCAAATAACCTCGTACGTCAATCATATTTGACATTTGTGGACTAGACAGCTGCCGTATACGACGAGGCGCATTTCCACTTAAGCGGTTACTAAGCAAAATGTTCGTTTCTGAGGCACTGAAAATCCGCGTGTGATGCACGATGAGCGATTACATCCACTTAAAGCCACTGTGTGGTGCGGCATTCACGCGGCAGGAGTAATTGCGCCGTATTTTTTGAAGACACCATCGGCAATACGGTCACTGCCGGGATTGGATGAGCAGAGCTTGGTGAACATGTGGTTTCAACAAGATGGTACAACCGCACACACAGAACGAGCCACAATGGATATTGTGAAGGAAGCGTTTCCTGGTCGCATAATCTCCCATTTTGGCGATTTAGCATGGCCAGGAAGATCGCCCGATTTAACCATCCCAGACTTCTTTCTTTGGTGTTTATGCCAACAAGCCTCAGATAATCGCAGCCCTTAAGGAGAATATTCGACAGGAATGCGAACAGTTATCACTGGAAATCTTGCGGAAAGTCATGGAAAGTGCTATAAAACGGGCACAAATGTGTATCAACACTGGCGGCAACCACTTGGCGGATATCATCTTTTCCACTTAACAGAAATAATTGTATAGGTCTATATACAGATTTCCATCACTGAAAATCATTTTTTTTTTATTTAGTAAAAAAGTAATTCCAAAACAAATTTGGATGATTCATTTTGCGCCACCTTGTACAATACTTTGAAAATATGCAAAAAAGCAAAAATCGATTTTTTCAAAATTCTAGACCGGAATACCCCCTTAAGTATAACATTAAAGCAGCATAAGTATGTGTACGTCAATACGAGCACGGTTTGCATTTAGTGCGGAACAATTTAAAGGAATAATGTTGCCCAACAAATGAGGTAACCCCGATGGGTTTTCGGCTACATGAAACACCAAAATTCCCAGCATATCCTGAATGCCCAGAAGCACTCAGCCGATAATCTTCACTCACACATCGAGTTGTGTGCTACAAGAAAGTTTTTTTGTTAGAGTTCTCTATGCTCAGTCGAAGCTGTTTGTTGAAATAGATTTATGAAGCCAAATCCCAAGACCACATCCCTATACATTTGCCAATTCTTTCTTGTAGCCCAAGAGTCTCCAGCGAACCAGATTATAGTTTCTGGTTTGTAAAAATTGATCTTGAAATTTCAGGGGTCGCAATATTGCTTTGACTTATTGAAGTCACGCTGCAGGAGTAATCATCATCAAGCCACATAAAGCCACATCATGTTGATGTTGAAGAGGATCGTTGCATTAATCGCATTTTTTTAGAGACCGTTTTCAAATTGAAATATTTCAGCAGTAACGATAATTTGTTTACTGGTGCTAGGGGGCTCAAAAGTCATCATCCTATCGGAAGATGCTATAATTTTTTCAAATGGCGGCAAATGTCAATTCTACTTTGACACTTGCGAAGTAAAGAGATACAAAATACACGTCAACAAGACATGAATCGCTATACTCCTAAAGAGTGCGGAGTAATTCGTCGGTGGTGTTGGCGTTGCGTGAATTTCGGTGCAGATTTCCTGGTCGTCCGACACCAACTGGGCAAACACTATTTACGTCGTTTAGTCGCTCGCCCAGAAGAGTATGGGACAACACGAGATGCTGCCAGGTCTGGCCGGCCCCGGAGCAGCCTTTCTTCTAAGAATATCGCAGCTGTTGTTGAAAATGTTGCAGTGGACCCCGTACTATCGACTAGACGCCGTGCACGCAGTTGGGCGTCAATCGGCGGTCTTTACAGAGAATTTTGGTGAAACACTGTAAGATGTTCACTTATAAAGTGCAGACAGTGCATCAGCTGTTAGCTGTTGACCGCCAAGAGCATGTAACCTACGCTCAAGCCATCTTGAATCTCGACCACGAGGGAAACAACATTTCATCGAAAATCGTCATGAGCGACGAGGCCCATTTCCATCGCTATGGATATGTGAATAAAGAAAATTATCGCTTCTGTGGTACCGAAAATCCGCGTACGAGTATAACCCATAAAGAGCCATTACACCCGCTCAAAGTTACTGCATGATGTGCTGTTAACGCTGGACGCATCATCGGGCCTTATTTTTTCGAAAACGCTTCAGGCCAAACGACTACTGTGGACGGCGAGCCATGCTCAAGGACTTTCTCCTTCCTCAATTGGATGAATTGCGACTGGAGAACATGTGTTTCCAAAAGAATGGAACAACGGCTCATACTGCACGAGCCACAACCAGAATTCTGTGGGCTGCATTTCCGGGTCGCCTAATTTCTCGTTTTGGCAATCTGCACTGGCCAGAAAGATCGCCTGATTTAACCGTTCTAGACTTCTTTTTTGTGGGTTTTTTTTGAAATCACGAGTCTACCTATGTTAACAACCCTCAGACTCTTAAAGCCATCCAATAGAATATTCGTCAAGAATGCGAGGACCTGCAGCATGGCAAGAGTGATGGAAAATGCCACAAGTCGGGCCCGAATGGTAATCAATCGTCGGCCATTTGGCCGATATCATTTTCTCGACTTAATGGAGAAAAATTCACGACATCAAATAAACGTAATCGAAAAGCAGAACCAAAGTTTTTCATTCATAAAAAGTTACAACCAAAAAACATCGGGTGACAACTCATACGCCACCTTGCATGTATATAGATACATTTTCCTTTGTTCGCAAGAAAATTCAAAATTATTCCACTTGAGGCAAGGTTTAAGCACACTCCTAATTTTAAAAAAAAATTTAACAAATATCTCTTAGTCATAATACCAACATTATGACTTCTTCTATATAATAAACAAGGAGTTCTGGATTCTATTGTATATCATGCCGTCAACTTTCTTCTCCTGTTCATTCAACGAATATTCGTAATGTGTTGTTTTGATATTTGTTGGAATGGAACACCCAAAAGACATGGAATAAATACCGCCCGGAGGGTGGGAATAAATTGGCAATCAATATTTCCGCCGAAACTCTACAAAGCACAAAGGGATGAATGGTAACTCCACACATCATGAAACCGCTTGTGCTTTTGATCACCATTACATTCAATATATGCCGCCTCCGCTATTTGCTTAGGTCGAAGCGCAGATATTCGTATCCGTATTCATTGCGGCAGTTATGTGTTCATTGGGCAATGGTGCGGAAGACTTTTTCGGTGGTTTTCGTGATGATTTATATGTATATTTTGGGTATGGGACATGTTATAAAACTCTCTTGGATTTAGGTAGTGTGTAATGATATGGTTAAAAGTGCCCTCTATGGTGGGTCTTCTTTTATTTTATTTGAAACAAAGTAAATATTTGGTCAATGGTTGGCTAACTACGAATAGGTCTCAACCTGATATAGTTGACGATCGGTTTTAGATGTTCAAATAATACGGAAGGAGTACCTTGACGTAGCGTTCAGGTGGTCTTCCTCATTCAGGACCAGACAAATAATGTTGGAATTCTATTAATCGGAAATGAGTTCATCTGACGAAATATTATAGATTTGTTAGTGCATGCTTCTTGCCAGAAAATACAACTTTAACAAGCTCAGTGACTCGCTACCTCGAGTTTGCTACCTTTGATTGAGTTCGGATTCCATCCTTATATGGATTGGAGTGTTCACAGTGTTCGTTCAGGTTGAACGGCCCTGGCTAAAAGCGATATTTTTTTATTTGTACCGCTTTTGCACATTAACTGTGAAGGTGGTTTTTCTAAGTATTCAGCACCGCCTAAGCTTCTGTTGTCATTTTTGGAGGCTACGGTTTTTTATTTTGTTACCTAACTAGCAGAACTTCATTCCTGGAGTAGCCTCTTTCGATTGCCTTGACTTTTCGAAATCTCTTTTTAAAACCCAAAGCTGTCAAGCTGTCTCTTGCAATTGTAGCCGTCCAACTTCAAGCCTTCTGACATTTTCTAGACGATGTACTTACCTAATTAGACGGCAGGCACTACAGACCGAGGTGGACCTGGGCCTCAACAAATAAGCCTAGCCAATTAGCATGGTCTTTGGCTAACTGCCTCCAGTTGCGCACTCCAAGTTGGTTGAGGTCTCCTTTCACTTGCGCGCCACCTAAGGCGAGGCCTTCCTCGCCCATCATCTCAAATGCCAAATGAGCAGTTTTCTGGCCAGTTCAATGTCGCTGTACAGCTCGTAGAGTTAGTCGTTGAATCGTCTCCTCCAGAACCCATCAACGCATACGCAATTTTTCTCTCAAAACGACCTAGGATCTCTTAATCCGCCTTAGAAGGGTCCATGCTTCGGAACCATAGAGCAGGACTGGGATTCCAAGGTTCTATATAAAGTTTCCTTGACTGTTCGGGAGAGGGCCTTACTTCACAGTTGACTTCTCAGTCCAAAGAAAGTCCTTTGATTTCTGAAGAGCTGTCGTTTTCAGATGTAAAAGCAGAGCCGAGGTAGACTAATTCCCTTACTACCTCAAAGTTACAGCTGTCGGTTGTGACATTCTGGCCGAATCGTCGATGTTGGGTGTCCCTTCTGTCTCGTTTACCGCTAGACCCATTTTTGCTGTTCCTATACTCGCAAACGCACCAGTGACAGCTCGATGTGTTCTACCAATATTATCAATATCGTTGGCGTATGCTAGCAATTGAACAGACTTCTGAAAGATCGTACTTCTAGTGTTGGCTTGTGAGTTTTGCACAATTCTTTCAAGTATGATGTTGAAGAAGTCACATGAGAGCGCGTCGCCTTGCCTAAATCCTTTTTTGACATCAAAGGTCTCGGTTAGGTCGTTAACGACCTTGATCAAGCAGCGAGCTTTCTTCATTGTCATCCAGCACAAGCTGACGAGTTTGGCAGGGATGTCAAAACTACACATGACTCTGTATAGCCCGTCTCTGTAGATGCTGTCATATGCGGCTTTAAAATCGATAAAAAGGTGGTGAGTATTGATCAGAACTTCTTCGGTTTTCTCCAGGATTTGCCGTAGTGTGAATATTTGGTCAATTGCGGACTTACCGGGCCTAAAGCCGCCTAGGGTTCAATCAGATCATTGACAAATGGTTTCAGGCGTTCGCACAACACGACAGACAAGATCTTATATGCGATGTTTAGTAGACTGATACCTCTACAGTTAGCGCAGTTCAGAGGGTCTCCTTTCTTGTGAACCGGGGAAACGATGCTCCATTCATCAGGCATACATTCATCCGACTAAAACTTGGAAATAAATTGAGTATGCTCTCTAGCAGGTCATCTTCTTCTCTAAATAGTTCGGCGGGTAGGCCGTCCGGTCCCGCAGCCTAGTTCGACTTCAGTTTAGATATTGCTATCCTCACTTCATTTTTGTCGGGTGGATGGAGTTCTTGACTTGCATCGGCAATATCGAATGGTTCGCTCTGACCTGCCTGACAGCGAAATTTGCGTCGTCTTCCCCGTTTAGCAGCCTGCAGAAATGGTGTTTCCATATCCTCAGCACCGGCTGTGACTCTACTTTCCTTGTTCATCTCTACAGGTTTCCGTTCGGGTCGATTACCTTGACACGTCCTTTTAACTTTTTGTTAAAATTTTCGAACATTATTCCTGGAGTAGCACCTCTCTATTTCGTCGACCGCGCGTTTCTCTTGCTCTTTCTTTTTTTTCAGAGAAGGCGGTGTTTTTCCCTCCTCTTTTGCTCGTAGATCTCACAAGCCGCTTTCATCCTTTTGTGCAGCTTTGTAGGCATGTTGTTTTGCTGCATACGCTTGCAGCGGCGCTGCTCACCAAATCAGGGGTTTCGTGGTGGTGGGCGGGTGTAACGCAACACATCAGTTGCGGTATTTCTGATGGCTTCTCGGCATTTGGTCTTCAGCACTTGATGCTGGCTGCAAAGGACTTCTCGAGAGGTTGAGGGACCCGCAATCGGCAAAGGATCAGGCGGCTTGTTGCGATTGCAACCGTTTAACGTTAAATCTCCTCATAGTATGAGTATTTCCCCGTTGTTGCGGTGTCTGAGATATCATTAGACGTACCTTAGCTGCAACTTGGCTGGGAATGTTCTGACATCGAGAATACTTGAGCAGAGCCTTACATGATCTGGTTGACAGTTTGCTGATTTGGTGTCCGCCATGTTCCCTTGTGAATATTGAGGTGAGGAAACCATGTGAACACCTTACACTAGCGTGTTGAAAACTCAAAACTTCTTGCCTAAGTCTGCCGCTTACAACGAATCCACATCCAAATAGACGCTGCTTACGTTCCCTGTAGTAAACACCACAGTTTTTCATCTTTCTTTTGCCCAGCCCATCCCACCGCACTTCCTGGATGGCGGTGATATCTGTTTTATAGCAGTCTAGAGCCCCTGCTAATTGTTCGGCTACGCTCGGCCTGCTCAAGGTCCGAACATTCCACGTGCAGATCCGAAAGTCGTTGTCCTTTGATCGTTTTGCAAGGCCGTCAACAGTTAATCCGTCCTTATTCGAGGCCGTTGGTCGCTTCGTAATAATTACTTTTTTACGTGGTTGCGTAGTTAACCCCAACCTGGAGGGCCAGGCCTTTTTGGAACCCCTAGGACAAAAGGAGCCGGACCAAATTCCGGAACCAGTAACCCGCTTCAGGGATGCGAGTGCTGCCGTTGACCCTTATTAAGAGCTCGTCAGCCACCACGTGGGGGTGAGAAGTAGGAGTTGATGGTGTGAGGCTAAAGTGAAAACACTTGCGTTGTCATATAATCGCATTCATCACCCTTTTGACCACCTTCTCGACGATGTACTGCATTTGATATCCGCATTCGTACCTTCACTACTACTACGAGTAAGTAATGGTCGGAGTTAATATTCCAACGTTGGAATGTACGGATGTCTAGAATACCGGAGGCGTGTTGTTCATCTATCGCAATATGATCAACCTGGTTTGTCATGAGGACATAGTCTATCAATCTGTGCCCATTTCTTTCTGAATGCGATGTCGTGAAAAGTGGGCATTTTCGCAAAGGTACCACTTTAATTTAATTAATGTACGAGTATTATTTTTAAAATGTATTAACATTGATAAAGTAAATAAAAAATGTTTCAAATTGGATGAAGCTATATTTTAAGACCTACATACTTCTTTTGACAAGCCAAGAAATCTTTAAAAAGTCTGCCTTGATTAGGGAGCAATGTAGGAATATAATTAAACCAGTGAGTATCTTTGAAACTGGTATAGATCATTACTTGAACTATTCCACTGAGTAATAAAATAAATTTCAGCAATTAGAACAGCTCAATAAGAAGAAAGAAAATTACATTTTGTGTTTTCGTCCTCTTACCCTCTGCTTATACTCACTGTTTCCGACAGTCTCTGTAATTTTCCTTTTTCCGAGAGAATGGCCCTGTAGTAAACACAAGTAAGAACCGGATATTTTCAACAGGCAAGTGCCAAATTTAAAACACCACAGAGCCTCCTGAGCTGCTGTTACTGTTGCAACTGCAAGGAAAACGGTATTGTATTTATTAACGAGGAAAACTGAGAAGACAATCATATTGTATTATATTCAAGTAACGTCTATGTTGTATCTGCTACTCTAGTTGCGCTTTGCTTTGTACGAGGATTAGAAGCCGTTTGGAAGAATTTGGTTTTCTTCAGAATAGTTTAAATAAAAATATTTCCGTCGTAGCGAAAGGCAATTTTCAATTAATTTCACAACTTTTCCAACTACACGAGGCTATTTTAAGGAAAGGAAGTAGCTGCCGTTTTTACAAACACCGGAAGCTTTAACAGATCTCCACGTATTATTGTGGCTTTTTCTTGGAAACAGAGCACTTAGACAAAAAACTAGTCCATAGTGCTCTTTATTATTTCCTATCACTTCATCAGTAAAGTGCCAACAATGCCAGCACAACGGAGTCCGCGGTGTGGCCAATATTTTCACAGCATGCGCCACGGGAAGTTGTATCACCTATGCCTAGTACACTTAGGTGCTCAGCTAATACATAGTGCCATATTAAGACACCAATAAGTACTCGACAGTCTTGTTCCTGCTGCAAAAATGACGTTGAATTTTTAGAGAGAGTCGAGAGTTCTTCTGGTCATCGGGTCCTGAGGAGTCACATTCAGGGCTTTTCCTTGGGTATTTTATCAGCAAATTAATTTTAAGCGAATGCCATGTGACCTTAAATTCTCAAATTAAGTTACTCAGAAATTGTAAGGAGTTTCAGAAACGCAGACCCTGCGCTTCTCTAAGGATATTTTTAAACGTAAGATTGGTTTTATATGATGGGAATATCAAGGAGACTCAGTTTTATAAGTATAAAAACTCCTACTCAGCTGAGACAAAACGAATTATACAATCGCATAGGATAGAATTCGTTTTATCATATCAGTGCAGACCCAACAAAACCTAGGCGATCACGAGCTACGAGGGCGGTTCAATAAGTCCGTGACTTTTTGAATTTCTGACCTCTTTACTGAAACAGCAACACTGCTCCTGTCAACAGGCATCTGTCAGTTGACTCCTGTCAAAATTTAAACTTGCTGCGTCAGTTAGTTTGTGTTTGACAGCTATTTTTATCAGACTACTCACTAATTTGAGGAGAAAATGGAAAAAAGTGAATTTCGTGTGCTTATTAAGCATTATTTCTTGCGAAAAAAAACCATTACCGAGACCAAGGCTAAGCTTGATAAATACTATGGGGACTCTGCACCATCGATTTCAATGGTAAAAAAGTGGTTTACTGAATTTCGTTGTGGCCGTACAAGCACTGAAGATGCCGAACGTCCTGGACGCCCAGTTGAGGTCTCTACACCCGAAACAATCGAAAAAATTCACGATATGGTGTTGGCCGACCGAAGATTGAAAGTGCGAGAGATTGTGGAAGCCGTAGGGATCTCGCATGGCTCAGTGGTTTCAATTTTGAATGATCACTTGGGACCGATTCAATGATGATTTGAAAAAAAAACGACCTCATTTGGCCAAGAAAAAAGTTATTTTCCACCAAGACAATGCAAGGGTGCACACATGTGCAGTTGCCATGGCAAAAATCCATGAATTGGGCTATGAATTGCTCCCTCATCCACCCTATTCTCCAGATTTGGCTCCGAGCGACTACTTCTTGTTCCCAAACCTGAAGAAATGGCTTGGTGGAAAAAGATTTGACTCCAATGATGAAGTCATCTCGCAAACAAAGGCCTATTTTGAGGACCTCGACAAATCATTTTTTTTGGAAGGGATAAAAAAACTGGAGAAGCGTTGGACAAAGTGTATAGAGCTCAAGGGAGACTATGTTGAAAAATACGATTTTTTTTTATCAAAAAATCTGTGTTTTAATCTGAAAGTCACGGACTTATTGACCCGCCCTCGTATATTTCATGCTGAAGTTTTCCTTACTTATGAGTATTTACTTAGGTGGCGCTACAGTTCGGAATGAACCTGGGCCATAATTAACAAGGCTCTCCAGTAAGCTCGGTCTTCAGCTAACTACCTCCAGTTGGGCACTCCAAGCCGGTTGAGATCCCCTTCTACTTGTACGCGCCACCTAACGTGAGGTCTTCGTCTACTGCGTTGTCCCTTCTAGTTAGATTCGAAGAGCATTGGTGTCCACTTGCTATACATGCTCTAGCCATCTCAGGCAACTGACGTGCAGTTTTTGGACTAGATCGATGTCGCTGTACAGCTCGTATAGTTTGTCGTTGAATCTACACCTCCAAAGCCTATCAACGCAAAAAGGACCGAAAAGGAATTTGTATATCGAAACGACTCAGGATATCTTCATCCACTTTCGATAGGGTCCATGCTTCTGCGCCATAAAGCAGAATTGGGATGATCAAGGTCGTATATGGAGTCTGAGTAGTTTTTCGGGATATGGCCTTACTAATCAATTCCCTTCTTAGCCCGAAGAAACAGCTGTTGGAAAGAATGATTCTTCCTTTTATTTCTGCCGATGTGTTTTTGGCAGATTTGAAGCAGAGCCAAGCTAGACAATTTTGAAATATTGTGCCTTCTGTGTTCATATGTAAGTTCTGCACAATTCTATGAAGTATGATATTAGGAAACTCACATGACAGCGTGTCACTTTGTCTAAGAACGTTTTTGACACCAAATGACCCGGTTAAGTCATTACCGAGCTCGACGGAGCAGCGAGCATTTTCAATGGTGATTCTGCAGAGATCCACGAATTTGTCAGGGATGCCAAAACTAGACAGCGTCTCTATTGCTGTCACATGCGGCCTTAAAATCGATGAAAAGATGGTGGGTATCATTATGGACTTCTTGAGATTTTTCCAGAATCTGCCGTAATGTGAATATTTCGTCGATTGTGAACATTCTGGTCTGAAACGGCACTTCATTAGCATCGTCTAAGTTGAATGGTCTCCTTTTTTTTTCCATATCTTGCCAAAAAACCTGTTCAGTAGTTCTCTGGTTTCTCAATTTAGAGTTCAAAAAAACTGATCATAAGAAAGTAAAATTATATACAGAATAGCGGAGAATCTGCTTTAGATTTATGGCTCCAAATATATATATACATATATATGTTATGTCATCAAATTTTCCCAAAAAAAAACAGATACTCATGTCCTATTGTCTGAAATTCTGTGTGACCTTCGATTTTCTTCCCCAAACTGACTATAGCCCATTTGTGAGTCGGAAAGAGCAAACTGTAGATTCCTGGAATGAGTTGAAGTCAAAAAGTTCAAAACGGAATGTGGAACAAGTTCACTATACACTAAAATTTACTACCACCCCATATTACCAAGTTCTATAATCAATACGACGAAGTTTGACTATTCAAACTTTAGGGAACTGGTATGGATTACACCCTGAACCGTGGAGACCTTTGTGTTATGCCGATTTACTTTGCCGTAATGCGGTTCAAGATCAATGGGACATGACTTACGTAGCCACATTAAGATTATGTAAATAAGAAAATGTTTCGAATATTCTTCTTCTGAAAATTATTAATTCGTGAACATGTAACCAATATAAGTATGTAGATTTCAGGAAGCCCTTTACTACTATTCTATTATTCATGTTCCGAAACGTACCTTCTTTAGTAGTAGTAGTAGTAGTTCTCATATTGTAACATACCTTACAACTCAAAAAAATATATATTAAAATAACATTTGTGGAAATGTGAAAGCACTTAAACCCATGGAGTGTTAAGACCATTTACGACATTCTCAGAAATAGTCCGGTGAATTCTGCAGTGTACCTATCCTGGATGTATTCGAATGTTTTTAATAGAAAATGGCCAGAGAGATAACTCGTTCTGGGAAAGTATGGATAATTAAAGAACAACAACCTCAATGGCCATAATATACGAGTATTTTCGAGTTGGAAGTAGCTGGATAGTACACGTATTTGCTATGCCTCGAAGAGTAGCAAGTAGAGTTGTAAGACAACATAATGAAATTCTAAGTACTACCTTTCTTGGGTATGATCACTTCCGGCAACCCAGTTTTCCAGAATTATTCCTTTGGATTGTGTTAGGTACTTAAAATAGCAATTTAACTTGAGGGATTTTAATTTGTAAATATTTTCGTTAGAAAAAGGGTTGAAGGTTCTTGGAATCTAACATATTAAGCTCATTGCGTGCATTTTCCACTCAGTACATCTAGCTAATACGAGGTCTAAGGGATAAAGTTTTGAGTTGAACCAACTGAATACCTGCAATGATAGAGCCTACCGTATCTACTCATATTTTATATGATGTTTAGACACCTTACCTAAACATAGGCGACCACTAGAAATTTGCCCTCCAATTAAAATGCATATCTAGTCTGTCTCACAAAAACTTATTGAATTGCGGAGAAAACAAGTGGAGCTGTAGATCGAAGCTAATGATAGTCTTATTCTCTACTATTGCCTGTACTTTGGCATTGTTGAATGTTTGTTAATATTATAAATTATTTTTCAATAAGACAAATGTAGAATTTCATTCGATTCCATAGTGCAGTATGCATGTTGAGATGTTCGGGGATACACCCCAGATTTTGATTTATATTGTGAGATACAAGATTGGTGGCAATGACCTTTTGTCGGGTTTAAGTGAATAATTTTGGGCCTCGCCCGTTATTGTAACGCCTAGGTTAGGTTAGGTTAGTTAATAGTGGCTGTGATAACCCCGTTATTAGCCCCTTGTGATGCCACGTGGATCTGTTATCCTCCTACTCTTGGAACCAGTTTGAGCTTCTAACGAAATGTAGGGGGCCATTGATGTCTATATTGTTTGGATCGCTTAAGTCTTTCTAAAAGAAAGCTCCTAAGTGGAGTTGTCTATGTACAGAGTAGGAAGAGAATTGTCTCCTTTTTCCCCTCAACCATACAACAGCGTCCACTGATGAGACATATGATAGCGCTGAGGTGCTTCTTGTTAAGAGAGATCAAACTCTTAGAGCCATTCAGATTCAGTTTTGGAGAAGTTTGTTTGGTCGCTAGACATGTTGATCTAAAAGTCCACCTAAGGTTTGAACTTCTAATAGCATCCAGCTTTAGCAAACTAATTGAACGTGTTTGGTATACCGATGATACCTTTTTCAACGAGGATAGGTAGTTGGCGAGTTCCCTGGCCCTACAATTCCCTGAAATACTATACATACATCTATGGCCTAGCATCTCCCTGAGAGACGATCGACAACCAAGGGCGGTTTTAGGATTCTGTCAGACCGAGTCCACGGATTTGATAGCGACCAGACGAGCTGCGGTAGCAGGCACTTGCCTGTTGAAAATATCGAGGAGTGTCAAGTGAAGCAGCAGTGCCGCGGAGGGAGTAGTACGTAAGGCTCCGCTTATGCACAGACATGCTGTCTTTTGAACTATGCAGTTTGCTGCAACTGACTGTATCGTTTAAGGCCATCCACCAGACAACCACCCTGTAGGTGATCATCGGTTTAATAACCAAGACGTGGGTTATGCAAGGTTGAAGGGCCAAATTGCTCCCAAAGGGTTTTTGGAAATGTAATAGAGCTACTGTAACTTTCTTTACTCTTTCTTGAATATTATGTAGATTTCCTGTTGAGGTTCCTGTCAAAAATAAGGCCCAAATATTTCAATTGAGGGAAGGTCTATTTGTTGGAATTTTATATTTTTTCTGGAAAAGAGGATAAAATCAGTTTTAGGGGGATTAACTCCCAATCCATAGCGATCCGTCCAACGGGTTAATCTCTTAAGATTTTGCTATATTGACATACTTTCCTGAGATGGCTATAGCAACGTCATCCATATAGACAATCATCTAGCTACCACCCGCTTCCAGGTATATCAGCAGCATATCACTGAGAGGTGAAGGGACAACTTGCAGCGTCCCTCAGCTGACATATAGTATCTTTTAGCAGAAGCCTCACCCAGTTTTGAATTGATTATCTTACAATTTAGCACACATTCGTCTACATTCACAGTTGACAGCGCAGTCGTGATTGCGGGTGTGCAGACGCTGTTAAAGGCAACTTCTATGTTCAGGAACGCAACCATATTACTCTCTATAGTGCAGGGGTTGTTCGGTGTGGCCAGCCATTTAATGTAGAACCGTTTCCACCGACTTTCCTTTGTAGTAGGCATCCTGAGACGTAGACAGTCGTAGATCATCTCTAGATCGTATAGGGATATCAGTCATTTGGGACTTTCGGAATGAAAACTACGTTAACTTCTCTCTATGCCAAGGGAATGTGGATCATTTCTACGCAACTGCTCATGATATTAACTAGCGTTGACAGGATGATATCAGACCGTGAATTTTAGTCGCGACATCAGTAGTTCTACTAAGCTTGTTACTGGACGTAAATAGGGAACTAACTGGAAAATCGTAGGATTTGTAGAAGGAATTTTTCTTTGCAGCGATGCCTCAGGGATTTCTGCTATTTTACCACAGAATGACCTCCAGGATTATCGCTTTGCCTTCCTCAGTTCTTTTTTTTTATATATTTTAAGGAATTCCTCATATGAGTATCAGTTTGTCACCTTTCTAGTGCTTTTTACTTGGTTGAAATGTTTCCTGCAAACGTCTCTAGGTAGTCCCAGTGCAGTGTTCCTCTGTATTTTGGCCAACAATTTGTCCGATAATTACGGGATGCTAGTTGGCTGGGATGAACATCATTCAGACTGAATTGGATGTATCTGTGATTTGAAAAAGAGTGTTCAGACGATACCATCTAGTTCGTTTTGGCTTGAATAATTTTGTCGGAGAAAGAGTGATATCTAGCCCTTCTTGTTGGTATTTAGCTATAAAGGTGCCAACATTGCAAGCCATGATTATAATCAAAAAGTGACTCACTTCTACCAATAGTTTCAGTACTGACCTGTTTTTTGCCTTCCAGTTTCCAAGACCACCTTTTCTAGGTTGTCACCAGGGCCAAATAGTCCTGGCCAAGATATGCCGATGCCAGCCAGTAAATCCCTTTGGCGATCTCCAGTCTAGCAATGGTTATGTCGGGGTCGCTGAGATTAGGAAGTAAAAGGAAATTAAAACTACGTTTCACTAATATACAAGTTTTGATCTTACCTTTGTATAGAGCGGATTGTATTTAGGTATCTCAAGTATATGAACCACGCCTTCTACAATCCATGGTTCCTGAATTAGGATGTTGTCTTCTCCGTCTTTGGATGGACGCAGATTCGGTGCGGACGAGACGTTTTTTGAGTGATGGAGGTTAATCTGCAGAGACTGTTCCATCATTGGTACAATCGACAGGAGAAGCCTCCACCACGGTGTCACTTGAGTCCTCCGATTCTGGAAATGTGCCCAAAAACTCATCTTCATCCTCTGATCGTAAAGGAACTCTTTTTGATTTGTGGTCAGTTTCCATTTCCGATAGGGTGTCAGAGGTGGAGGCTAATGCTTTGGTTGTCGCCTCGGAAAGTTTGATGTGGTCGCGTAAGGCCTAAGAAGTATTGAAATGATTATGTAACTCATCTCTGCTATTCACATCTCTAAATAGTGCAGTGCGCGTTCGCTTCAAATCCTACGATGAGCTCCATGAGATTGGTTTTCTTCATAGAGCAGAAATCACTGAAATCTCTGAAGTGGTAACTGCCTAGGCATTGCGGTCTGATATGTGGCCGGGCAGTTCCAAAAGGAGTGAAGAATAAATTCCTCCTTATTTTCATCTTAGAACTTCCTGCAGAAGTGACGATTTGTGACAAATCACTCGTACTTGAACGGTTAGGATCGAATGTTAGTAAAGTTTTGATGTCCCAATCTTCCGGAACTCAACAAAATGTGTTTTTGAGTTTCATGCAACTCATATTATTAAGCTCGAAGTAAAGTATCCGACTGTTGATTAGATGTCTGCGCACGGGTATGCTGCAATATCAGAGAATATCGGATACCTGACGAACACTGGCGGAAAACTGAAAGATCTTCAGGCCGCTTGTCAATAACTTTTCACTGTCGCCACTCTGCCATTTTGACGTGCTGACGTCAATTGTAGTAGTTTAAAAGTTAGTTGGCTGAGAGACTCTACCGTATAGCTTGGGTAGGCTATATTTAGCATTTTAGTGGCGCTCAGGCTAAGAGCAGGGCTTGTGGCAAGCTGGGTGCAAAAATTTTCTATACATAGCAAATGAAACAGTGTTTGGAGGATCGCCAAAGAGGGTGAAGACAAGTGTTTTTTTTTTTGCTAAGTGGCCACGTCAAAAGTTAAAATTGAACTCAAGATCATGCTGTAATGTCAGTGCATGGTTTCAAATTATAGTCCGCACTTTGATTTTTTTTTCCGAGAAACTCAGCAGAGTATCATGCGTGAATCGATATAAAGGCTGTAACTATTAGTTAAAAGATGAGTATGCCGAAGGCATATGTGTTAATTTGTGTGGTTTTCTACTTATAGACCAGCGACCAGAAGTTGCACTTTGAAGTGGATCAGCTTGCAAACAGAGTTATTGATGTGTATCAAACAGTGCATAGCAAAGAAATGTCAGCGTTGTTGACAACCTCCCCGATATCAAGGAATAGCATCTTGTATATTCATTGAGAGAGAGTGGTTTTCAATGTGTCACTGGAAAGAGTATAGAATAGCCTCAATCGACTTTCCTTTTTTGGTAGGTATTCTGTAGTTAAAGCTTCATTTAGTGTGAAAGTCAAAAATTCGTTCGGATGTCCTTAAGGGGAAGTAAGCCAAGCTGACAAAGTAAGGGTTTTGTGAGAACAGGGTGAATTAAACCCACTTTCGTTATGATAACTAACAAGATGTAAAAGCAATCTACAGTCCCGGTATTGGTATAATTTGAACCAGGTCTGGTTTGATCTAGAGACAGGTACGCTGTGAGTGTGAGGTAGGTCGTTGTGGTAAGAAATGGATTAAGATATAAATGAGAGGATGATGGAGCGGATCTTGATCAGGTTCCTTCCTGTGGCTTTCGGTACAGAAGTGATTAAAAACTTCCAGTCGATGACGAAGTTGTTGGTATTCTAGGATCTGTATGGAACGTGACAGTAGGTCTATAAATGATCTTATTTCCTTCAAACATTTGAAGCATAGCCCCTAGCGACCAGTCGTTATAATTTGCCTAGTTATGTCCAAATATACCAATTGTCCTCGAAAGGAGCAGCACTATGAGCGGTGTATCTATTCAATAATATTCAACGATTGAGCTCCTTTCCAAAAATGGAAATTAAAAATTAATGAAATTGGCCACTTTGGAAAGGAAATAACATGCCTTACCTCTGTGAGTCTTGAAAAACGCTATATTCAAATTTATTTTTATTTTCCTCCCTCTTACTTCACAACAAATGATTTCCTTCTGCTTTAGCCCATCTCCGCAACAATCAACACCCGTTCTGCCATTAATTATTCACCCACAATAGCATCCCTCAAAACAAAACAATGCCAATTCGCTCTGCCTTTCTACGAGTCATCCCCGACAAGAGGAAAGGACCTTTACAGCCTAATTAACCAAGAATAAGAAAACAGTTAAAAAATTCTTTGCAAACAACTCGCCTAACTTATAACGAGTGACTTTTATTTATAAACAAAAGTTTGCCGAATGAAGATAATTAAGCACAAAACCGAAGACGAGAAGAAGAACTCCTGTTTTTGTTTTTTTTTTTTTATTTTATCCTGTCCAAAAACAAATCACAAGCAACCCCTAAAAACAGGGAAAATTCATTTAATATCCGTTAGTCACACATTGTTCTACGAGTCCTTCCCAGGCAACTGAAATTGACATACGCCACAGCCTGGCAAATTGCTGCCGAACCTCTAGATTTGCATATGGATTACCATCTTAAGACACACAGGATAACTTAACTTCATCATAGATGGGGACACCGCTCTTCAGATTTATCTCGAAAATCCCTTCATATTTGCATATTTGGTCATTTGGTGTCGAATGAATTTTTACATGTTTGTACGTCATCTGCGCTCAGACTAAATTGAACATTTTGTTTCGATACCCCCAAACAACCAGAGTAGGTATTGCTGAGGTCTCTAGGGACTAAAAGTTTTTCCAGGATATAAGAGTAGTACTCGTACTTTTAACGATGTGGTGGTTCCTGTCGACAGGAAAGTAAGACGGCATAAGCATCTCCCAAGAGCATGGGCGTAATTTTAATTAAATGAGAAAAGTTGTTATTTCTTTATTGTTAAAAATTTATTCACTAGGACGTTGGCGGGTATTTAGGAGGAACTCAGGTCACAAAAAACAAACACGTATACTATTTGGAATGAAAGAAAAATCCATTCAAAGTTCTCGATTAATCGCGGCAATAATTTGCTGTTGGATGCCCCACATTTGAAAGAGAAATACGTACTCGTAAAAGTGCGGATAAGGATATGGATACAAAATAAAAACGAACACATCTCCCACACAAATGCAACAAAAATCAATATCGCCAATGCGAGTGCTACCACAAGCGCTCCATATACTCGCATCCTGGATTCTGAAACAGATGAACGTATGTACAGCTCGCTATTTTCTATTTAATAGAAAGCACCGATCAAAGGCGCTTTTTTTGCAACAGGCTTTAAGAGATACTGCGGAGTTGTGAACAATTTAAGCAGAAAATATTTTTGAGGAGGTCATTTTCCAGGAAATTTCTTGGCCTTAAGGACAGTAATATTCCACAATGGTTTCCAACAGGGATTTTTAATCAAAGGTTGAATTCGGTAGGATTTAACAAAATGGTATCTAGGAACTGCTAACGTCATCCATAGTTGTTCATTCTGTTCTTTACTTTCCGAGCTGTATTCAGAATTTATATTGCGATCGAATCAAAGCACTCAGGCAAAGACCTGAGACATATTAAAAGGAATATGTGCTCCTTACATATTCCTTTTAATAAAATTTCACAGCCTTTTGAAAAAGATTGGTAATCGCTTGAGTGATAAAGTGCCTACAGTATGAATTACCAACTTATCAGCATCCAGTATGACTAATAACGTGATTTCAAGTCAGATATTCACAAAACAAGTGGTAGGTGGTATAGCCATCATATATATATGTAATATATAGCAGGTCCAGCACACTTAAGTGCTAAGCAAATACCGTATTGCTTCATTAAAACGCAAGTAAGTGGACTGCAGTGTTCCCTGCATTCGTTCTGTATACCTAAAATCTATAGAGTCATCAAGTCATCTTCGAATGTATGTTTTTTTCCAGTTTCCAGAATCTGAGACGTCGTCCTCCAGCTGCGTTCAAAAAAACCTTGCGGTCTCGAATTAGCCTGGGGAGGCTTCCAAAAGGCTTGAAGTGCAGTTTGTTGGTCACTACAGATTCAGATATTTCACGCTTTTCATATATTCCCTACAGTATATATTTTATTAGGATGCTTAGAAGAAAGGCGCAAGTTTACCTAAGGACTAGTGCAGCCCAAGTTTATCGTCATCCAAGAAGTTTCCAGCGCCACATCCTAAATCGATTCAAGAGCCATTGGCGAAGCTGCCACTGCATTCCTTTCCTGGTAAAGACTCTCAACAAAGCCCATTCTGAGTACAGAGAAAGTCAACTTCCTGTTCCTACAACAACCGCATTTCCTGTGTCATAGCCTTTGACAGAATATCCGAAGCGAGCGCAAAGTCAACGAAACTGAAGTGGGAGTTGTATAAAATACCACTTCTTTATAAAAGAGCGATGGCTTGAGAGTGCCGTGAATATCAAGGAGAGGGATATTCATCAATGCGTTTTAGAGCAGGCATGTTAGCATGTTAACAACATTATCCCAAGACTTCAACATGTGATGTGATAACAAACCTTTTTTAAAAACCAACGAAAGATGTTAATCAGTACAATTTGTCGTTTGTTGAAATACAGATACGAGAGCGGGTCAATAAGTCCGTGACTTTTTGAATTTCTGACCTCTTTACTGAAACAGCAACACTGCTCCTGTCAACAGGCATATGTCTGTTGACTCCTGTCAAAATTTAAACTTGCTGCGTCAGTTAGTTTGTGTTTGTCAGCTATTTTTATCAGACTACTCACTAATTTGAGGAGAAAATGGAAAAAAGTGAATTTCGTGTGCTTATTAAGCATTATTTCTTGCGAAAAAAAACCATTACCGAGACCAAGGCTAAGCTTGATAAATACTATGGGGACTCTGCACCATCGATTTCAATGGTAAAAAAGTGGTTTACTGAATTTCGTTGTGGCCGTACAAGCACTGAAGATGCCGAACGTCCTGGACGCCCAGTTGAGGTCTCTACACCCGAAACAATCGAAAAAATTCACGATATGGTGTTGGCCGACCGAAGATTGAAAGTGCGAGAGATTGTGGAAGCCGTAGGGATCTCGCATGGCTCAGTGGTTTCAATTTTGAATGATCACTTGGGCATGAGAAAGCTTTCCGCAAGATGGGTGCCGCGTTTGCTCACAGTCGACCACAAACGCAATCGTGTAACAACTTCACAGGAAGGTTTGGCGTTGTTTAATCGCAATATGGAGGAGTTTTTGCGCCGTTTTGTAACCGTGGACGAAACATGGATCCATCACAACACACCAGAGAACAAACAACAGTCAAAACAGTGGGTTTCTAAGGGTGAATCGGCGCCAAAGAAGGCCAAGGTGGGTTTGTCAGCCAATAAAGTTATGGCGACTGTTTTTTGGGATGCACGCGGGATAATCCACATTGACTACCTTCAAAAGGGAAGAACAATCAATGGGGAATATTATGCCAACTTATTGGACCGATTCAATGACGATTTGAAAAAAAAACGACCTCATTTGGCCAAGAAAAAAGTTCTTTTCCACCAAGACAATGCAAGGGTGCACACATGTGCAGTTGCCATGGCAAAAATCCATGAATTGGGCTATGAATTGCTCCCTCATCCACCCTATTCTCCAGATTTGGCTCCGAGCGACTACTTCTTGTTCCCAAACCTGAAGAAATGGCTTGGTGGAAAAAGATTTGACTCCAATGATGAAGTCATCTCGCAAACAAAGGCCTATTTTGAGGACCTCGACAAATCATTTTTTTTGGAAGGGATAAAAAAATTGAAGAAGCGTTGGACAAAGTGTATAGAGCTCAAGGGAGACTACGTTGAAAAATAAAATTATTTTTTTATCAAAAAATCTGTTTTAATCCAAAAGTCACGGACTTATTGATCCGCCCTCGTACTTACCAAGTCACATACTACAATAATATATTTTACTACGGTTCTCGTCGTCAGTGGCGGTCCTTTCAGACTACTAAATCATCTGATTATGCAACAACGTCTTTAAGGGAACCTGCAAGATCACTCGTCAAAAAACCTAACAATATCAGTGAAATCGCCGTCCCCTGTTGTAAGCCGTTTTTAATGTGAAAGACTTAAAGCGACATTGCCACATTTAGCAACGAACTTCGTTTCGAACAGCATATTGTTAATGATATACTACCTTGATCAAAAAGTTCCCGGAATGCACTCAGAAAATTGCAAATACATGTTCATTCATCTAAATCTATATTTTTCCCTTCAAAATAATCCCCATCGACTGCAACACAATTATGCCAGCGCTTGATCCAATCTTCGAAACATTTTTTATATTCGGTTTTCAGTATGTCCATCAGTGCTTCCTGCGATTTTTCCATTACTTCCTCTCTGCTGCTGAGTGGTTTTTTAACTCGATTGAACAGAAAGAAGTCACAGGGAGCCAATTCAGTGGCTGTTGGATGGTATTTGTTGCATTTTTCGTCAAAAAATTACGAATAATGATGGCACTGTGCGACCGCGACGGTGCGTTATCATGGTGCAAAATCCACGAGTTTTCTGCCAACAATACTGGTCTCTTTCGGCGAATTGCTTCATGCAAACATCTCATAATGCCCAAATAATACTCTTTGTTTACTGTCTTGTCTGGCCTTCTGGCAAAAATTCATGGTGCCCTACACCGTTGTAATCCATGAAAGCCGTGAGCATTGCTTGGTTTTTTGACTGAAAATGACGTGGTTTTTTTTGTCTCGGCTCATTTGGTGAACGCCATTCACCATTCACTTGCCTGATGTCTGGATTGCGTGTCGTACTCATAAACCCACGTCTCGTCTCCAGCAATGATCCTATTGATAAATGTAGGATTGAAATCAACCTCGCAAATCATCTCTTTTGCGACGTCAACACGGTCTCTTCTTTGCATGACATTGAGGTCTTTTGGCACCAACTTTGCTGCTACACGACGGAAACACAAATCATTAACCAAAATATCTTGGACGGATCCATAGGCAATGTTGAAGTCCTCCGCTATCTCTGGTTAATTTGCCGTTATTGACCAACATTTCTTTTACTTCATCAATGTTTTCGTCGGCTTTCGATGTCGATGGTATGCCACTGCGTTCATCATCTTCGATTGACTCACGACCACTTTTAAACCGCTCGCGCTCATACCACTGGTAAACATTTCCAACGTTCGCGCACCATTAAATCCGTTTTTTACACAAAATTTAATACAAGTTCGTTGAATCCATTTCTAAAATTGTAAAAAAATCGCCAGAACACACAGAGATAGATGTACTCTTGGCTACGTAACTTTTGCAAATGTCAAGCTATGACGGTAAGATTTAGAGGCAATATTAGGAATAGATTTACCAACTTAAAAAAAGCAGAACTCAAATCGGAACAATGGGAGCGCCACACGGTGGTGTCCCCCGGGAACTTTTTGATCAAGGTGGTATAGCAGAGGTGTCCTGTCGAAACCTTTCTGAAAGTTAACCTGGCAGGCACCTGTGCATTGCAACTTGCATTTATTATATTGTATGTCAGAGATTAGCTACGGCGCAGGAACCGAACAGATTTTCCGGAATCAAGTTTTCTTTCGCAACCCATCTCAACAGCACTCTATTGATTACTTTCTCGAATATCTTGCTAATGTTCGGATTTTTCAATAACCTCAGCGCCGACTATTTGACAGTTATTAAAGTTCCTTGCACATTTCTACACATTTCTGTTCGTGCCTTATCGAGTTGATACTTTTTTTTTTAACTTTTGATAAAACTTCCGAACATAATTCATTGAGTAGGACATCTCCTTTTGGTCGATGACTCTTCTCTTTCATCAAAGAGGAGGATCATTTTCTTTTCTGTCGGTCTTATAAGGCACACGAGACGGTCTCGTCCTTCTATGGAATCTCCCTTTATAAAGTCAAGTTGCCTCGTCGTATGGTAGCGTGCATATCCGTCATTGTATTTTTGACTGCTTCTTAGCATTGGTGCTCCCCGATCTTCAGCACTTAATGAACGTTGCATTGGACTTTTTTAGAGATTGGAAAGTACGCGATCCGCTAAGGCTCTGTGGGTTTCTTGCGATTGAAGTTCTCCAATGTCAAATCTGTCACTGTAAAAAAAAAATTAACAAAAATTAATGTTGTGGTATAGATTTTGCTTCTAATTGCCTCTACACAATGTTTTGGTAGGCTTTCGACCAACCGCGTGGATCTCTTCGAAGACATAGTACCCTACGCTAATCTTATGGTCCTGAAAAGTTCATTCAAATACTTTAGATTAGAGTTCTTGCCTTTGACATCGACAAGGTCCTCTATCGCATTCAGATGATTGGACTTTATGCTGGCAAATTAAATACTGAGATCTGCTGCTCCGCAAACCAATTCTGCACAATGTATGTGACTATTGTTATACATAAAAGTCCATCATACAGACATGGTTTCATCCAAATCCAAAATTTGGACTACATATGATACTGTACGTATCTGGGATTGTATTCCTGGTTTGGATCATGTACATTTTTCCATCCGACGCCACGCGATCACGTTGTTCTGCAAAATATACTTTATATCCGAAAGAACAACGATTTATCTTCTGGCCATTCCATTTCTTTCACTCAATTTGGTTGTCATTTATTCAGCAAACCAAAAATTGTTGCAATATGGTTTAATCTGTTTTTAAAACATCTTAAAGTCGAATTGGAGAAACTATGTAGTCGAACGGAGTAATGTGAAACCAAAGCATAAAACACACTCCGTGCTATTGAACCGATCAAATTACAATATCTCAGTTATGGCCTTGAATCCTCATAAATTCACATTCGAAAAATAAAAAAAAAATCGACTTCATAAAACACAGCACGTATCTGTGAAATCAGAAGCACATCTCCCGGCCTGTAGTGTTCATTGCCATGTACGAGGATTTCAAAATGTATTTCCTTATCAAGCCGTAAAATTCCTCGCCGAATGCAGACACATCCTTCAATATGCCATAATACTCGTACAACCCCCGAACATGTACTTATATATTTATATATTTATATCCCTTCCACATCCCGCACTCGAAATATTTAACTGCGCGACGTTGTTTAGTCAAGTTGCTTACATTTTATACGTGCGCGGGCAATAAAATTATTTTTACATTTGTACCCTATTTATGGGCGTTTTCTGAAGTTATCCTCGAATATCTGAGTTTTATGTTAGCATGCGTAATTAAGTAATTTATTATTATTATTATTTTTCCCTTTTTAAAGACGACTTTTACAAACGGAAGCCTCGAAAAAGCCATGTAGCTAATCCTGATCCAGTCCTTGTTGAAAACATATTTAAATTATCGTAACTCTGCATACACCGATAATCTACTCATTAACAAGGCATCGTTCCGGGAAGTGGGCGCACTGAAAATCCTCTCAAAAGACGCACAGATACGGATAACATGCCAAGGCGTAATTATCCCTTCATAAAATTTATCTTTTAAATTGTGAGGGGCAAAGTTTGCAGGAGCTGTAATTATGAACTCAATTTAATATTTATAGCGTGGGTGACCACTTGGATGGATTAACTTAGTGGATAAATTTCAAAACTAAGATCCTTTTGATCTCTTAAGTGTCATCCTACGTGCTATGGAAAATCGGGAAAGCTGTGTGTCACCTTTCAAAGGATAAACATTAAATAGTTTTCATAGTCTCTAAGGAGAAAACGTTAAAAGAAGAATTTTTGTAATTTATGTAACAGAAAGGCACTCTTTTTGGTATTACTTTTGTGTATAATTTGTTTGTTAATCAACACTAATTTACTTACAATGCTTAGCTTAAAGTCGAAACCAATTCCTTGATTGGAAGGAAGATTGCGGATATTACTAACCTGGAAGCAAATCCTCCAAATTGTTAACAGGAATCGCTATAAAAACCTGAGCATATGGTTCATGGATTATTTGTCAGAGCCATGTGACCAAAAGAAGAGCATTCCTACATGGAACTCTAAGTCCGTTGATCTACCAGACAGAAACTTTTTAAAAAAATCTTAGGGCATCGCAACTTTATTTATCTATTTATTTATATTATTTAATAATATACGCATGGGATATGGGATACAAATATTCTGCTATTGCATCCTCTTTTAAAAATATCAAACAGATATTTGTGTCATTAAACCTCACAAGATCTGTGTTCTGGATAGTCGACCTCTGAACCTGAGACTTCCTAAGATCTCGGTGTGGCTTTAGGCTTTAGCGGAATTAGATGGATTAAATCAATTACCCCGATATTTTTTTTTAATTGCAAAAGAAGACTTATAACTACTTCGACCAATTCAAAGGATAGCTCGGGTCCTCTAACTGGATTGTAACTAAAAATGCTAGGATTATATATGTAGAATTGAAAGTTGAGGAACGACGCGATTAAAGTATACGGGTAGTGATAGCGAAGTCTCCGTCGCTTGAAGATATTTGCCATTACTGGAGATTTTGAGGTTAAAATTTAAATAAATAGGGACTGAAAAGCTGTGCGCAAGATGGGTGCCGCGATTACTCACAATGGAATGGAAGCAGCGTCGTGAAGATGCTTCAATCGAGTGTTTAGCGAAATTTCACAGCAATAAAGTCGAGTGTTTGCGTCAATTCATAACCATGGACGAAGCATGGGTTCATCACTTCACACCCGAGACGAAGGAACAGTCAAAACCATGGACCCAAAGGGGAAAATCGGTTCGGCAATGAGTTAAAATTCGAATTGCTCCCTCGTGCAAGATTCGCCAGATTTAGCCCCCACAGATTATTTTCTATTTCCGAATTTGAAAAATGGATCGGTGGTAACAGATTTGCCAACAGTAAAGAGGTGAAGTCTGCGGTTGATGTCTATTTTAAGGATCTCGACGATTCTCACCATAAACAGGGTATCGAAGATATTGAGCATAGCTGGGATATGTGTGGGCATCTATGGGCATCTGCAAGGTGTAGTTTTATTTTCGTTAGATCATGCAAGAATGAGTAGCTGGATAGCAAACTCCTTTGGACTCAACATGTCGCGTTGGCTTTTTAGGACGGAGCTCTCTGGAAGAAACGAGGCTTAATCCCAACGGAGTCTTCTGGGTCTATACGGCTATGATAGAATTACTTTTATCTCCGGGATATTCAAGAATTTATTGATGTTTCAAAAATTTAATACTTCACGGATTACTAAACATATTAGGTTAGGGGGACAGTACTCAGTAATCCAAAAACGAACCCAAGACTTTAGTAAAATATGGCTTACGTCTCTGTGGGTTATCACAGTGGGTCCAAAACGGTAAGGTGTGGCGAAGAATAGGCTGTTCTACTTCAGTGATTAAAGAATCTTACTAAACATACCCGGAAGCCGACTCACTCCACGATTGGAAAATTTAATTTTCTATCAAATTCATAATTCAAAATTTATTGACCTAGATCCTAGATGGGCATTATTACCTCGTATCAAGCATTCTAGATGACAACAAACCCTCTATTGGAAGTCAAAACACAAATGCGCCTAAAGTTAGTACTATGAGAAGGTTACACGTCAGACGGTCGCAATCGAAGGACACTGTCAAAGGCTTTATCAACCGGATTTCCCCCAAATTTATCTCACCAACCTGCATCAACAGCATCAAGTGTGGAAGGTCAGTGCGGGTTTTGCCTGAAAGTAATAAGAATGCCACCTCGGATGTGCTTAGACACCCAATGTGTTTACAAACAAAAAACCCATAGTTCGACGATAAATGCCGGCTGATGCATTCAGCATAAATGCTGAAGAGGTCTCTTGCAAGACTGCTTGCAAGACTGCGTGCAAGGATTTCGGGCTACTAAAAGCTGTTGTTGACATGAATCAGCAGAAGAGTAAAACCAGATACAAACTTCTCCAAAGGAAAAATTATGAGACATAGAAATTTTGCCAAAAGTAAGGCCACTAAAATCATACCGAAACTTGTAAGTTCACTTTCGAAAACATCGGAATAGATACTACTGGAAAATTGGAAGGATCACCCTGAAGACAAATATTCGTCTCTATGATAGTAAATAGATAGCAGATCGGATAGCGACGCGGACGGAGACCACTCGACCAAGTCGATGTATAGGAAGCAATATCCAATCACAAATCTAACAAGTCCACACAAGCCCACGGGTTAGCCGCCGTACTTTTGAAAGAAAGAGGAGCGCGCACCAGCTCATTTGTTTGATTATCAAATTTAGTCAGACGGGCGCATGTCCGATAAATTGATTCTAATCATCGATATCCACGACGTGTTGATCGGTTTTAAGTTGGAAGCAGCCTGCTTGAGATCAAGCTGCAAAAGAATGCTGGTTGAGGCCCAAGGTCTTCCTCATCGGGCAGCTGCCATAAATCCATAAATAGTAAACCAAGTAAGTGGTTCAAGTAGCTTCTTACTAGTCTTTTATGCCCATTTTTGTTCCAATGAATGACCGAATTAATAGGATGCTTTCCTAGTAAAAAGGTTCCGCATCGCTGTGACTACGATCCGAAATTCTGAGTCTAAATAGTGCATAGGTAATTATTTTATTATTTTATTATGGATAACCGCGTTGAGAGCCTCTCCAACGGCGACCCTTCAAACGTTGCTAGGAAGCAATTTCAGACTTTTTCGACATGAAAATTCCAATTAACTCTGTCCCCAGACCGACAGCAATGGAGTCGAGTAAATCCAGAACATGCCAGTCTAGCCACGCTGCTTCAATTAACTAAACTTTACGACAACGTTGACTTCAATTATTTGATTTTAGAAAGTCCCGAATGAAAGCAACGCAAAGTTGTTTTCAATGAGTTCATCTCTATCTTCACAGACGACTCCACAACAACCCAAGGCGCTTTTTCTGAGAATCTCAACATTCAACTATATTTCTGTTCACCTACACACTCTAACGTCTTCCAAGCCGAAATCTCAACTATTCATTAGGCCGCTGCTAAGCTCAGCCCAAATCCGAGGCGTATCTCCCACCGTGATGGCTAAGCAGCATAATGTAAAAATCTGTTGGGTTCCAGCACCCTCGGTTATTCCAAAGAGCTCATCGCTAATTAACTGGTAAGATTCGTATACTTAAAAACAGCTTGCCACTTACTTATGTATGAATATGACCCACACTTGAAGCAAAGCGATCAAGCTAGCTGATCAAACACAGGAGAAAAGATATCCTTAATTGACGAATGTAATCACGGGACTCTGTGCTATTGAGTATAGCTTACAATGATTTCCGCAGATGCTGATGGGATGAAGGGGACAAATGTTCTAAACCGCACTTCCCTTGTAACTACCCTGCTTTAGCATCCATCAGAATGCAATCCCTAGGTAGTTACCACTTCTGGGATCTAAATGATCTATACTCTAAGAAGATCACGGATCTTGATACATTTTTGCAGAAATATCTATGGTCCCAGGAGTAGCTAGAGCATCATCCTTACCTACCGCACTTAAACGAGGACAACTCCAATCTGAGCCATGCCAACCCTATCGTTCGTCTCGCTCCGAATTTGTTTTAAGTGGCAGCTGCAGGTTTGCAAGGAATAGACATTCTGCATTCTTTGAGGGTATCAAATTGACTTATCTCGGATTCCTTCTCTTCGGCAAAGCCGTGAATAACATTTGATTCGCCCTGTCTTCCTCTCGTCGAAAAATTTCACTTAAGGTCAAACCAGGCGACAAGATGAAATACAGAAGATGATTACTTAAAACTATTTAGCTGAGTAAACATCGCAAATTTGTAGATCCCTGGGGTGATATACTCGTAGCCCTGTACTCGAACTTACTTCGGAAAAGTTCATATTAAGAGGAGACCCAGTTCATGTCGTATTCGAATAAATGTTTTACACGATCGTGGGTTTGAGATACCTTCTTCTGAGTTACTCATAAATTCAAAGACTCAAAAACAACTTAATATTAAAAGTGGGGAATTTTCCTATAAATAAATCTACAGTAAAGGAATCAAAAACCAGCTATCCAGAAACAGCTTTCTTTTATCATTCTTCTCTTGACTGACAAATAAGAAGTGCTCCACATCTCCAATTTTCAGCTATTGGCTTCGCCATTTATGTGGCTCTTATCATAATCGTCCTCATTTTGTTCAATCGATGAACAATAATCTTTTTCTTTTGCCAAACGAAGCACGACTTCCTTGTGCTACCTCGTAATGATTACAAAAGCAAAAATAATGGCCAACGTGCTTCCTGTCATAAAAAATCGCTTTATACTACCATTGACGTATCTCACATTCTTCAGAACTTGCTTTAACACACTTTTCCACTTCAAGGAGAATTCAGAATCAAACTTGACACAATAAGATAAAAATCTTTACCTAACATTTTATGCCATGTTTAATGTCCCTACATCGTTCTGAATCATATGTCACGCATTAGATACAACTTGAGTCCTCCCAAAACACATCCTTGACTTCACTCCATGACTCGTAACCAATAGAAGGCAAGTCAAATGGAAACAAGGGAAAAAAACTCAAATTCACAGTTGGATGGGCCCCTGTGACTGCCGATAACATCTCACATCGATTTTCCATTTAAAATTAATTTATCAACTTACGTATAATTGAAGAAACCCACAGAGGGGGGGGCAGCAGTCAGAGCCTTCCGTCTGACACTTCAACCATGAAATCTCTACATCACAGGAAAATCAAATTGATGTTTTTTTTGTTTTAAAGGATGGCCTTGTAAGGTCTAAGTACTGGTACCAATTCCAGTTCCAAATAGCTTGAAAGCTAAATCTGGAAATCAATTACAGAATTTCCACACGTTGTCTGCGGAAAAATCAAAAGCGTTTCCTATCAAAGTACTTAATCTCAGGAAATATAATTTAGGTCTTCAGGCTGTTTGCTTACCCTCCCACTACTCACTGAACCATAGCCATTTTGGGGGTAAGTGTAAGATTTTACCACGTCGTCTAAGGAATATTGACACGTCGACAATGTGATAGGGGTTACACAAACCACCCCTGCAGACTCCCAACCACATCCATTATCACCTTCTCGTACTAATGAGTTCTTAACTCTCATTCTTTCGATCCCGATACGAAAGTGAGACATTTCAGTAAGAACCAGCGTTAGTGCTCATAGGAATACTCCTTTTCAACATCCCACGCACATAGTTATGTACATCCCTGAGATCCCTTTAAGGAGACATAAGTATATCCTTGAGCTTCCAGCAGAATTTTCTATTCTATCCATGATTTGAAAATTTCATTTTAGTGGTTATCTCAGATATCTTGACGGATAAAAAGTGATGGAACTCGGTGCCCTTAAGTTGGGTTGGCTATCAAAGATGACTTTAACGCCCCAATTAGGGATACAGACACGGAGTAGTGTTTTAAATGTTAACGCGGAAGAAAAAGCCGAGTCATGACTCTTATCGCGGAATCGTGAGGGGAATTTTCAAAGGAATGCCCTCTACGTGTGGTCATTGGGTGAGATTCCTTGACATCCGCGTTCATAATTCCCCAAAAAAAAAAAGAAAAACATTTCCTAGTATCATTTGGACTTATAACGCTCATATCCTGAGATCATTACCATTCCCATGATGACGGTTTCATACGAAAAAAGACATTGTTGTCATTCTTGGTATCCTTAGAAACACTTTTCACCCTGGTTTTGTACGTTTTTTTTTCTCTTCCTCATGGCTGGGGATGAAGTGTATGGGTTAGAGGTGTAAACTCAAAAACAAACAAGTTTTACTGCTCTTCCTGTTCCTGTTTATGCTTCGGTTCATCTCGTTAAAACTTCCGCTCATGTACGTACGTACCACATGTGGTATCTATTATCCTGCTCCTAAGTAACAACAGGTGGATCAGAATAAATTAGGAATAGGGATATTCCCTTCGTATACGTGTTCACCTATAAATGACACAAGGAAACAAAGAAATGACAATTTTTCGCGCAAGCATTCGTTGTCATGAATATTTTTTGCACGAAATTAGATACATAGAGACAGCTCAAAGATAAATTGGGATGTTATAGAGTTTTTCCCGCATTAACATACCTATTAAGCCAACAAAGGATAGAATATAGAACGTAAAAGGGATAGGAATAAGGATATCTTCCAAATTACCATAATAAATGTAGCCTAAACCAGGACGAGACTGTTTTACTAAAAGATTATATGTCTTTGCATGTCAATGGAAAATTTGCTTACCCATGGCACAAGGACTACAACAGCTGGAATGGATTATTACGAGCATACCCTACAATCTCTGGAACACTAAACAATCCAGATGTAGTTCAGAGAAACTAATGAGAGAGCTGGCGGCAAGTGGGTGTATAGTATAGTTTATGAACTTCGACTCGTGTTGAAGTAGCATATGAAACCACAACTAAGGGTTAAAATCACACATCTCGCTTTAGTTGAAGGTTTTCCAGGAACATATCACATTGGCTGGGGGGAGGATAACTACAACTGGGACATGGAAAGTTTATTGTTGAGCACATGCGAAGGTGTGTAATTATTTTCAAATGGCTTTTACAAGTAATTGTGTCTCAATGGGATCCTCTTATAAGGAGAGGTGTACTACAACTAGAAAGTTTGGAGATGTACAAGCAGACAAGATTTTTTAAAGCTATCTACTTAGAATGAACAGAACATTAATGAAGTCCTATACACATCTAAAAATCGAATCCAATAAAATGAATCTACATACAAGGCACCTAGGTCCAAGTTATAACATAGCTATATGTTATAAGATAACACACCCAGCTCCAATTGGAGTTTCAAAACTAATATTTTTCCTGATTTTAAGCCTTCCACTCATACTTCAACTCCCTCTATTTCACCCCAAACTAGGCCCCAACGTCAATATGTCTCTTTCGATTTGATTCCTACACCTCAAACTGCCACCACTCAAACCCCAACACACGCGCCTTTCCCTAATTTCGACCTCAGAACTGAAACTACTCGTAAATTAGCTCAGCAAACTAGCAATATCACAGAATATCGGGATGAAATGGTATACGAGAATATTCGTCTATACCTCGACAATCTGCACCATAAATCCGGCTCTGCGTGCTACGAGTGTAAAAACAAAATAAGCGTCATGGTTTCCATCCAGCAGCAAGGCCTGCCTACCGATGTTACCAGTCTCAGAAAACTTCATATAATAATAGATATGCCTAAATATATATACGCCTCCCCAAAAAGCTGCAGACGATCTTGCTGCTCTTCGCCACTATGTACACTCTAAACGAGTCTCACAACTCCAACGCAGTTGACTTAACCACAATCAATTTTTTCGAACCTAACAAAAACCTTTCTCTCACCTTCTGTTTATTACCAGAACGTAATAGGTCTGCGTTCTAAAATCCATGCCATTTTACGTCAATCTCAAACCAACATAAAAAACCAGGAGTTATTCCCGCTTTCAATGTGATTGACTCTCCTTTTCGAGGTGTCCCACTGACCGCGAATGGTCTCTTTCGTTGCCAATTTGTCTTCTTTTAATGTCGAATTTATGTCAGCTAAATTACTCGTAGATGCTTGTACGTTATGTGTTACTACATTCTTCCAACGCAACCTACCAACTATTGGTATTGATGCAATTGACAATTTGATTGACTTATAAAACTCGCTTGAACCTCAGCTGAAATGGAATCCAACCGAAGACCCATCTTTTTTTATCGCTTTTAATCCCACTTCTACTGAGGAGTGCCTCTTCTTAGATCAGTTAACAGAATCTAGTCTATGTCAAGTCAGTGGCATTTCCAACTATATGGAAAAGCAATTAGACCTTATCTTCACAACTGATCCCATCCACTCCTTAGTATCGTGTTATCTCTTTTACAATAACTATTGAATACTTTCATCCTCCTCTTCTTCCTTCATTTTTCGCCCCTTCAGTCCCCACACAATTCTCTCTTCTTACAATTTTCATAAAGCTAATTTCCGTAAAATCAACACAACCTATCTAAGCTGGGCTTCTTTCGAGTTTACCAATCTATTTCTTGTCGCTGTCCTTTCCAGATATTAAAATCCATCTTCCTTCAAGTGCCATATGCCTGACATAAAACATCTTCAACATTCCCTCATTAGTATAATTGTAGACTCCGCTCTCTACGAAACAAAAGAAATAAGTTATGGGCGATATTCTTCCGCACCCATTCTTCTTCCATCTATTCAAACTATCTAAGTATATATCTTCATTTTATCGAACTCTATAACTCTCTCTATCATTAGCGCAAGCCAATCTTATAAGTAACCCCAAATCCTTTTTTTCAATTTGTCAATTGCAAAAGTAAGATTATCCTTCATCCCTCGCTTTCGAAACCAAATCCTCAAGTGATCCTCCTACCAACAGCAACTTTTTTGTTAAATTTTTCAAACAATCTTTTGCCAATAACTGCTTCGTGCCAGATCTCTTTTACTTCAATGACCTACCAAATTTCTCCGATGGTCCCCTTCTCACTCAAAATGTTAATCCTGCTGTTACTGAAGAAAAGTTACTAAAACTTCAAGTTGAACTTCTACCCGGTCTTAACAAAAATGTTTTTCCAACCTGTCTCCCGCCTCCTTTCCTACCTATTTCATCGCTCCCTTACACAGGGAGAATTTCCCCAGATTTGGAAGACCTCTTTTATAATCCCGATACACAAAAAGAGATCTAAGCATGAAATTACCAATTATCGTAAACTCTCTCATATACCCAAACTCTTTGAAAACATTTTATAAGGACCCTTAAATTTCAAATGGAAGTCTTCTATTTTTCCCAGACAATATGATTTTCTAAAAAGCAGATCAACTACCACAGACCTAATTGAATACGTGCCTTTTGCTCTCACAGTCTTAGAAAATGGCAAAGAATAATATCTCATCAATTGGTCCTCTTCAAATTGTCTGCTCTCGGCTTTGAGCCTGTTTTATTGAAATGGATTTCTTCTTATCTGGTAAACCCATATTATGGTGTTCGGTTTAGAACCGCCCTTTTTGTTCCATTCCTGTCCTCATCTGGAGTTCCACAAGGCAGTCATCTTGGCCCTCTATTAACGGTTGGGAGAGTCATTAAACGCTCCTCCCTCTCCCATTACGCTGACGACACAAAATTTTTTAAAACTATTTCTTCTTCCCATGACTCTGCCCTTTTTCAAGAAGACCTTGATCGGTTTTCAATCTGGTGCCACAAAAACTGCCTAGAACATAATGTAGCCAAATGCCAATCTACAATATAATCTTTTCACGTAAATGCAACCCGGGTACTCCCCGACTTTGTTTTCTCTATGGTCAACCAATTCCCCTGGTTCAATCTTTTCAAGACATTGGCATACGAGTATTATTGGACTGTGACCTTAATTTCCGTTCGTATATCGATAAGATGATACTTAAAGCCAACCCATCACTTGGCTTTATTAAACGGCGGTCAGAGGGAATTTTCCGACCCGTACGCAACCACGTTACTTTTGTTCGCCCCCTCCTTGAGCACGCTAGTCTAGCTTGGAGGCTCAGTTTCCCGAATAGAGGGTATTCAACGTCGATTCCTCCAATTTGATCTCCGTGGTCTGCCCTAGAACGACCCTTTAATCTTGCCTTCCTATCAAGACCGGCTCAAACTCCACAATATGAATTCGTTTGAAAAACGTAGGAATATTGCTTGCTGACATTCTTTTCAATCATCGAATGCTCTCAGGTTCCATCGACTGCGCATCCCTTTTCAACTCTATTTCGTTCAACATCAGTCCACGTAATCTACATTGTCCTCGTCCCATCTATCTGTTTACCGCTCATTTTACAACTCCAGCGAACTAATCTCCCGTAGGATCCGATAGGTCAACTCAAACCTCTCCGTTTTTGATTTCAACCTGAGCACTCCTCGTCTCAAACAAGATCTCCTCCATCATTCCCTTGGTTCCTAGCTCTTAAGTCTTTCTGTTAGTTTTTAGTCTCAAATTTTAAATTAGATTAAGCTTGTATTAAGCCACCAAAATTATGAGCTATGTTAGTTCTTTGTTCCAAGATCATACTGCATAAAGATGCCTTAAGTCAGGCCGCTCTAATTCGTCAACGATAATTTGGAAAATGATTCCTGGCCATATTCTAAAAATCATTCTACAGTAAAGGTCTATCTCCAATGTTGACAGCATTTATCGAGGATTTAAGAAAAGGCTTACTTTAGTGTACCCTTACCCATGTTAAGGGAAATAGCTCTGTTAATATTAAAGGTAGAAACTTTATTTAGGACATAATTTTTAGAAGAAATAGCAGCCTTTAGAACTGCGTTTAAATGAAGCCGATATCCTATTTGAGTCTTCAGATATTCAATTTCTAAGCCTGTTCCATTTTTCTTGCCCATGCAAATTTTTGACTTTGATATCACTTTTCTCCAGAAAATGCCTAATAAACACAACGTTTTACTATTTTTTTCTTATGAACGTAACAATAATAATAAAAAAAATTATGATCAAGTTTGTACAAAAACCCACAGATTTTATGTTACTCGGGAAAACTGCAGCAGATGAAATTTAAAAAAAAAAAACGTTTTTCTGCTTTAAGCTTCAAAGGCTATGAATAAAAAATGCTTTTATGTGGTTTTGGATAATTTTTGTTTTATATGTAAACTACAATAATTATAACAGATGCTCAAAGTGTCCTCCTTGGTTTCTTATGCATTCTAGAGCCCGTTTTTGGATTTCAATACGAATGTCTAATGATGCTAACTGTTGCCTCACTTTTGATGACGCTTCGAGAATAAGATCTTCCAATTCAAGTTGCTATTTCGGTTGGATAAGCAAGTTCTTTCATTCTTCCTCACAAAAAAAAAATCCAATACTGTAAGGTCAGGAGATCTTGCAGGCCAGTGTACTGGTCCATTTGTTACTATCCAACGATTATCGTAGATTCTTAAGCTCACGACAATAGTGGGCTGTAGCACCATGCTGTTGGAAATATGATGAATCAGTGGAATGTCCTCCAATAATCCTGCTAAGTCATTTCACATAAACTCCAGATAGTTTGTAGACTTCAGCCTAGGTGGTAGTTTGAAGGGGCCGATTAACTTGTTTCCAATTACACCTGCCCACATATTGATGCTGAATTTGTATTAAAATTATTTGTGTTTCCTTGTATGTGGATTATCCGCAGCCCATTTATGACGATTATTAAAATTTGTGATCCCATCTCTTCTAAATTGAGATCCGTTCATTAAAAGATTTCAGTTAATAAGACCCGCTCCAGCAACCAGTTAAAAAACTCAAGCCTCCTTTCCAAATCATCGGGAAGCAGTTCTTGCATAGGTGATATGGATAAAGATTTTATCCATGCAGTGCATTAGAATTTGTATGTCTGGGCACATTGAATTGCAAAGCTATGCGTATGATTCTGATTGATGGATCAGTTGTAACAGCTTCCAGTATTGTTTCATCAGCTGAAATTCTTCTTACTTGTGGGGTTCCGCGTTAGGTCCTGTATTTGAGATAGATCCCGTTTCTCGAAGCTTTCAACACGAATTTGCAAATACTCCTTCACCAGGATAAAGTTCATGGTATCTTTGTAGTGCTCTAGTTGGACATCCATTGCACAGCTCATAAACGTAAATAATATCTGCGAGCAACCAACCAACTACAAACCAAGAGTAAATACAGACATTTCAAATAGCGTTTCTAAGCAACGTAACCTTAGCGTACAAAATTAAACTGATGAATTAATTTTGTTTCTTAATCATTTTTGTTTGGTAAATTTTCCAAATAGACCTTCATACCCGGAACCTAACTCTTTCTGAGCAGTGTTACCAGTTCGTGGGGAATTACCCTTTTCGTTGGGAATTCCAGTCCAAAATTTGAAGAAAGGGGAAAAGGGGAATCTTCTCTCTTTTAGAACAAAATGAGGGGAAAATACAAAAAGAGTCTGGAGGAGTACTAAAATTATTTCAACGCTGAAAAAAGAAAAATTGTAAGTCCATCTAAGACAAGGTGGCTTGCGTAGTGAGGTTATTGAAGAATTGGACAGTTCTTCAGCATTTATTCTTACTAGATTCTATAGAAACAAAGAGATCAAAGACTACAAATATATATGAAATTGTTGGCAGTCGAAAGTTAAAGCTTATTTCTACTTCTTGAAGTTTGTCCTACAGTACTTTAATGATTTTAATAAACTTTTTCAGAGTAATCAAGTTTTGTTACACCTCCTCTATTGTGAGTCGAAAAAGATCTTACTCTAACTAGCCTAAAATGTCATTAAAGAAGAAGATTTCGATAAACTACTGGCTTCTCAATAGTATAGTGATTTCGCTTCAGTGTACGGAAATAGTATAATTGACCTCAAAGACATTTACTTTGGGCCTACAAAATTTTACTACGCTACAAAAACTTCTACATACGAGTATATTCGAACTATAGAAGAGATTTTAAAACGATTCCCAATAAGAAGTCATGACCTTCAAGTTATGGAGTTTCTTTCTCCAAAAGAAAGCATTAAATATACCCAAACTGTGACGAAAGCAAATTAATTTTAGAATGGAGGGAGTTTTGTATTTTGATAAATGGAACAGAGAAAGATAGAATGCAGCAATTGAGTGCCGAACATTTTTGGAAGGAAGTAATAGAAAGAAGGATTTTGAAGGGAATTTCTTATTTCCGAATTTAAGTCTAATTGCTAGATATGCACTAACATTTCCACATTCAAATGCCGACGCTGAGTGTTTATATTCTATAGTAACCGACGTAAAAATAAAAAAAAAAAATCGGTTAGATGGATCTTCCTTAAACGCTGTAGGCTTTATAAGATCAGGGTTCAAGACAAGAAATATGGAGGGCTTCATTCTCATACCCTCCAAGGAACACATTTCTTTTTTTGATAACTCGATATACAAATAATGTACAGAATTATCCATCCCACAATATTCTTGTTCTTTTCATAATGTTCGTTCATTTTTATTTATTTTTTAGTATGCCATTTTTTTAGTATTACCATTTTTACTAGTCTGTTTTTTATTATGTTTAATCTTTATTTTGAAATGAACTCAGAATTAATTTTTCTTACTTGTTTTTAATAAAAAAAAACAAAAACGTTTTCTTTTTCGTTTTTAATTGTAATTATACAAACTAGCAATATTGCTTTTTGAAAAATTATTGTGGGAAATCCATGGGGAATGTCACTAAAAGCGGCTGACAACACTGTTTCTGAGAACTTTTAAGGAACAGTGTAAGGAAATGAGTGTTTTGACAGGTAGCCAAATAAACGAGCACGCTTTCAAACTTTTCAATAGCTATGCAATTTTAAAAAAATTAGTGGAAAATTATTAATTCTGGTAAACCACTCTTACAAGTATTGTCAACTGTTTTCAGAAACGTTGGTAAAAAATCAGAAATTCCTTTTTTTACCTGTTGCTGGTTTTCCCAAGTCTCAAGATTTTTTGTTTTAAGTATTATTGTTACTTTCATCAGAAAAAAATAGCAAAACGTTATGTTAATTAGACATTTTCTGGAGAAAAGTGACCTCAACATCAAAAATTAGCATGGGCAATGAAAATGGAACAGTCTTTTCAGAGAAAATTGGATTTCTAACGACTCAAACAAGATCTCAAGTTTATTTAAACGCCGTTATAAAGACTAGTATTTCTTCTAAAAATAAAGTCCTACGCGATTTTTTTACGTAGAATATAACCAGGAATCATTTCCCAAATTATCGTTCACCAATGGCTGCTTTTGAGATTATTCTTTTTCAATGTTTCCTCTATTAATGTTACCAGTTGAAAGTGAATCTGTGTCTTAACCAATTAGCTTCTCTAGTTAGTGCGGTCTTCGGACAACTACCTCAAGTTGGTGGGTGGTTGAGGAGAGGGCTTTCTTTTCTGTGTTGTTCCTCTGTGCAGAAATCGAAGGCTCTAGCTACCAACCGTGTTGCTATCATAGTAAAGCTTGCAGATTGATTTGTTATATTTCCTAATCCAAAATGGAACGGATCACTCGAAGATCTGAAGAATCTTCGTCAGATTGATATTTTTGTGACAAAGAGCAGTACTGCAGTCACTCTTAAAAACGTCCTGCTTCTCTATTCTTTTGGATAAAGAAGCAGCGATTGTTATGTGTAACTCTTCGTTCGATTCCTGATACGGTATCATTATCAGAGTCAAAAGAAAAATCGACTAAGACATATGAGAGTAGTCCAGATGTACCGAACCTAACAAAAAAAAAACAAAAAAATTGGAGAAAAATATGTTTATTTCCCTACGTAGTCTTCTTTTAGTTCCTACACTTTTCCCAACGATGTTCAATTGCTTCGATACTCTGTTTATAATGAGAATCTTCAAGCTCCTTCAAATAGCCATCAACCGCAGACTCCACCTCTTTACTGTTGGCAAATCTTTCACCACCGAGCCATTTTTCCGAATTCAGAAATAGAAAATAATTCGAGAGGGCTAAATCTAGCGAATAAGGTGCCTGAGGAAGCATTTCGAACTTTAACTCATTGATTTTAGCCATCGCGATGACGGATGAGTGAACTTTTTTCTTCGCAAAATGAGGCCGTTTTTTTCTTGATTTCATCCTTCAAACACTGCAATAAATTCGCATAATACACGCCATTGATTGTTTTTCCTTTCTGAAGATAATCAGTGAAAATTATCCCACGCACATTCCAAGAAACTGACGCCATGACCTTGCTTGCAGATAGAACTGCCTTCGCCTTCTTTGGAGTTTTGTTTTCACTGTTCCTTTATCTCGGGTGTGACGTGATGGACCCGTCGATACAAAAACTCGGCTTTATTGCTGTGAAACTTCGCCAAAAACTCGATTGAAACATATCCACGACGCTGTTTTGTTCCATTGTGATTAAACCCGGCACCCTTCTTGCGCGCAGCTTTCGTATGTCCAATTTTTCAGTCAACATGCGAAGTACAGCGCTTTTTGAAATGCCTCCCTTTCCTTTTGTATAAATTAGATAATGAAGGATTTTGCGGATTTCTCTGTAATTGGTTTGAGTCGTATCTCAAAAATAGAATATAACAGGTTAAAGTAGGGATAAGTCTTAGTCTCGCTAAGACTCTTCATCTTGGAGTTCCTCAAAGATCTGTCCTTGGACCTATCCTATTCTTGATTTACATCAATTTCATATTCGCACTGCCTTTTAATGCAAAAGTTAAAGCTTATGCTGATGATCTGGGCATTGCGTATGGCTCTGTCAACCCTCTGAACCTAGTAGCTGATATCAACCATGATGCGCATCTACTGAGAACCTGGTTCGCTGAACATAAACTAGTAGTTAGCAACAAAAGAAAGCTCATGTTTTTTAGCCTACGTCCACAGGAATGTCCCGACATACCATAGACGTCATATTTCATGCCTCTAACTGCCGTAGGTATATATTGTCGATGTACTCTGGTCTGAACGTTGAGAAAATTTTTGATGACAATGCCTCTTGTTATACCACATGCTTCAAAATTGAAACTGTAAACCACTAAAAACATCAAGACATTGACTAAATTCATGGATTACAACTGACATTCAAATATTTATGAAAAAACGGGACGAGGCGTATGACCGATGGAAGCGCTTTAGAATAGACGAGCATCTCAGAGAATATCGTACTTTCCGTAACATTGTGTGCAAAATTCGCGCAGCTAAAACACAGCTTTATTCTAAACGCTTGAACACGTCATTGTCTGGTAAGCAGTTGTGGAAAAACCTCAAGGAGATTGGCGTGGCTAAGCAAAAGAGTAGCCTTCCTAACAATGTCGATGGTAATGTACTCAACAAAAACTTTGTGTCGTATTCCCCTCCGATTGCTTATCCTCCTCCTAATGGTCCCAACCTCAACTTCAGCACCAGTACAACGCCTTTCGAAACCTTCGAGTTTTCTGCTGTAGAGCAGGCGGATGTGGTGGAGAGTCTACTTTCTATTAAATCTAACTCAGTCGGAGTCGATGAAATGCACCCCAAGTTTATAAAGGTTATTCTTTCCATAATATTACCGTACGTTACCCATATCTTTAATCATTAAATATGTATCTTAACGCGAAGAATCTATTGACATCTAAACAATCCGGCTTCCGCGCTAAACCCACTGCACCACAGCTCTTTTAACGGTATTACACTACATAAGACGTAACTAAAGTAATGATCAGCTAACGTTTCTAGTCCTCCATGATTTCTGAAAGGTGTTCGATACCGTCAACCACGCTATATTAAGCGATAAACTTTCAAGCAAATTCCAGTTTTCCCTTTCAGCGGTGAGACTTTTGGCTTCGTATCTCGTATGTCGTCACCAAGCAGTATTTGTGAATGGTATTCCGACTTTCTTCCGAATTCGTGTGGAATACCACAAGGATCTATATTGGGACCCCTCCTGTTCTCTTTACCTTCCATTGTCACGAGTTCCTCCGTTGAAATGTATGCCGACGATACCCAATTACACAACAGCTGTTCACTTGACTCGAACGACTTCTGCGTTCGGCAGTTAAACTCTGACTTGGAAACAATTTTTAACTGGTCGCAACAGAATATGCTGATGATGAACCCTGGGCCCCCGCCCAATTATCAAGGCTTCGCCCATCAATGACGTTGTGTAATAAAAAACGGGGGCAGAGCATATTGCTGGTCTTATCGTAAACATCTTCAGATGACGCCTCTGAAGGTTAGTACGATTTGACCAGTTACAAGTTGCCGGTCATAGGTCTTGTTGGCAGCAGGACCACCAGTAGTACCTACCAGGACTTAAAACACGGTACCATGGGAGTCAGGATCCCCACGGATTTCGGTCCGGGCCTGACTTGTTGAGGTAGGCCCCCTTGTGGAAGCGTCGTGGTGGCTGTGGTTTAAACCTAAATCGCGGGAAAGGGTCTTCCTGTTGGTTTTATCCATTGTAGAGTTATAAATAAGTACTGTGTGCAGTGACCCTAAGAGCAGCAAGAGGTTTTAGGTCGGCCTTGACTCATATCAAGGGTGGAACTTGTGCCTCCAACACAGTTCCGAATTGGTATCAAAGGATTAACGGAGAGCGATGGCAAGGGGTATCCTTGCTCCCATGGATGTATGGGCATTCAGTAAACATAAGTCTACATGACAGGTGGTTTACGTTAAAAACCAGAGACTAATGATGATGAATCCCAGAAAGTCAAAGTGCATTGTCATATCTAGGAATTTGGATTGCTATGTAAAATTATTATCCTTACTATTTTTTATTCAACCTTTGATCGACCGTTTATACTTTTTTGTAACATTGTTATTCTAATTTGCTAGTAGTTTTCTTCTATATTTTTATTACCTCATATAAATAAGCTTATCACTACCTGAAAAATAATGTACTGTGTAAGCCATCTTGATAAACTGAAATTGAATTGAGTTGAGGTTCCCAATTTGGATCTCCTGCGTTCATTGACTTCAAAAAGGAAAAAGGTGTGACAATTGATCAAAATTTGAATTGATCCGAACACATTTCAATCTTAAAGCAATATCTCCTTCCTAACATTCGATGCTTTTATCGCCTCAACAAGTTTTGCTCCAGCGATATTTTAAAAACAATTTATTTTGCGATTTTCCACTCAAAGCTACAATATGGCATAAGCTGTGCTTACTTAAATAAAATGCAGCAGTTAAATATCCTGCAAAAGTGTGCCATAAGGAAAGTCTGCAAGTTTACTCGGAGAGCCCATTCTTTACAACTTTTTAGTCTAATGGAAATTCTACCAGTGAGGCTTGTATTATTATTTTTATTGTTTTATTGTTTCGGGAACTCGTACAGCGTTTTATCTTGTAAGTTGTTTAACAGTCTTCTTGCAGAAATACGATCCATTAGAACATTATTAGCTTTCTTAAACAAAGTAAAACTGTGGCTTCTTGATTTCGATCATGATGAAATTGAAATTTTGGTTCGCTATACTGTGTAATATTTAAATTGTTCAAATCTTTTATTTTTCTATGTATGCATTCGCTTGTTTTTGCATCCTGCAATAATTTTTCTTTTTATATTGGTTTCTTTGGTTTTTTTTTCAATATGTTCACCCCACAACATAAATAACTATTTGAAGTGGCATTACCACTATTCTTTTATAATATCTAATGCGAGTCGTGTTTGTTGTGTTGTAAGGGATACACACGTCGGAACTGCAAAAGCATTTATTATTCATAAATTTACTTAGAGATAATAATTGTCAATTAAAATGTAGTGCAAAAAGTGTGATATGAAAGTGGAGCGCACTCTATTAAAGATAGTGTGTCGAGACTGCCAAGGTATTTCACACGCAGCCTGTCTAAATGTTTTACCTGCCGATATAGATTACATATATTAAAAAAGCAAACAAATTCTGGTAGTGCAAGGCCTGTGTTGCAGTTAAACTACGTGAATCACTAACTGGAGAAGCACCAGAATTAGCTCCAACATGTTGCATCATACTCCCGACAACCAAACATCTCTCTTCAAACAACCGAACATTACATTGGATTTAATCCATACAGAAATTCTGGAAGTAAAGGAGATCCCAAAAAAAAAACAAAAAATTTTGCTAGAAAAATTAACAAATATCCACAAAACGTAAAACTAAAAAAATCTATGTCAAGCTAAGCAAGTCAGTCCTCAAAAATATTATAGAAACACGAAACAATAATTATGTTCATTTGTTTGGAAGAGCTAGAGGAAATGTGAGAGAAGAATGGAAGGTAGTTGACAACATTTTAGGTAAATGTAGGCAACCACCAGGTATCAACAATTTGGAAATAAATGGAATTATTGTAGTTATACTGATTCAATTGATATTTCCAATAAAATCAATGAGTACTTCACTGAAATCTCTGAAAAACTGAAACCATGTATAGTGATTTCAACTGATTGCTGTTGTTCTGTTGCACCCTCAACTTATACCCAACCCACCAGTTTTTTGTTTTCCGACCCTTTATGTCAAGGGAAGTCCTTCATCATTAAAAAATAAAAATTCGTGTTCGGGTGATGGTATTTCAAATATGTTATATGAAGGTATCAACCGTAATAAATCCACAATGGCTCTCTTTATCGACATGGTCAGAGATTTCGACATGGTTCACCATGACCTACCAAAAAAATTATATGGTTTTAGAGGAGTAATACACAATTGGTTTACTTCTTACCTTAAAGGGAGAAAACAAACGGTCAACGTAAATGGAAGCTTCAGTGATTCCCGTTTATTAAAAAATAGTGTACCACAGGGCTCAGTTTTTGGCCCTTTGCTATTTTTAATTTACATAAACTCTCACTTTGGTATTAACTTTAATGGAATGCCAACGGCTTTGCAAACGACATTGCATTCACATACCAGCTTGATACTGAATTCGAATGTGTTGCAAAAATATCAGAAGATTTAGACACATTAAGAATTTGGTTTATGTTTCACAAATTGATTATTAGTGAGAAAACAAAACTCATGTCCTTCAAATTATCGAACAACGTTGTAAAAGATTATAATTTATGTTTCCATGCTCATGATTGTAAAAAATTCTGTTTACCATTGCATATTTGTGGTAAATGTAATTTTATGAATAATTCATGCTGTTCTAGTAATTGTTTTAATATCGAAACAGTATCTCATTTTAAATACCTTGGAGTAGTAATTGACGGGAACTTAAACTGGAAAGAACATATACAAACCATTAAATCGCACTTGCTTTTGGTTACGCGAAAAATGTACCTTATCAAGCCATATTGTTCTATAAAAGTTTTGAAGAAAGTTTATCATGGCTTAGCTCATCCAAAATTGCAGTATGGTATCTCGACTTTTAGTGGTTCCTATAATATCTCTTCTAAGCCGTTGCTCATAGCCCAGAAACATCTATTCAGAATTATCTGTAATAAGAATCGTACTAGCCAAAGCTGGCTTTTATGGAAAGAACTTCGTATGCTACTATTGAAACATCGTTATGTTTTCAAATTTTTTTAAGAAAAGTGGTAATATTCCTAGTAGATCAAATCAATAATTTTTTTTACTTTTAAATTCATTTTTATTGTTTCCTTCATTATTAACTTGCGTTCTAGACAAAAATGATTAAATCTAATTTGACAACAACAGTTACTTATTCTAGCTTACTGGCTAAACTTAAGTCGATTTTCCTTTCGGCCTTAAAAACTATCTTACAATCGTATCTATCTATTATAAATAAAATTTCTAAGAAAAATGGATTTAGAAAAAACTTAGATGCCATATTATTTTTAATTTTTTATGAAACTTAAAACTAAGTCCGTATTCTACTTAGTCTACCTAAACTACTTAGCTTAACTTAACTTAACGGAGTGGTGAGCTCTCGTAGTCGCTCGCAACGGGTGGTCACCATCCCAATTGCGATTTCGGGCGCCTGTCATTCGTCAACAACGTGCACACGCACTACCGAGATTTAACCAGTGCCATACACCACCGGTCACTTCTCAGGGATGCGGCCTCATGCTAACCAACGCTGCCTTTCCACGAGATCCCCCTATCTATCCTTAATCTAACTTACAACTAAGGAGGAGTGTGTACCGTAACGTACCGACCTAGGAGAGCGAGCTAACCCTCTTCCTTCTTAAATCCACCAGAATTCAGTGGACTGTTTCTCGTCATCGATCCGATCCCTTTCCGCAATTGCGGTACTAAAGCGGAGGAGCTCCTGAGCATTGGCAACATACCCGTCGTAGATGAGCCGCTTGTTCCTCGCACCGCGGTGGTATATTACCGGGATACCATCCCTGCTTTGCATTAACCCTTTAGCATCAATATAGAGAAAAGCCTCTGGCTGGATAAAGCCCGATAGAAGTGAACCCTCGTGGTACATTTTATTGGGGTAATAAGCCCCAAATGTCAGGCTATTATCGTTGGTCATTGCCCTTGCAACGTGTCTTCGAATCACCTTAATCAGGAAATTGTCAATCCTATTCAGATTAGCCCCATCGTAAAGGACTTTGTTGGGATAATATTTTTTGTACTCTGATTTTGGTGTTCTGTACAAGCCGAGACAGGTTCTAAGACATTGCCTTTCAAACACCCGAATCCTTTCCATCTGATACGGCGCTACATTGAAGCACACGGGGCAACCATACGCGATGACTGGTCTGATTGGGGCCACATAGCATATGACCTTCACCCTGGAGACAAGTTGACTGCTGTGAAACAGCCTTCTTGTCAGAGCTAAAGCCTTCTTGGCTCCAGCAAGACAAGCATCTATATGTTTGTCAAAATACAAATACTTATCGAGCCAGATACCAAGGTATCTCACTACGCTTCTCACCGCTAACGGGAGTCCGTGCTGTCCAATAATGGTCAAATTTCGCCAATTATATCTGCTCGATCAAATCAATATTATAGTCTTTGTGTAAACACAATGTATCTTACAAATGTCCCAGCGGTGTGCAAAACCCATTTTTCTAACTTGTATACTGTTACAGCTTCTTTAATGTTTAATAATTTGCCTCTTGCTATTAGAACCACATCTAAATTTGTTCTTAAAAAAAGTTAAAGATTGGTTATTTACGCTTAAATATAATGCTTTGGAATCGCTACTCAAATTAGATCAGCTATACTAATTTCAACACCTTGATATAGTTTATATTTTTTATTTAATCTTTTATATAATTTTTTACTGCCTATTAGTTATCGATTTGTATCTTTTTTATGATAGGCTTTTTGAAATGTTTGAGTTTTTTTTATGAATTTTTATACTTATTCTTTAATATCTGATGGTTACCCCACGTCAAACCTTTGTTTTATATTAGTAATGAATTTGTTGTATCAATTCACACTAACTATCAAGTTAATGATTGATTACTATTATTTTCTGAAATATTTAAATTATTGAATCAAATTATTAGCTGTAAGTAAGAAAATAAAATAAATAAATAAAATGCCACTAACTATTCTTTATATTATTGTTAGCTTAAGTTTATATCTGGAATTACTAATACAATTGTGATAGAGAATAATAAATAAATAAATGATATGAAGTAACCACCGAACAGTATATGGTTTTAAAGAACCACTGTCTCGAGTGCTACGTGAAGCAAATAGATGTTTGATTTTCATTGCAGCAGAAGCACCCTCAAAAAGACGCTCAATTACTACCTCTCCCGACCCTGAACTTCCCCGTTCTTTAGTTTTAGTTTTAGTTATAAGAGCAATTTGTAGTAAACTCAATAAAATCGTCCTGGGTTGACACGGTTACAGTGTCTAAACGTGGGTTTTTGCGAGAATATCTTACCAGTTAATTCCCACTATTAGCTCATTTATCTTTTTGTTGGTTTATGTATTTAAGACCTATTTTATCAAACATTTGTTAAATGGTCTGTCAAAGTTGCAGTTTTTTTTATATCAATACCCGAGGGTTGGTTGATGGCATTTGCCAACCCTTTCGATATCATCACCTCGTTGTATTTTAATATTTTCTTTGTTTTTGTTTATGATACCTTTAAGTTCCTCAATGAACCTTGTAACGCTAAGACTTGGTCGCCTATAAATCGCGTGTATATGATTCTGTTTACCTCTATGAGTAAACGTCTAAGTACATGCCTTCATGATTAATTGGGTTAGCTGGTAGTATTGTGTACGTAATTTTGTCTTTAAAGTGGGTCGCAAGCCCTCCGCCTTTCATGCCATTACGATTTATGAATTCTGGTTTAAATCCATCTATCTTGTAGTAATCAATTTTCTCCTTAGGAATATTAATTTCGTTAAATAGTAATATCTACATACGTAACACATTATTAATTCCAGTCATAAAAGTATCCCGACACAGCAATCCCCAAGTATTATCCTGAAATCGACATCAGCTTCGTTAAATGGGTTTTCCATTATAATTTATTTTACATTGGGTTTCCCAATTATATGTACATAAGAAGGGTATCACTTGAATATCTTGTTTACATCAGGACAAGTGCTGATATGTACGGTTTCACTGTTTTCCTTTTTCTTCCACTCAAATCTGCAATTACTCTCTCTGGATTTATTTTTTTCTAGCCAAAGAAGGTACTTATTGTTGGTGTAATCTGGTTGCTAACAAATACGGGCGCTTCACTTTCTGTCACTGTGTCAGGACCATTGCAACTGTTTTCCCAAATTTTTTTTTGAAGGATATATTGCGTATGGCTTTTGCTTTTTTGATTATGTTTTACACGTGTGGTTCGCAAGAGACACAATTATTGATGTCTTGTTTGGAATTTTCTTGTTAGTCCTGTATTTTATTTTTTTGTTATTTACTTAAAAAGAAATTGTTTTGTCTGATACAAAACCTCAACGAATAAGCCTCTTCAATTAGCGCGGCCTTCGGTTAACTGCATTCAGTTGTGCACTCCAAGTTGGTTGAGGTCCCCTTCCACTTGCGCGCGCCAAATAAGGCGAAGCCTTCTCCCTACCGATTAGAGTCGAAGATTCTGCGGACTTGAGCGCTGGTGTTCATTCGCTCTACATGTCCCAGCCATCTCAAACCCAATGCTCAGTTTTTTGACCAAGTCAACGCATCCGGTATCAAATATCTTACGAAGAATTTTTCTTTAATAACGACGAATATATTCATCCACTTTAGAAAGGGTTCATGCTTTGGAACCATAGAGCAGGACTGAGATTACAAGGGTCTTATATAGAGTTCCCTTGGCTGTTCCTTCTCAGCCCAAAGAAACAGCGATTGGCAAGCGTTATTCTTTTGAAAAGCTGTCGTTTTCAGATGTAATAGCAGAGCCAAGGTAGACAAAGTCCCTTACTACCTCAAAGTTATAGCTGTCGATTTTGACATTCTGGCCGATTCGTCGATGTTGGGTGTCCCTTCCTGTTGAGAGTATGTTTTCTTTTGCCCTCTTTTACGACTAGACACATTTTTGCCGTTTCTGTTCCTATACTCGCGAACGCACCAGCTCGCTTTGTTTTACAAATAATATCAATATCATCGGCGTATACAGGCAATTGAACAGACTTTTGAAAGATCGTACCTCGTGCGTTGGCTTGTGAGTTTTGCACAATTCTTTCAAGTATGATGTTGAAGAAGTTACATGACAGCACGTCGCCTTCCTTAAATCCTTTTTTGACATCAAAGATCTCGGTTACGTTGTTACCGACCTTGATGCAGCACCGAGCTTTCTCCATTGTCATCCTGTAGAAGCGGAGGAGTTTGGCGGGGATGCCAAAACTAGACATAGCTCTGTATAGTTCGTTAAACTTCCTGGGTTTTCTCCAGGATCTGCTGTAGTGTGAATATTTTGTCAATTGTGAACTTACCGGGCGTAAAAACGCACTGATATTGTCCAATCAAGATCGTTGAAAAATGGTTTTAGACGCTCGCACGATAGGGCAGACAAGATCTTATATGCGATGTTTAGGAGACTTGTGCTTGTATAGTTGGCGCGGTTGAGATGGTCTCCTTTCTTGTAAACCGGGCCAACGATGCTGAGGTTCTATTCATCAGGAATACATTCATCTGACCAAATCTTGGAAATAAGTTGGTGTATGCTCTCTACCAAGTCATCTCCTGCTGCTTAAATAGTTCGGCGCATAGGCCGCCCGGCCCGGCCGCCTTGTTTGACTTCAGTTTAGGTAGTGCTATCCTCACTTAATTTTGGTCGGGTGGACGAAATTCTTGACTTGCATTGTCAATATTGAATGGTACCCTCTGACCTGCCTGACAGCAGAATTTGTGTCGTCTTCGCCGTTTAGCAGTCTGCAGATTTTTTTTTCCATAACATCAGCACCGACTGGGACTGTATTACAAGGTTTCCTTGTTCATCTCTATAGGTTTTCGTTCGGGCCTTATTAACCTGACACGTTCTTTTTACGTTTTGGTAAAACCTCCGAACATTATTCCTGGAGTAGCACCTCTCTATTCCCTCGATCGTGCACTTCTCATGCTCTTTCTTTTTTCTCCGGAGAAGCCGATGTTCTTCCCTCCTTTTTTGCTAGTCAATAAAGGCTTGACAGTTACTTACCGAAGTTTCAGTCTTTTTGGAAGCGCAGTTTTTAGTTGACAGTCGTTGGAGTGAGTCGATGTGAGTGTTTTTTTGTGGAAAAGGAAAAAATTGAGTATCGAGCTGTTATTAAATTCTTGTTTTTGAAAGGCAATACGCCTACGCAAATCAAAAATGAGTTGGACTATGTGTATGGGGACTCTGCACCATCATTTACCGCAGTGAAATTTTGGGCAGCTGAATTTCAACGTGGCCATAAGAGCTTGGGAGATGATGAACGTTAGGGATGTCCAAAAACTGCAACCACTGACGATAACATTGCTAAAGTTCACCAAATGGTGTAAGACGACCGCCGAATTAAAGTGAGAGAGATAGTAGAGATTATGAAAATGTCCAAAGAATGTGTTTGTCATACATTGAATCAAGATTTTGGCATGAGAAAGCTGTGCGTGCGTTAGGTGTCGCGTTTGCTTACGTTAGACCAAAAACGTGTTCGAATGAACATTTCCAACGCTCTGTTGGCGCAGTTTAGGCACAATAAATCAGAGTTTTGGCGCCGATTAATTACTGTAGATGAAACTTGGATACACCATTATATGCACGAAACAAAAATTCAGTCAAAACAGTGGACTGTAAAGGGCGAGCCGGCTCCAAAAAAGCAAAACTGTTTTTTCGGCTGGGAAAGTGATGGCGACTGTTTTTTGGGATAGTAAAGGAGTTATCTTTATCGATTATCTTCAAAAAGGAAAAACCATTACAGGAGCATACTACGCATCATTACTTGCCAAGCTGAAGGCAGAAATTGCGGAAAAACGGCCACATTTGCAGAAAAAGAAAATCTTGTTTCACCAAGACAATGCGCCGTCTCACAGCTCAGCGGTTACCATGGCGAAAATCCATAAATTACGTTTTGAACTGCTTCACCATCCGCCTTATTCACCAGATCTAGCTCCAAGCGACTTCTTTTTGTTCCCTCATCTAAAAACTGCGCTCGGAGGACAGACATTTTCGTCAAATGAAGAGGCAATCACCTTCGTGAACAATTATTTTGCAGAGAAAAACACCAAGTACTATTTTGACGAGTTAGAGAGATGGGAGCATCGCTGGGAGAAGTGTGTAGAGTTACAAGTAGAAAAATAAGAAAGAAATTTGAGAAAAAATGTCTTGTATCAGGCAACCTTCGTAGTATGAGTATTTCACTGTTGTTGTGGCGTCTGAGATATCCGTAGACGTCCCTTGCTGCAACTAGTAGTAATCCGAGTCTTTGTTGGCCGCTCGGAATGTTCGCACATCTAAAATACTTGAGGAGTGCTTTACGTCGATCGCAACACGATCAATCTGGTTGACAGTTTGCTGATCTGGTCTCTGCCATGTTCCCTTGTAAATACTGAGGTGCTTGCTATAGTAACGTTACGTCCCACAGCGAAATTTATTAGTCTAAGCCTGTTTCCAGACGTGGTGTCGTATAGGCTATGTCTTCCCATTGTGCTACCAAAGATGTCCTCCTTTCCAATTTTGACATTAAAGTCGTCTCGGATGATATTAACGTCATACATCGGACATTGCTCGTAGGTTTTGTCGAGGAGCTCGTAGAAACTTTCTTTGGTAGCATCGTCCTTTTCCTTTGTTGGGGCGTGAGCGCATAAAGGCTGATGTTAGCGAATTTACCTTTGATACGGATTGTTATAAGGCGTTCACTCACGTGTCGAAGCCCAAGACGTCTTGCCTAAGTCCGCCGCTTACAACAAATCCGCATCCAAATAATCGCTGCTTACGTTCCCTATAGCGATCACCGTAGTAAACATCACAGTTTTTCATCTTTCTTTTGCCCGGCCTTGTGAAAATTATTCCTAGGAGTTTGCAGCAAACACATTTTCTATAGTTGGAACACCATAGGGTCCGAAACTTTGATACTTTGTGCTGAATTCCATCTTAAGTGCACCATTGGCACAAAACTTTTGAAACTCTGCAATTTATCCCACTCGTATCGCTCGATAGCCAATGAATATTGTCACGCCGTTATTAGACCAACATATTGTACAATATTATGGCGCCAACCAACCGCTTGCACCCAATGAAAACAACCAGCATTAACCCACACCAAATCACCCAGTCTTTGAATAAATCTATATGCAGAAATATTTTCCTTGCAAAGATCCTCCAAGACCGGCCACCATGACCCGTGTTTCATGTACAGTTAGACTGTCTTCGCTCCAAGGATAACTTGGCCGACATGTGGTTGCATATTTGCGGCTGATATCACACGAGCGAAAGCGGGGAGCTTTTGCAATTCGTCTAGTTGGGGTCGCTATCTAAGAACTTCAATATCTTGCTTCCACTCTTCAACCGTCTCCGTTTGCCATTCACTGTTGAACTGCTCATTGAGTCTCAGAAGTTTGAATCAGACGTTGTGTGTGCACCGACTGACCCTTCTCACAATCCTCCTTCAAACAGGGTTAAAAGCTAGACGCCTGATATTTTGCATATTTTGCTAAGGTCGTATGCGAACGATGAAATATACACGCCCACACGCTCTTCCCCAGCGTATTATTCCAATTCTCATCAGGTGACAAATGTGCTTGCATAGCACTTCAACGCTAAGATCCGGATTCACTTCAACCAAGGTTTTAGCTGAAATCCAATTTAATGCACTAGCAGAACCACGCACAACTGCTTTCGGATGTTTTAAATAAAACCCCTGCAATTGAGAGCTAAACGCGTGTTTCTTATTCTCCAAATGCACAGACGGCGTCAGAGGCAAAAGATACTCTTTGGTCAAACGTTGTGGCGGGCAATCAAGCGGCGATGGTTGTGGTGCATCAACATGCAACACTGAACAATGTGCTGTATCAATAGGTAATTACTTCACTGCCTGCAATACTTCCACTTATTCGTATTTGAAATTTTGGCAGCTCGTCATCGTCTAGAAAGTCATTCTCCAGCTTAACCCCGACATTTATGTCCACATCGTTTTTAGCAATAGCACCGACGTTCGATGACAGACCACCGTCTATATCACCACTCGTACCGGTTGTGCTATTACTGATCGACCTTGAAGTAGCTTCGCATTTCACTAGCGGGGATTTGTTAAGAAAATTACTTTTACTACTGCCACCATTGCTGTTGTTGTTATTGCAATTGATTTTTGTGACAATTGTATTGCTATTATGAAGGGCAGGAGTTTGTTGGGATGTCGGATTTGATGCTGGCGGTGGTGTTGAATCGAATCCATTGAAGAGATCATGGGAGTTTTCATCGAATTCTTCTTTAATGACATTCAGACGTAAATGATTTGAGGATGTCTTCGGTGAATGTTGAATCAAAGTCCTTCTATGAGCGGACTGCTTGGATCCAGATCTCTTCCTGAACGGCGACGAAATGTCCATATCGTTCCCATCACTGCATGGAGACAGTTGTGTGAACTCATTCAATGGGTCAAGCCCAGCCTGTTCCGATTGCTGCGGCTGTTTTAACGATTGTTACTGGAGGTGGTTGTGCTCCATTAACCAATATTGACTGCTTAATTGTTGAAGCAGCTGTCGCTGTTGGGGATTTAAGTTATTTTGCTTTTGCTACAGGAACTGCAACATTTGTAACTATTGCTGTGATAGATATTGTAGAATGCAGGTTGTTGTGCGGGTCGTTGCTGATGCTGTTGTTGTTGTGCGACAAATTGTTGAGATTGATGTTTGACACAATACTGATGTTTGCTCACGTACCTACATAATTCATCTTTGAAGCGCTTTGGTGCGGCTGGTGCAAGTGTGTTTGCAGTACCCTGATAAGGATAGGGTGGCGTTGCCTGCTAAGCAGCTAATGACTTCGGTTTTTCCGTTCTCAGTTGCAGTTTTCAAATTTTGACGACAGATGTTTGTACATATAAAAACTTTTTTTCTTTTGAAAAATTAAATGAAATCCACGGGAAGGTAGGTAGAACGCGAAAATTTCCACCAAATGTGACATCAGTGGTATCAGTGTTGTTTTGTATATTGTGGTCGATTGTTTTGCCCAGTGCTTGTAGAATCTCTATTAAATTTTCATTCCCTTTCTGACCATTATTATCTTCCGATAGGATTTCTCGGAGACTGTTGAATCTCGTAATGCATTTTATGTTCATACGTACTCGTATGACTTATCACGAGATCTCCATTGGCGGAGAGTTTGCAGAAACATTCAGCACATGGGTCAATAATGCAAGCCATAAAAAATAAATGCGTATGTATGTATATATGGAGTAAACAGAATGTACACTTACACACTCTCGTAAATGGGGTGGGGGAATAATTTCAGTAAAGAGGACTTTATATAAAAGTTAGGTGGAAAAAAGTTACACAATTTGAAAATAAATAATAAACTGAAACTAAACTTACAGGGAAACTATCAGTTTTACTTTGATTTCGAAATGCTAAAAGTCAGTTACTATTATTAAATTTAGGTTTTGAAAAATGTAATCATCACTTGAGAAAAGAATAAAGCACAACCTATAATTTCTAAGAATTCAACGAAAAGGCTTTCACTGATATACTCGTAGTAAGTGGTGTTTTTTTTTAGAGGTATACAAATTTAATATGAAATGAAACACTTGAAGCTAATGTTAATGTCTATGATATTTGCTTTATTTAAGGGTGTAGATAATTTCATGCCATTTGTGTTTAAACATAATATCGGGCATATGCGTGCCACGGCTAGCTCGAATGAAGTTCAATCGTGAAGTACAATTTTCGACAATTTTATTGAGCAACTGGGACCGTATATCAGCAACAACACGGAGAAAGTTGATTTCCAACTCGTCCAACGTGTCTGGTTTATCGGCACAGACAAGTAACTTCACATACCCCCAAAGACAGTAATCTAAAAATGTGAGATCACAGGATCGTGGAGGCCAGTTCACAGATCCATTACGCGAAATTATGCGCTCAGCAAATGTTTCCGGCAATAAATTGATGGTGCGGCGCGCGGTTTAGCATGTTGCGCCATCTTGTTGAAACCAAGGCTCTGTCACGACAATGCAATTCAACTGAGGAACGAAGAAGTCAGAAATCATGTTTCTATAGCGCTCTCCATTGACGGTAACATTCTGGCCGGCATCATCCTTAAAGAAATATGAACCGATAATTCCTCCAGCCCATAAAGCACACCAAACAGTGATTTTTTAATGGTTGTAAGGGCATCTCGACAAAGGTTTCTGGGTTTTTTCTACTCTAAATTCGGCAATTTTGCTGGTTTACATATCCATTTAACCAAAAATGGGCCCCATCGGAGAACAAAATTTTTGCGTTCAAATGAGGATCAAGCTGAATCATGTTCTCGCCTCATTCGCCGAACCTACCACGCGTATAATGGCCACGCGGTTTCAACTCTCGCACGAGCTGGATCTTATAAGCTTTTAAGCCAAAATCATCCGATAAAATCTTCCACGAAGTGGATGGGCCTAGCTCTAATTGCTGTGCACGATGGCGAATCGACTCATTATGATTCTCCTAAACACTGTGCCCCACAACGGCAATAACTTCTTCTGTTCGCAGTATTTGTCGTCTTTCGGCATGATGCGTATTATCCACTAGAGTGAACGTGGTGTGAAAGCGATTCATGTTCCGAATAACTTGCTCAGATGGACGATTATGTCGATCGTAAAATCAACGTAGCGCACGATAAGTTTGGCGAACCGAACCGTGGTTTTCAAAATAAGTTTGCACAATTTGCAGGCATTGTTCTGGCATAAATCTATTCACCGTAAAATGTTAGAATTTACTAACCATAAATCAACTTTCAACTGTGAAATTCACAATCTGTAGAAACAGTGTTGCCAGTTTAAAAACCAAACCTCTAAAAAAACACCCTTTATTAAACGAGGAAATCTTAAATCAATGATATACACTTATTACACTGGTATTCCTTTTCACATTTTTTTTAGTTTAATAGAGTCCCATAAATATCAACATCGGATCATAAAAGTCTGCCTTTGATCTCAAATACTTTCACCGCGTTCTTAAATAGAAAAAACGATTTTCTGGACTAAATTGCCTTCCCAGGGGCTGAATGATGGTCCTCAATCTTGAACCAGGTGCGAAACTCCATACAATGAATAAAATTGAATTGAAAACTGTCATTCCTAGAATTTTTTAAAATTATTTCGACATAATCTTCACAGGCTTATTTAAATAGATTTCTTTGATTTATGGTATCCATTAGACTTGATCTATTTTTTTCCGAACTCCTCCCCGTTGGTTATTTTTTTTTCCAATTTTCCAGCTTTCAACAAGGTCCTTTATCATTTTTCAAAGCATTGCACCTGCTGGTAACTACAAATATTTCGAATGCGTTCGGATAGAGTAAACAAGCAAAATGCACTGACGCCTCTATCGTTTTTGAAACTTCAGCAACATTTGAAATATCCTGGAAATCATCAGAAAATCGCTAGAATTATTGAAAAGATGAAATATGGTATACACCGCTATATATCGTTAATATACACAAAATATAATTACAAGCTGAGTAACAAATCGCTTTGTTTGAAATTATTTAATAAAAGTTCCAAATCCTTCGATTTAGATTTGCAATCAGAAACCGGATACGTCCTGTGCTTATAAGAATGTAAATGATTCACTTAGATATTTGATGCTTATCATAGATGGGTATCTTACAAAGTATCAACGTGGACAGCGGTATCCTTTAGTTTGTACTTGAAAAGCCAATAAAAAAAAAATGGCTTCGCATTTAAATTTGCTACCCTGGTTTAACTCATAACCTCAAATAGTCTTTGTTTTCATATATGACCTTCACATAATGGCTTATTTTCATTTGGTTTTTTGAGATTTCCGCAGCATTCTAGTTGTTATACTTCCTTTAGTCTACAAGGACTTTAGATCCATTTCTGCTTGGATCACAACTTTGGCAAAACTTTTACTTGTAGTTTGGATGTGATATTAATATCTAACAGTCTGTACATCCAGTATATACTTACATATCCGTATATAGATATTAAAACTTTACACAAAGTTGCAGTATCAAAAGTTCCTCAGTGGTATCTTGCACGGATATCAGGAACTCATAACCGTAAAATTCTAAAAACAAAAAGGGCTAATGGAGGACAGAAGACTTTAATCTATAATTTGGAAAATACTACTTTTGGTGTAATAACTTTTCAATAGTGTATTCTTAGTTTTTAATAGTCTTTATATAGTCTTGGATATTCCCGGCGACCGGGCTTAGCGCTCAGTTTTTCGGAAAAATCTACAAGGTAGAATTGATTGTTGCCTGACCTCTTAAACTGAGGAAATCTTTCAAAGCTACTTTCAGACGTTGGTAGTATGTGTCTCATTCGCGGCTCATTTTGCACAAAGGGCCGATAATTCTGATGACATATCGACTGAGAATGATTTAAAATCCTCATCTGGATGCCTATAAACGGTTAATTAAAGGAAATGTTCAGAACGAGGCATATGCTTTAATCAATTACTAAATCTAACCGGCCTTTCACATGGTACTCGTACTTTAATTTTCTGAAAGTCTTCCCGCATGAGTACAAATACACGCGATCCACAGAAGAAAATATGAAAAATTGTCAGCAATATGATTCCTTGTTGCTCTTGTTGTTTAGTATTTGCTCTATACCAATGACTCGTATGTTCACCATCTCATAGCCACTGAACATAAAACAATTCCTTTAATCACTTAAATCGATTCTCTTCCCCACGGAACCACAAAAGTTTGAAACCACTTTCGTCAACATATTGTTGAGTTGCCTTTCAACATTAATCAATCAACTTTTATCCGAAACGTCCATCTAGGGTTTAATCACAGCTTTTTGTCTTAATAACATGTTTGACCACAACAAAAAAAAATGCCCCTAAGTTAAGGCAGTTTTACACGACCTTGAAACCGGTTCGTCCTTCCACCCTACGGCGGTGTCAAAGATTAACGACCTCCGACCCGACGAAATGTTAACAAATAAACATTCCTCCCCCACACGCTCGCGAATTTTCAGCGCCTTAATCAAATAGAGCGTTTATCCTTCAACAGATCCATTTATAGAGAGAATTTATAGCTACGTATATAGTTGAAATGGGAATTGAAAAAACAAAATCTTTGGTCCGACACTGATATATTGGCCAAAAGTATACCAAACCAAACCCTCTGTCTTGGACTAGGCTTACACAGAAACACAGTAAATAGAAATTATTCCATTCCAGTGCAATCGAATCAGTGTTCAATCGTATGTATCACTCTCTAGATAGAAATAACTGTAAAAATGCCCCTTAGTACCAACCAATAGAAATATTTAAGCAATTCCACAATAGAAGTATCCAATATCCTAAATCGGAAACTTTTATGGGGCTGATGTTTCAATTTATCTACACATTCTATTTCGGGAAATACTCATATCTGATGGTAGCTCAAGTGGAGCAGACCAATCACGACTCACAGGCTGGGCACTGTTGTGGGAAGATTTACGTAATTTAATTCCCTTAACACAACTCTGTGCAATCGAATCCTTCTCAAGCTCATTCGTCTCCCGGATAACATAATCCCACAGCCGTCAACAAAAATTGGATACAGTTATGGCTTTTTTTTTATTAATTCGAGCTGGTGCTGGATTCTTCTTTTCCCTTGGTAGGGTTGATGGCTTGGAACATATTTTGGGAGAAAATGTGTACCTCTGTCAACGAGAATAATTATGGAGAATATACGTTATGGAGATGACAATTTAGGTCGTCAGGAGCAAATAAGGAAAAGGGAATGAGATTGACGTTTCTTTTTCTGTCAGAACGCAGCATTCAGACAGAATACTAGTCCAATGTAATTCTTTCATGTTACCTTAACTGAAGTTTCTCTTTTCGTAAGAACATGGTTAATCGCATTAGTAAGCATCTACAGGGGTCCTAACTCTTTTCTGAGCCTTGTCTACCAGACTACCTTCTTGAATACAATTGAACTCGCTTTGATGTGGCGAGCAAGGACTTAACAGGTCAACTTAGCTATCTCTACAAATGCCGATACTTCACTCCCTCAATCGATTCTTCACAATAGAGTTCATTGCCATCTGGACTGAGTATATCGCAATTTGGAGGGCTTCAGCACCACATCCAAGTTCAGATTTGGAGCCATCCGTGTGAGGACCCCACTGCTTTGGTCTCCTGGCCAGATTCTGCCTGCAGTCGAGCGCAAGAAAAGGCGACTACGTACAAAAGGTTTTCTATGATCAGAGCATCAGATAGCATGTTAATAAAACCAAAAGCAAAGAGTGCATTCCGTAATGTATGTAAATAACAAGGTTTGGAGGATTTAGAAGTGCGTCGAGACCACTGGACTCTTGTATAAGCAGCAGAAACGTATTTTAGTGGAAGCCTGTTATGACAGACGACCGATAGATAGGACGTAAGCGGTCTTATCATAGCCGTATACAATAGATCGAAAGGACCGACCTCGCTGATGAGTCGCATGCGTCGCCGAAATCTCTTATACTCAGGCAAAAAGCCGACAGCACCTTGGACCTGTTCGATGTAACAGGTTTAGTCCGAAGATCAGTCAACTTCCTCCCTCTCATAAACAGAACAACCTCAGTCTTGCAAGGATTGACTGAATGCCCATTTCTAGTGGACCAATCGTCGATTACGTCTAAGTCTGCCTGTGCTTTGGAGAAAATGGTCGGAAAATGTTGTCTAATAAAAGCAGTATAGACAGGACGCCGCCCTGCGGGTAACCTCTGTTTGTCCCGCCTACACAAATTGGCCGCATTCAGCATTCTTAATCAGCTCACTAACATTACTCTTATCCACAAAACTAGTGATTAGTGTACGCCATTCTTGTTATTCAGTTCACTTACTGCTTTAGTGATAATAGGTAGTTGTCAGTCGCTCAGGTCAAGACAGAGTCTCTGCTTTCGACTCAGTATAGATGCCGTCGGATCTTCTGAGTGTTTTCAGCTTGACTGATTTCCTCTTTTAAAGATTTCAACTTGTTCGCTGCGCTGCTTTCAGAAGGAGTTTCGGTTCGGATTGAATTCTAGTATTGATTTTGCTTCAATCTATAAGGATTTTAGTTAAATGAATCTTAATTCAACAAGGGATAATCTAGAGGGATTTTCCTGGCTTGGCACGTTAATCCAACACATTTTGTGAGTTGAGATTCCGAAGAGACCTCACATCCGATTTTGAATTCGATGTACCTACTCATATGTATGCTCTGACATGGAAGCCTCGACAGTACTTTCCAGTTGGTAATGTCCGCGTTTGATAAAATTAAATCGGCCAAGATCCATGCTTTCATATTTTACTTTCTAACTTCAATCCCTAGTTCACAAACGGACATCAGATATGCGTCCAGTATTCGAAATACCCCTAGATCTGAGGAACCTACATAAGCTCAGACCACCATCTGATTGTATCTACATATTAATGTATCCAATGAGCGAATGTGGGTATCGAGCGAACAGCCAAACTCTGAATTTCCCGTGTGTTAGCTGGAATAATCTGCGTCAATACAACTGCGAATGAAATGTACCGTAGGCTCCTCGAACCGGCAGGGAACCAAAATGGAGACAGAAGGAGAAAGGGCAGAATCGGCAACGATATAGCAGATCAGGTGAGACAAAAAGCAGGTGAACCACAAGCAAATTCTCCCTTATCTCATAGGCAACGAGTATAAAAGTCGAATGTAACTACCCCTTTACAGTTCCAGTCCAAGCACAGAAACATTTCCATAGATGTGGGAACGATGGTTAGCCTCTGTGCCCTCAATATTCGAGCGAAAAGGGGAATTTGGAATATGCGATGTTTTACTGCAAAAGCTTCGCAGAAGACAAGATAAATTTGCCAAGTCCGGCGGACTCCGTACGTCGCATAACAGGATCAAAGGGCGTTTTCAGGGAATACTACAAAATTACTAACCAGTCCCGCGAAGCACGAGTAGTACCTAAAAGCAGTCCTCCGGATAGAGTGTTGGCCGAATGCAGAAATAGGTAGCCGCGAGGTCTAAGTGAGTCAAAGTCCGTGGATCGTGTATACTAATAGTACCGGCTACTGATTCTATGACAGTTCCACATCCACCGGAAGAAAATATAAAAAAAAATCATATCCCGTGAATATGATCACCGTTGGTGTTCTTATTAAAAGGAACGTACATATTTGTATCAAAGCTAAGGTCTCGCTTACAACGTGGTACGGATGCTTCCCGGTTGGCATGGAACTCAACCTTAAAAAACGACACAACTTCCTTTAAAGAAATCTCTGAAACGTAAACGTTGGTTGAAACCAATATCAATAATCCAGTTCGGGAATGTGAATGCAACCGTAGGTCACGTAAGGGGATGATTATCTCGGCCTTAACCTTAAAGCCTCCAATCGGCTTGAGCTCCGAATATTTTGAAGAAAAGCAGATAAGGATCAGAAGGATCAGAATCCATTACAGAAGGGTTAAGGGTGGACCCACCGTTTGGGTTCCTAGAACCCTGCGACATATGAAGAAACTCATCCCTCAGCCAGTTTTAAACACAACCACCGCTAGCAAGCTCCGAAGGGTACCATGCTCTCTTATGGGTGGACTTCTATTCAGGCCTCCCATAGCGACTGTTCATTTTCGGAGACCTGGTGTCCTGTCGGCAGGAGGGGACAGTGCTCCCACTTTGGTTATTAATTTTGGAAGCACCACTTTTCTGTTCGGCACATTATCTTGCTGACAGGAAGACCGAAAGATGAGGCGAGAGTCGACCGACACTCCCAATTACCGAAAAAGTGGACTCGGGCGGACCACTGCATCCACAACGTTTAAACAGAAGTACCTAGTGAAGACAACCATCTTAACTTTTGGGCCGTAGCCCAGCTCAAAGCCGTAACCCCGCGGTCAGTCCACCTCTCATACGCCCGTCTACCGTATCCTACGCTCAACTTCCTCACGGGATCTCGTCATCCAGATCAGTGAGGCATCGTTCGCAAAGCCGATAAGCATGACTCTCACTGCTGGACTCTGGGCCACTCCCGACGTCACCCGCTCTTACTAAGGTAGATCGGTGCACTTTGTCGCCTCAAGGCCTCTTGGATGTCGGTTCATGTTGCCGACTTGTATGAATGACGTCAAGCGTGATCAGGAAGGTGTCACGCTCCATCTTGATGGGGCTTGCCACGCCTGCTTCACGCTTGCTAGAACTATAATTACCGCCATGCACGTTGAACGGGATTCTCAAAACCCATACTGGTTTTTTGCAATCAGGGCATCTTTTCCAAAATTTTTCCAGTGTTATCCACCATACACAGCGGTCAGAATGACGATAGAATCAATGTTAGTGGGTTGCTCTTATCCAAAAGAATAATAAAGCAGAGATACGTTATGATCTCCCCCTCCTCCGCCCAGGGTAATCCTGAAGGAGGCTGCAGATTACTTCCATTATGAAGGGGGATTCCATCGGACCGACTGTGACCAAGCCGCACAGCTTATGGAGCTCGCGAAAACAACGCTTTAAGTTCGCCATAATTGCTCTTACTAGATTTTTCTTCGCTTCCTTATACGCGGCCACTGTCAATGTTGGGTCACTTCCACGGGGAGGCGTGCGCTGACATCATCTGCCCTAGGTCCCAGCACTGGGCATCACCAAAATGAGGCCGCCAAGCGTCATTTCTTCTTGAAATCATAAAGCCGTACCTAAGCCAATTTTAAGCCCCTTTACTATCATAAGCATGCATCAACAAATGGCTGTTAAACCTCCTGCAATTATTTTGTCATTAGTATGCCATAGAACACTTCCAAGCGAGATTAGATAAAGTAAACACTTTAAAGCCCAAGTAGGGCGTTGGTTTGATTAATAACAGACAAATAGAATTCAACATCACAAGAGAGATACATTGCTTAATTATCTTAATATTTATGTACATAACACACATTCCGGTTGCTCGGTTTCGGTTGTCCACTACTGATTTGCAAACCAAACAAATCCAACTCAATGTGGTCGGTAAAGAGAGTCCCTACTTTCACCCAACTACGGCATAAAGGTGATTCCACTGCAGTGTGGCTTTTTGTTTAACCAATTTGAAATAGAACAGCAGCTAGTTGTGTGACCACACTGTGTGGCCAGCCACAGAAATGGTTTTGGTAATTTAAAAACGTTCGTTAGCTACGTTTTTGATTATCCGACGTGAAATTTAAATGAATCCTGGACGCGGTCAGGTCGCCTCACTGCCCACACTACAATAGCTTTGTTTGTTAAAAGGGATGTTTGTTGTCAGACAATGTTCCACATACCCTTGCTTATTGACATAGGTCTAGTATCTCACATCCACGGTGCTATAGTGAGCAAGCAAAACGTTCTAAATGTAAATAGCCACCCTCCAGACATCCCAAATTGGCCTCACCCACAATTCAAACTATTGAGAGGAAAATCTCATTATGGACTCGAAGATGCTGTCATGCAAATTAAATTGAAATAAAGGTTATAACAACACATACGTCTTTTTCTGCTTTGTCAGTCCATTCAGCCGCTTCTGTGCTTCAGTATGTACAGAAGCACGTTACAATTTGGTTGGATGGATACCATCACAACAGACTTAGGTGGAGCTCATTAAATTTCAATGCGGTGTCTTGTTTCCTAATTTATTCCGGAATACGAGCATTGTTGTAATTATGCAAAAATATCTCGGTTCTATGGTGATTTCATTTCAATAGTATCGCTTTCAAGAGAGGAGTGTAATTTAATCTTGTTTTGAAAGACTCCTTCAAATTTTTTAACTACTTAAAAGGAACTATTGTGCTTAAGTCTACGAGGTTAGATTTGGATTTGTAATCAAATATAAATCGTACTTTTCAATGGAGGGAAAAAAAATAAGGATTATGTTTTCAACACTTTGAAGATGAACATGGGTTTTAAAATCTGACAAGGATGCGGGCAGAAAGGCACTTGTGGTAATATGGGAGCATATTTACATACTCGTATATACGATCAGGCCCCCACAGAAGAAAAACCAATGATGTTTAGATAGATTGATTTATTTCTTATACAGGGTCTTCCAATAGAGAATTCCGAAATTTGACAGTTGATAGCGGCCATATTGTTGAAGCTACATCTGTCAAATTGGCTGTCGTTTATTCCGTCTGTTTTTCCAAATCGCCATGGAGGGGTATAGCGTTCAACAATACGTGCAAACGATAAAATTGTTTTATCAAAATGGGTGTTCTGTTCCGGAAACTTTCCGCACGCTTCGTTCATTTTACGGTCGCCATAATCGTCCTAGCGGGAGGACTATTCGCCGTGTGGTGGATAAATTTTTAGTCCACTGGCTCAGTAGACGATAAACCAACCCCCGTACGTCAACGAAACGCAAGATCTGCCGAAAGCATAGCCGCTGTCCGTGAGAGTGTGCAAGAGAACCCAAGGCGATCAATTTCGCGTCGCTCGCAAGAACCCGGCCTTTCTCAGACCACAACCCGTACAAAATTCAACTGACCCAGGAGCTGAAGGTAAACGACCATAGACAACGACGTGTCTCTGAATGGGCTCTGGAGCAGTTGGAAACTGACCCTAATTTTCATTGAAAAATCATCTTCAGCGATGAGGACCAATTCTGGTTGAACAGTTATGTCAACCTACATGCGATCCAAGAGCGTCCAATGCATCCCGAAAAAGTCTCTGTTTGGTATGGATTTTGGGCTGGCGGCGTCATCGTTCCATATTTCTTTGAGAACAACGTTGGTCAGGCCATCATCGTCAACGGCAATCGCTATAGGTCGATGATTCCCACCTTCTTTTGGCCAGAATTGGGTGATATGGACACCAACGACGTGTGGTTTCAACAGGACGTCGCTACGTGCCACATAGCTCACGCCACATTAGAAACTCTGCACGAGCGATTCGAGTGCATGGTCATCTAACGTGGAGGTGATGTAAACTGGCGATTTGACGCCGCTAGACTTTTTTGTGGGGTTTTCTAAAGTCGCAGGTCTATGCGAATAAAACACAAACCACAGCGGCCCTCAAAACCAACATAACCTATGCCATCGGTCAAATCCAGCCTGATTTATGCGCCAGAGTCATGGAAAACTGGATATTACGGATGCGCGCCACCCAGAAAAGCCGCCGCGGACATTTGAACGATGTTATATTCCATACATAATTGCATCGGTTAGCCTTCTAAACGAATAAAAAATTTCGATGATATCTCACACACACTTTGTTTTATTTTAATTTAAAAATAGGAAGCGCTTAATGAAAGACCCTTTACAATTATTGAAGTAACATTTTTTTAGGTTTACAATTCACTGGAAAATTGACGTCATTAGTCCATCATTAAAAAATGGGCGGGAGTTAAAAAGGTGTAATCGTTAGGATCATTAGATAAGGGTGTAAGGGGGCGCGAATTTAGTATAGCCTCTATTTGAGTGAGAACTATAGCAAATTCGACATAGGTAGGGGAGATTAAATGCAAAAATCGTTTCATGCGAAACTTCTTGGAATTTACTGCTGCTTCCCAGATATTACACATCTCATGAGTGCAGATCTGGGTATCGTCTTTCACTCTATTCCATCTTCTGCGCACAAATTTAAAATGTCTGCATTGTTTTGTCGTTTCATAAACAAATGATAAAGTTCATGAAGCTCTTTCCTTGCTCCAATCAATTTGAGTCCATTGCCGCTATAGACGGTTGAGCATAATCCACGTCGGCTTGTAAAACGCCTAAGTGCGGCAATAAAAGCAGCAGCTGTATGATCCTCAACGAGCTCTAAATGTATGTAAGCCTTTGTTGGTGTTGATCCTCTCCAACGATGGCGTAGAATGAATGGGCCACAAAAATCAATACCAACTGTTGAAAAGGGTACGCTGGCGCGTACTGCCAGCGCGAAGTGGGTAAATTTTCGAGAGCACAGAATACATTGCGCACAATTCGTTTAATTAGTGCCCCACCATTTATTGCCCAAAACTGTGTTTGTTTTTTTAAATCAATTAATATACATAGGAAACACCACGAAGAAGCCGCACGTATGACTTATGTCGCACTCCGTTTATGAGAACAGCAAAATATTGACTTTTCAAAGTTCTAAGATGCTTTCATCAGTATTCGATTGTGGCCTTAAGCACGACCATTGATCTTTCTCTTGTCTTAAGAATGAGGGACCTAAAAAACCACATGCCTGGGTCGATCAACGCTAACGGCCGCACTCCGCGAGATACGATATCACCAGGATTCAACTGTGAGTCGATATGTCGCCATTGCTGCAACAAACGTTTTCCAAGTTGAGGATTTCGCTGATAACCAAGATAACGAGTCAGTAAAAAATATTCTCAAAGTCGATGCCAAGAATTTCTATTATGCGATGAGTAAATTGGGCTGCCATTTCGGCAGCAAATAATTCCAGATGTGGTAAGCACATAGCCTTCTTTGGGGCAACTTTAGATTTCGCTGCTAACAGCCAAGTTTGAATACTCTCGTGTTCTAAGAATGAACCTATGTATATGCAGGTACCATATGCAAGCTCGGAACTATCGGCAAATGCATGAATTTGTGCCCGTTTGAGTGAATATTACTATCCTTGGCACTCGCAACTGCTGAAGAAATCTAAACTCCTTACGAATCCACCTTTTTCTGTGTTATTCGGGCAGAGGCTGATCCCAAGAAAGTTTTGTTTGCCACAGCTGCTTCATGAATTAACAAGAACAATTACTGTGTTAACAAGTCCAAGGGTGTCAAGCAGCTGTGCAATGTCAGTGAATACTGATCTCTTTGATTTCTGGCTTCCTTGTTGCGGACTGCTGTACATGAATACATCTTGATTTGGATCCCAAATAATTGCCAACGTTTTGATCACATTGTTGTTTAGCATTTGAAAGCAAAACTCTCGTTGATCACTAAGAATGTTTGATAACAAAGCTTGATATTGGAACACCATTTCTTAATTCAAATTTCCCCCTTTTCAACACTGCTCTAAGCTCCGCTTTTATCAGTTTGGCTTCATCCAGGGCATCTGATCCAGTTAAAACATCGTCGTCATAAAAGTTGGATTCGATGACTTTAGTAGCACGAACAAAGTTTTGTCTTTCATCATTGCCAAGTTGATTCATTGCGCGAGTGGCTAAATATAAGGCAGCAGAGGTTCCATAAGGGATTGTGCAAAGGTGATGGGTTTTTATAGCTTAGCTCTCCGATAGTCTCCACAGGATCAGCTGAAAATTAATGTCACTGGGTAAAACATTGCGATGCATCCTAAACCGAAGCGCAATACATAGGTTGTATTTCTAAAGATTTTAAAGCGAAAGTAGAAAATGATCTCGACAAAAGGATTAAAGTCATTCGGACGGACAATGGTAATTGAATAACTCATCAAACTTGCACTCCATACCCTCTTCAGTAAAATGGCCAATTTGGTTGAAACAGTCATAGTTAGATCCATGTGCTCGTATCTATTATCATATTAACACAGGTAAAATAATTTTTATAGCAGCCTGGGTTGACGATTTAATACTATAGTACCTGCAAATCAACAATATACAAAGAACATGATTAAAGAGAAGCTAAAGCTACAGTTTTGTATGAAAGATCTGACAAAAGCTGAGCAATGCATTAGATTGAAGATTACAAGAAATAGAGCCACTGGAGAAATAATGATAGACCAGAAAAAGTACATTAAGGACATTTTAGACCGATTTGGCATATCTGCCTGCAAGCCTGTGGGGACCTCTATCCAAGCTGGAGCAAAGGTTAGTCAAGGCACTTTGAGGTCATTCAACAAGCAGTTGAATGTCGTCTATATTTCGCCCAAGAAACAAGACCGGACATTTTATCCGCAGTTAATACGCTAAGTAGATTCAATGAGAACCCACAAGGTGAATACTGGCTGGTAATTAAGAGGGTGATGAGATACCGGCAAGGCACTAAAGATCTAAAGCTAGTGTATGCACGGAATTACAGGATACTGTGATGCAGACTAGGCGTGTAATATGCAAGATAGGAGGTCCTGCACAGGCCATAACACATATATTTATGTTTTAGAGTTGCAGTATAACTTGAAACTCGCGCAGACAACAAACGGTAGCTTTATCTATAGCTGAAGCTGAGTATACATATGTCTGTAGCAGCAGCAGTTCAGGAGGCCTTATGGCTCAGATGGAACTCGGACAAGGGGAAGACAAACCACTTTTCTTCAGCGACAACCAGAGTGCAATCTAACTAACAGCAAGTAATTGCTACCGGCCTAGAACAAAGTATATCAATATTAGATTGTCCTTTCTTAAGGATCAAGTAATCAACTCTGAAATTAAGTTTCATTAAATAAATAGATGATGGCTTAACTACCCAAATCAGTCAGCTTCCTGCTTCTTGTTGAGAAAACAACCTCGATTTCGATAGAATTGACTTAGGGCCATTTCTGGTGTACCAATCACTGGGCCCCCGCCCAATTATCAAGGCTTCGCCCATCAATGGCGTTGTCTAATAAAAAGCGGGGGTAGATTATTCTACAACTGGTCTTATCGTAAACATCTTCAGATTACAGCCTCTGAATGGTTGCTACGATTTGACCAGTTACAAGTTGCCGGTCATAGGTCTTGTTGGTAGGCTTGACCACCGGTAGTCCATACCAGGACTTAAAACACGGTACCATGGGAGTCAGGAGCCCCCCGGACTTCGGTCCGGGCCTGACTTGTTAGAGGTAGGCCCCCTTGTGGGAGCGTCATGGTGGCTGTGGTTTAAACCCAAATCGCGGGTACGGGTTTTCTTTTCTGTTTACCCATTGTAGAGTTGCAAATGAAGTACTGGGTGCTGCGACCCTAAGAGCAGCAAGAGGTTTTAGGTCGGCCTCGACTCATACCAAGGGTGGGACTTGTGCCTCCAACACAGTTCCGATTTGGTATAATTCAATCCCGAAAGATTAGCGATGGCAAGGCGTATCCTTGCTCCCTATGGGTGTATGGGCACCTCGTAAACATTAAGTCTACATGACAGGAGGTTTACGTTAAAAATCCAGGTACGTTCTGTACCAATCACTGGGCCCCCGCCCAATTATCAAGGCTTCGCCCATCAATGACGTTGTATAATAATAAAGCGGGGGTAGATTATTCTATAACTGGTCTTATCGAAAACATCCAGTTTTTTTTTGCATGAATGGATGATACGATTTGACCAGTTACAAGTTGCCGGTCATAGGTAGGCTTGACCACCGGTAGTCCATACCAGGACTTAAAACACGGTACCATGGGAGTCAGGAGCCCCCCGGACTTCGGTCCGGGCCTGACTTGTTAGAGGTAGGCCCCCTTGTGGGAACGTCATGGTGGCTGTGGTTTAAACCCAAATCGCGGGTACGGGTGTCCTTTTCGGTTTAGCCCATTGTAGAGTTGCAAATGAAGTACTGGGTGCTGCGACCCTAAGAGCAGCAAGAGGTTTTAGGTCGGCCTCGACTCATACCAAGGGTGGAATTTTATCCTCCAACACAGTTCCGAATTGGTATCAAAATTTTTGTGGCGAGCGATGGCAAGGCGTATCCTTGCTCCCTATGGGTGTATGGGCACCTCGTAAACATTAAGTCTTACGGCAGGAGGTTTACGTTAAAAATCCAGGTACGTTCTGTACCAATCACTAAGCACGTCTAAGCATAATCCGATAGACAATGCAGTCACAGTCTATATATTACTGAGCGCTAAGCAGAGAGCTGACCAACATGCACCAGAGCAGCGTAGATACGAGTAGGACACCCATTGCAGATAGCCCCTGTTCAAACCCGCCATCACCAAATGACCACAGTCAGCATATGTTATCAAAGTTCTGTTCACAAGCATTGATTTAATCAACAAAACTAGTAATTCGTTGCCGTCAAAGGTTGTCTTGCCGGAATAACCCTCTTAAGAATCCTCAACACGTACTGCTCCTTGTCGAATGTACATCCAATTATGCTTTCAAGCGTAGCCTCATAAAATTATCTGCTCTGATATAAATGTTGCATCTTATACTTACGAGTACAGAAAATGCATTCACAAGCGTGTGGTGAAATATCCTCTCCAAGAAAGTCAGGCTGATGTGTCTGTAGCTCTTGGCGTGAAACGCTTGCCGTTGAGATTCGCTTCAATGTTGGTACCAACTTATCTACATATACATTGCTTCAGAATATCTGCAAATATGCCATCGTTACCATTCGAGCTTATACCATTTAAGGACGCAACAGCGCATTTATTATTGCCAGACACTAGTTATTGCAGCTAGTAATATTTAGTTCTGGTTCTGATCTGATTAGCTGGGAAGTGAGGTTCGAACATAATACTGAAAATTCCCAGCTTTTGACCCTTTTCAGTTTCTTTGCAGGTCAGCAATCCTCCATCGAAAGAGCATTTCTGCAATAGTCTCAGCTGGCGAAGTACTCCAGTTCAGATCATTTGGCATGGACACAACTCAGGTCCTCAACGGTTTCCTCTACCTTCTGCCTTGTTCTAAGGGTAGAAAGGGTTAGTATTTCTCTTCTTCAGTATGGCTGAGACAATAGAGCGTTTTCGAACAAAGAGCTTTAGGTAAGGATGGCATAAAAGGCACCAACAAGATAAGAATTGGAGCATTTTAGTACTCTGTTGCTATCGATTCTCTAGAATTGTTTCCTGCTCCACAAAAATGAGCCAACATGCACTCATCCTGGAAGCTTAACAGAAAAGATATTGCAACCAGCTTCAGGTAAATTTTTTAAGCGCCAACACCAACTCATTTCTATAAATTCTTCAGATAAATGCATCAATGAAAGAGGCATCGTTTGTCCGATAGTCAAAAAGGAGTCCCTGTAAACTATGCCGCGCTATCTATTGGTCTATGCGGACTTTAAAGAAGGAGTCAGGCCTAGCGACAACATCCTACTGAGAAGATTTCAAATTGGTTGACTTACTAGTCCAGAACATGTTTGGATATCTAGTGCAGGCCCATGCCTTTTCCCGTTACAGAGGTGCAATGTGTTTACTGGTATTTTAATATTTTAAGAAGAGTCCAGTTGCCAACAACTTGTAATATGACATCTCTGTTTTTGTTTCCATCCGATTCGAATGCCGTTCGACCGGTTTTTTTTTATACAAAATATTTGTTTGCCTTAGGCTTCTAAGCCAGCACATGTAGCCCCATCTTATTACAGCCAAATCCAGATACCTATCTCAATCCTCTTTAGGGTTATTTTTTGTTTACTGACTAGAGAAACCATATCAATGGAAAGGATAACAAATCCTAATCCTTCGAAAAGCGACTAAAAGAAAGAAAAGAAGTAAATATTGACAAATACGTTTGCCACTTTGATATAATATTTGCGGAACCCATATAATCCGGAGCATGATGATAATTCTCACAAGCTACCCGCCTCTCTTTATCCTTGGAGACAGACTAGGTATATTGTATTTGATTTTCTTGTTTTCTTGCTAATGATTTAGGAAATTGTTAACACACCGAATATAGAAAACAAGTTATCCACAACAACAACCTGGCACAGGCATCGTTTCAACATCTTCCTCTGGCAACGCGAATCCTGGTAAATACTCGTAGTACCTTTAGCACCATGACGATGCCCCCTCGAATAAAAAATAGAAATCGCTTTATTTTGCCTAACAGGAAACTGTTTGTTGTTTTCATTTGCTGTGTTGCTTTTTCTAATTTTCGATTTTTTCTTTTTTCTTTTCGTATTTTTAGAAAGCCACAGTGGCAGGACCAGTAGAGATAAACGCAACGCATTTGGCCGCCGATGAACTTGATACCATAAATCAAAGTGTAGAGCTACAGTGCCTCATCCAGGAACACGTTGAATTCTCATTGTACGGTAATTCCAGTGAATTTTGTTCGACATCATTTGACTCGATATTGTGCTGGCCTCGGACACCACGGGGAACATTAGCCGCATTGCCCTGTTTAAATGAGTTTCAAGGGATTCAATATGACAGTACACGTGAGTATCTACAATATGTAGGTGTATAGACATAAGGACAATTATATAATAATAGAAAATGAGGACGAGCTCTGTGGGACCTATAGGTAAAACCTAAGACCCAAATGTAAGGCCGGAGACTGGAGATGTTGAAGGAAATTTCTGGATTATAATTTGCTACACAGTGCTTGGGGGTTGTTAAAGGATCTTGCTGTCCTGCATGTAATATAATTTTAATGAGAAGCGGTGAATTTATGTGGGCAAAGTAGTGTAACTTTTTACGACAATAATGATGGTTTTCCCTTTTGTCCCTTTTTTTTATATAACATTCTACCATAAACGTATACTAACGTTTTACAACGAAATCGGTTTTAACATCTCGTTATAGTGAACCCAACGCATTTGACTTGGATTGTTAGCATGTAAGGTTTATAGTGAGACGGACGCAAAAGGGCAGTGATGAAAAATATATTGGGTCACCAAGCATAACCATAAAGGTGACTTTGTGGATGCAGCTTTAGTTTGTGTAAATATGAAAAAGGAATTTTATAAAAGTGTTTTTCATTGTAGTGAATTCGAAAACAATTTCTTCATTTAAATTTGATGTGTTTTTAGCTCACGTCGAATAATTTTTTAACGAGTCCGCCTTTATTTTTCTCTCAGAAATATGGATCTACGAAAATGAAAAGGATTACAAGGCGTAACAGTGTTTATGCATCGGTTGGTACAGCGATTTCTGTCATTGATTTTGCTTAATAAATGTTAGTTTTGTGGAACTGGCCTAAAGCTATTCTGTTGTGGTTAAGTTTTCTAACACACTTGGTGATCTAAAATTTGTTTCCAAGTGCTTCTATGGACTTCATGTTGAAAGCAAGTTTGTTTTCTTGGAAGAAGTATCTTCTCTCCTTAGTGAGGAACGAACTAAAAACTTGTTCATTTTTGGGGACATGAACCTGGGCACTTTAGAATGATCTGCAATCACAGAAAAATACCTACCTAATGGATTAGAGAGTTGTATAAATTTACCCACTACGTTTTCTAGCTCTTCTCAAACTGGTATTGATCACATTTTTGCCAGAGAGGACCGTATTTTCAATATTCTTTTGAGTAGCACGATTTCAGATTTTAGAATAACTGATCACTGCATAAAATGTGTCCTTTCCAATATTAGACAAGTGGAGCAATCAGTGGCTTCTAACACTTGTATATCAACAATTAGAATAAATTTTGGAAATCTTAATGCACGCTTGTAGCGAGAAAACTAATCAGCTAGTCGTTGGACCTTCACTCGTCTGTCTAGGTCGATGTCGCCGTACACGCCGTACAGTTCGTCGTTGTATTTCTTCCTCACTCACGGTCTATGCAGACAGCACCGATGATCACCCGAAGAATTTTTCTCTGAAGACGAAGTTCATGCCTCTGCGCCATAGAGCAATACTGGGATTATTAAAGTCCTATATAGGGTGTTCGAGGGCGGCCTTGACTAGTTTTCTCAACCCAAAGAAGCAGGGATTAGCAAGAGTTATTCTTCGTTTGATCTTACTGCTGGCTTCGTTGTCTAAGTCGATAGATGAGCCTAAGTAGACAAAGTCCTTAACTGTCACAAAATTATATCTGTAGAGAGTAGCTGTAGAGCCAGCTTTGCTAGTGTGTGCACCCGTTTCCAACTAGGCCTCTCATTCACACCAATCTTTACACAGTCACACTAAACTCCTCAGTTTCCTTTTTTTCTGTTGGCTGGGTATTTTTCCTCCATCAAATTACTCTAACAAAATTTTTTTTTGGCAAAATAAACGAACGCGAAGGAGAAAAGAAACCCGTTGGATAGGTAGCTGGAGTGTTGAGACGAGAGGAAAAAATCCAGAAGGGATTGTATCTCGATCCAGCCATCCGTTGGATCGCCGCCCCTCACAAAAGCAAAATACAGTACCTGACTTTTACAGCTGGTGCGTCGTTCGGGTATGCTCGATTGTCTTACCCGTCCGCCTGCACCTCTGTTGCTCCCTCGTTGGGGTGTTGCTATGAAAGAGATCGTCGTCTCTTCACCATCGGTCAATTTGATCGGTGTATCCACCTCCATTATAGGGATATGGTGCTGGTGCTGTCTCCACATCGGTGGCGGTATGTGGTGTCCATTAAGCCTCTTTTTATTTGGCTTTTGTTGGGGTGTAATTCCCCGGAATCGTCTTCCCCCACCCGTCATCATCGTGTTGGGGTGTCTGAATTGAAAGACCGTCCGTCCCACCCGTCAGTGACTTTCAGAAGTCCTGTCTGATGCAGACCGTTGCGAATCTCCCGTCTATCTATGTGGACCTCCTGTCGCACCCTTGGATTCTTGGTTTGTCGTGAGTCTCCCTACTGTCCTTAAAGCTTCACCTCCTCGTTCTCCTCTGCTGGGCAAACCGCGCGTGAACCTATGTAGCTTGTTTTCCCGAGGTCTGAGGTTAGTGGACCACTGGCTGTTGGGACCATGGCTGCCCTCCACCTCCGCCAGAGCTCGATGTTCCAACTCAACGAAAAGAAGGACCGAAGAGACTTCACAAGGAAAGAGAGAGCCAAACTTGTTGCTTGAAAATTTACCGGAACAACGTTTTGTCCGAGACGTCGGTGTTGGGTGTTCATTCTTGCTGATAGCATATAAATACAATACTTAGTCTTGTCAGCAATACTCGCGAAAGCGCCACTGACATCACTCTGCTTTCTTCCCATTATATCAATATCATGAGCACATGCGAGTAATTGGACGGAGTTATGAAGGATTGTGTCTCTTGGGTTGGCACGTGAGTTTCACCCAAATCTTTCAAGAAAGATGTTAAAGAAATCGCGAGACAGCGCATCACCTTGTCTAAATCCATTTTGGACAGATGAGTTATTTATGGAGCAACGTGCATTTTCCATCTTCACAAACGGATGAGTCTGGCACGGATGCCAAAACTAGACATTGATCTGTATAGCTCGTCTCTACAGATGGTGTCATACGCGGCCTTAAAATCGGTGAAAGGTGGAGTATACCGATTTGGAGCTCATCAGTTTTTTCCAAGATGTGCCGTTGTGTCAAAATTTGGTCGATGGAAGACTTTCCTGGTCTAAAACCACACTGAGATGGATCAAGCAGGTTGCTGACACGGCTTCAGGCGATCACACAATACGGCAGATAGGATCTTATAGGCAATGTTAGGAAGATTGACGCCTCTGTAGTTAGCGCGGTTCAGAGAGTCTCATTTTTTGAGAATCGGATAAACAAAGCTGAGATTGCATTTATCGGGCGTACTTTCGTCGACCATATTTTACAGATGGGTTGGTGTATGCTCATTACCAAGTCATCGCATACTGCGTTGAAGAGACCGTCTGCTCCAGCAGCTTTGTTGGACTCAAGTTTAGACAAAGCTGTCTTCACTTCATCCAGGTTGAGAGGACGGAATTGTTGGTCTACATCGCCCAGGTTGAAGGGTTCATTCTGCCTGACAGCGGTAGTTGATTCGTCATCACCGTTATACAGTCTACATTCCTCTTTCCAAATCTTCAGCATCAACTGCGATCCTATTACTATGTTTTCTTGTTCGTCTCCGCAGGCTTCGGTTCAGGATCTGTGTCCATGGCATTTTTCTTTTTTAACCTTTTGGTAAAGCTTCCAAACATCATTTCTGAAGTAACATCTCTCAATTTCCCCGACCGCGTACTTCTCATGCTCTCTTTTTTTCTCCTAAGAAGCCGGAGTTCGTCTCTCTTCTTCTGCTCGTAGATCTCGCGAACAGCTCTAGGTCTTCTATGCAGCGTTGCTTTGTTGCATCTTGCTTAGCTGCATGTGCTTGCCGGAATTTGTTGTCAAATCAGGGGCTTCGTGGTGGCGCCCGAGTGAAACCTAGAACATCGGAGGTGGCATCTCTGATGGCTTTTTGGCAATGTTGACACTGGTCTTCGATACTTGATGTTGTCGGCATAGGACCTCCTAAAAAATTAAGGGAGACTCGATCGGAAAAGGATTTGGCGATCGATTGTAGCCACCCGACGTCAAAACTTCCTCACAGTATTAGCTTACCTTTTCCATGTTCGGGATATACGTAACTGTAACTAGACTACAACAAGGTAGAAGTCCGACTTGATGATGGCCTCGCGGTGCGATCGGGCATCCATAATACTGGAGAAGTACCTTGCGTCTATCGTAATGTGGTCATTCCGGTTGACGGTTGATTGATCAAGTGTTCTCCAAGTCCCCTTATGAAAATGGAGATGTGGGGATTGCGAACTAGCTACGACAATGTTTTGACCTACTCCAAAGTCGATTAGCCGATATCCATTATCGGAAGTGGTGTCGTGCGGCTATACTTTCTGACAGTACCACCAAAGATTCCCTAGCTTTGCATTAAAATCACCGACGACAATTTTAATGTCATACCTAGGGACTGCTCGGAAGTCGTGTCAAAGAGCTCGTAGAAGCTATCTTTGGAGTCTTTATCTTTCTCCTCTGTGGGGGCGTGCTCGCATACAAAGCCAATGTTTAAATTCAGCCTTAATATGGATTGATACGAGACGCTCGTTCACATGCTGGAATTTCAAGACTTCTTCCCTAAGTCTGCCTCTAACAACAAATCCGCATAAAAATAGGCGGCGCTTTTGCCATCTATAATAATCGCCGCCGTAGCAGATGTTCCTCATCCTCCTTTTGCCCGCCCCATCCCATCGCACATGGTAATATCTATAATAGTTTACAACTAGTACCTCCACTAGTTGTTCGGCTGCCCGTGGCCTATTAAGGCACCTAACATTCCACGTACAGATAGAAAGTTCGTTGTTCTTGTTTCGTTTGCGGTGGTTGTCAACAGTAGATCCGACCGCATCCAAAGCTTGTGGTGCTTTGTAACTTAAGTATTTTTTTTCATGGCGAGCAGTTACCACAGCGACACGAGGAGTAGGTTAGACCGGAGCTAGTAACCCGATCGGGGATGTGAGCGCCGCCGTTGGTCCATTAAGTCCTCATTCGCCAGCATCTCCTTTCCAAGAGCCTGATAGAGCTGCTGTTTTTGTCTGCTGGTTAGGACTCGCGCTTATAAGTTTGGCAAGTCGAGTCCAGACGGACACCGACCAGTAGCCGATGGTTACCACTTGTAGGTAAAATAAACACAATTGATGTGTAGAAATAGTTACAATACTGGGTAGCGCCAGGCTAACACCTCTCAATGCCTACGCCATTTCTACAGCACCCAACCACCGTATCATTCAAACTAATTCTGAAAATCGGTCTTTAATACTCGAAACGTTTAGTAGATTACGTAATTTGTTGATCCTCATTGTCTACCAAGTGAGCTCTGTGGGATGAAAAATTATAGTCGCTGTGAGTGAAAGTCAGCGGAAGATCCAAGATTGTCAGTACGGCTTCGATCGCTACAATTTGGCCTTTGTCCGTCCACTATTTGGGAAGTTTTGCGAAAACATCTCGGCCTACACCCGGATCTGGTTGATGCAAGAACTCCAGTAAGCCGACCCTTATATTTATCTCAAAATCGTGTTGGGTGACGAGGTTCACTTTTGGCTCAATTGGATTGGGAACGCGCAAAATTGCGGTTTCTGGAGTGAGGCAAGTCCAGAAGAGACGCATGGAACTCAAGCGAGACCTTGTATTTTGGCTACGTTGGGGTTATGTAAACCGCAAACTTTTCACAACAGCCGATGAAGCCATGTGCATGAATCGTGTTCAAAACATAATGTCATGAATTATTCATCATATAGAATAAATAAATTTATTTGGTTTAATATACAATTTCTATCGAAATTGCTAAGAAGAACAATTCAATAGCTCTTAAAACAAACACCCTTTCAAATGCAGCCCCTGTTGAGCGGGTTTCTTGGTTTTGTTAAGAAGAATTAACATTTTTACAATCGGAAAACATAAGCAATTACAACTCTACATATTTTGATTTTTTTTTTTTTATAATTTGCGCGAGCTCTACGAGCACTGCTAGTAGAAATAAGGATAAAACAGAGTGAGATACGAGACATTACGTCGGTGTTCAAGGGGGTTTGAGTGATATTGGTTCCCCAATTAGTTATTCTATTAATATCGGTATTTAATGAGCTTACCATACGCTGGCGATCCCGTTTTACAGGGTGTGGGTCAGGGAACGAATATGAAAAGCAGAGAGTACTGCCGCCAATAATCTATGTTAATCCAATAAGAAATGTATTGGATTAGAAGTAGCAGACAAGAGATCGTTGCTGAAAATTAAAAAGAATGTCGGAGACAGAACGGAGCCCTGGGGCACACCAGCATTTATTTTGTGAATATCAGTCTTGAAACCATCCAAGTCAACTTGAATTGAACTTCCCGAAAGGTAATTTTTAATCCATTGAAGGAAAGAGTCATCGATCCCAAAAGCACGCATTTTCGACAAAAGAGCCTAATGCCCAACTCTGTCAAATGCCTTAGAAATATCAAGTGCAACTATCTTGCTTTCGCCAGATTGATGTACGCTTTGGTTCCACTTTTCGGTGAGACATGCCATCAAATCACCAGTGGACCTGTTGCTACGAAAACCGTACTGCCGGTCATTAAGAAGTTTTCGTGTTTCGAGATATTTCATCAGCTGACGGTTTATCAGAGTTTCCATGACCTTAGAAATAAGGGACGTAAGTGCAATGGGTCTTTAGAAGGAGAGAGAGAGATTCGCCTTTTTTATAAATGTTGTTTTCCATCTCTTCGAAAAGCAGGATTGGTTAAAAAGCTAACGCAGTGGTTTTGCCAGCGAGCAAGAGCACCTCTTCAGAAGGAGGGGAGATATACCATATGGATTTGTGAATGTTAAGATCTTTAAGAACTCTTGCTACTACGCGAGTGCGAAAGTGGATTTGTCTCATTGAAGATTCGACGCACTCAAGTGTAGGGGGAGACAAAGCACAATCTGGGACTGTTGAGCTGGCCGCAAAGTGTGCAGCAAACAGATTGGCCTTGTCCAATGAGCCGACAGCTGGAATGTCATTGTAAATGACTGTTGGGATGGAGGAAATTTTTGAGAAACGACCAAAAATTTGTACTACCTTTGGGACATTGCATTATTTTTTGCCTCAGTTTTTGGTCGTATTGGAATTTTACACGTTTAAGAAAGGCGTTGCAGTCATTTCTGGGTCGTTGTAGGACCGAAAAAACAATTCTCTAACCCTGACAGCCTCTTTACAGCTCGAGTCGTACCATGCCTTTTCTTTTGGTTTGATACTCTTCATCCGATGAGGGATAAAGTCTCTCATTCCAAAGAGAACGGTGTCTTTGATTATATCAGCAGCAGCATCCACGTCGTTATCGAGGAAACATAACGACCAGTTAGAATTCCTAAAGAAGCTGTTAAAGCCGCTTCAGTTGGCTTTCTCGTATTCCCATACGATTCTTTTAGTTATCTTTTCTCTAACTCTCGTACACCGAGTACGAGAAATTTGTTTGTTTCAATTTGTTCCAACAAAACAAGTTTAAGGTGTTGTTACAATACATTTCAATGGAGGTTTTGCTTTATGAATATCAAAAGCCAAATAGGGGGGAGGACCCCGGACAAAGTTCCTTCAATAGGTAGCTGACGAATCCTAATTAATTAAAATGCGCTGAATTTCGCAGGACTCTCAGTATCGGTATTATTGGCCTTGATTTCGGAATCAATTCCATTTGAATTATTAAAGTGTTAAGCTTTGGATGGGTTAGAGATGAATTTCGTCAAATGCGTTTCATATGGAACCTGGCGCTTTTAATAGCATCCTCCCACAAGTGCGGAGAGATCTTGGTGGTATTGTCCCGTCAGCCCCACATGCGCTGACTATGGCTTCGGGATTCTCACCTTAAGGAACAGTTGATAAAGCTCAAGTAATTCATTGCTTGCTCAGATGAAGTTCGTTGCTGTGTATCATATAATAGAGCACGACCCACGTCTGGTAACAAACCGCTTAAGTGCGGCCAAGAACCTTGCAAATACTGCAACGGAAGGGCCACAAAAGTCAACCCCAACAATATTAAAGGGCCATGATTACTGCACGCGTAGCTGACGTATAATTTGAAAATTGACTAATGACTGCGTTCGAATGCACCGAACACACACCCTTACAGTCACCAGCTTGCGACCTATTGGCCAAAATTGGTTTCGATCAAGAATGCATGAGGATCTGTATGTAAATGAGTTACCAGAATTGTAGTGAAAAGATTGTCCTTCGGTAATAAAATCGGTTGCTTCGCACTGTAGCCAACAGATGAGTATGGTATTCACCCTCCAACGCTAAGTATTCCATTCGATTCCAATAATGGTGATAATGAGTTGATATGACATCTCGCATACAGCTGGGCACCATTAGATAAAATAGAATCTCCTTTTGTAAACTTACGAACCGGACATATTTGATCAACCCATTAAGTGCCTCGTTCATCTCCTCCACGGTAAGTAGTTGGAAGTACGTAGACTAACTGGTGGCCAGATACCAATGATAGTTTTTCCAATTGTTGTGATTCAGCAGCTGTCAAAGTTACCAATGACATCAGCAAGATTTGTCATTTCATTATGCATCTTTTTACGTTTGCGGAAATTATTAAAAAAAAAACCGAAATTCCGGCTCAGTTGTGAATACGCAACGTGGATTTCGTCGTGAGGTCGGACGTCATCATGGCTTCAGTGCCCAGGCAATTCGTTGTACCGTGGAAAGAGCGTGAGTAAACTTTTTTGGATCTTAAGCCACCAACCAGACAGAGATTGGTGCGAAATGAAGAAAACATAGCCGCTGCAGCGGCCGGTATCGGAGAAGACCCAGAAATGTCGATTCGGCGCCGATTTGCTGAATTGGGCATCGCCAGAGAGTCAACCCGGCTTATTTTACGGTTGGATTTGGTCCTAGATCCACATAAGATTGACGCAAGAATTGAAGCTGGACGACAATTGAGAACGCCGTGAGCTTGCTAATTGGGCGCTGGAAATGTTGGCCGAAGATCCAGATTTTGGCCAAAAAATCACCTTCTCGGACAAGGCAAATTTTTAGCTCAGTGGCTATGTCAACAAATAAAATTGCCATTATTGGAGCGAGCACAATCCACAAGTGTTCGGCCAAGCATCAATGCATCCACAAAGACTAACTGTTCGGTGCGGTTTATGGCATGGCGGCGTCATCGGACCTTATTTCTTTCGAAATGAAAAAGGAGAGACTGTTACCGTCAATGGCGACGTTAAACGACTTTCTGTAGTCAAAGCTCGACAAAATCGATATATCCAAGCGACGCAACGCCCGAAGTTGTGAAGGAGAAATTTGGCGGCTCCGTTATCTCACGGCGAGCGTCACGTCACGAACCTTTGCAATTTCCGGCAGTTGTGGCGTTCAATTTGTACTCCCTAGTTACGAAACCTTGAATCAGAGAGAATTGTATGTCTTTCGCAATAAAAAAGGCTACCCTCCGTCTAAATTATCTCTCTAGTTTGCTTTTGAATCTCTTGCGATGATTCTTGTATTACTCCAATAGTGATGTTCTCTTCAGCACATCGATGCAGGTTTGCCTTGCGTGAATAATTAGGGTTCCGTGCTCTGTAGGGTTTGTTATCACCTCTATGTCCTACGGCACCTTGTTGAGAGCGACCATCTCTTCTACCTCTCGGGTCGTTGATATGTGCTATATTTGTCTGGCCACCTGCTCGATTCGCCATCGTATTTGGCCTGAAACGGTTGTGGTTGGTGGAGTTACTGGACATTGGCCATGGTGCCATGCTGTACTGTGGTTTCTGCAGCTGCGGGTACAGCTTCTCCATTTTTTTTGTTTTGACGTTAGCCAGCTTCCATTGACGTCGGGCTCGTCATGCTTTGGGTCGCTGATTTAGAGCTCTGGTTGGTTGTCTCGTCCGAGCTTTTGAGGATGAGCTGGTTTGGCCAAATCGGTATGAGACTAGACTCTTCAGCTCTACGAGCCGCTTCATAGCGCTTTCGTGTATTGCAGGTGGGAGTTTGATCTTTGCAGAACTCTCCACGTTCTTGTGTTGAGTTCTTTGTCTTGGCCATCAAGAATTGCCAGTATTCTTTCGCTAGTTGTCCCGGTACCTTGTGGGAAGAACCCTCTGGGGACATGCGGTCTTGGAAGATTTACTTCCTCGACTAGCATCACCTCTAACCCACATTTCTCTTTAAGCTTAGCAAAGTTGTTTTCATCCACTCTGCAGAGCAGATGGAATGCTGGCTTCTTTTCCGTATCACGTAGCTGGATCGTGATATCCATAATACTCTCTTGTATCTAAACCATTTGTTCATTTGTAAGAGGTTTCCGATTCAGGTCGACTGGTACGGCTCTCAGTCTGACATAGCTCCTTATATCGCTATACAAGACTTTATCGACGGTTGTGTTTCCAAATAGAATGGGATGGGGTGTTGTCCTCGTATCACATGGGCTTCACCTCGGAACCCTTTTTTGTCACTTTCTCTTCTGCATAAATCCGGTCTTGCTCGTAGTTACACCCCTTCTTTAGCACACGCTTGAATCTACGTTGTTCAGCTGGCGTGAAAATGGCGTACTTGGAACCAGTCTGAGTCACTTTGCTGGAGGTGTTGGGTATGTCTGTTTCATTCTCATTCCATTCCAGATGACTGTATTTCCCATTCATTTTTGGTCTCGAAGTTCTTCTACATACCGTGCGGGCTTAATTTTTCCTATTGGTTTATGGCAGTTTGGAGCCATCTTCTGGTGGTCTTACCACCGACGACAGATTTTGTTGGCTTTTACTGGTTTCGTTATGAAAAATTCTGTCAGAAAAAGTCGGGGCTGACTCGATGTGATTCCCGGTCAATCTAAAATCGTTTATCTTGTTATTTCGTGCTATTCCAGCTCAGATGTTATTCAATATGTGTTTGGTGTCTATGAAAGAGTCGCTCTGTCCTATTGAAAAGCGTATATTTCTACAATATTAAAATACTTCTCCCATTGAGTTTCATGTTCTGGCACCGTTTTTCATTTCCGGACGTATCCGTTTAAATCTGCACCAATAACTTCTTCTTTCGACATTCTATAGAACAACTCTTCAAAGTATCGCCAACATACTTCTTATTCCGATTGCATGCTGTGCAGTTGAGGTGCTAACAATATCCCACAGCCACTTTTATGCCGTTTATTAGTTGCTAGTTATTTATAAGTTTACTATTTTAACTAGGTGTTTAACTGTCACAAAATATTGTATATTTGTGAGTTCAAAACTTTTCCCACTCCCACCTTCCGTATTCGAAAACTATCGGACTCTGACACGAGTATTTCTATTCGCCCAAAAATTGTCCCTGAATTACAAGTACCATATGTGCATCAGAACAAGTTAGTATTCGAATGATGACTCATGTTCTGTAACTGTACAGCAACTAAGGTTTCTATAGCGGTATGTTAGATGATTATACTTCGAATTAGAAAGTACCCAAGCATCTGGTTCCAGGAAAGGAATTTTTTGCCGCAGGTTTGAGCAGACTATTTCGAAGACAGAGCTAAACAAATGCTACAATTACTTTACACTTGATTTTTACAGCAAGCAGATTATTTCAGTAGTGGTAACGAGTATCTCTAGAAATATTAGAAAGAATTTATACTAAAAGCTTTTATCCACATATGGTGTTTCGGTATCTCTTGGAAAATGAAAATCGTTTCATTTGTACGAGTATAATAGTCGAACGTTATGCTCTGTTACATTCAGAAAATAAACACAGTTGTTTGCAGTTTACTTTGCATTATTGCAATTTTCAATAGCGCAACAGAGAACATTGCCAACTGCCTCATTGAGCAAGACAATGTTTTTTGTTGTGTACCTGGTTCATTGGTTTTTGCTTCAATTTTCATTTCAAATACGAGTACGACAATCTATTCGCTGATTGCAATGTCTGCATTCAACTAAGGTTGATGTTTGTCAGAATCAGATATTATGGTATTTCAACTGGCAATTTAATAGAATGTCATGAATTATTGTACGTCTATTGTCTTGCTGCCTGAGTAGCATTCAATATTCGAGAGCCTTGAATAATTTTACAAACCCCTTATGGACATTGGACTCGGATATACTTATTTACGGTAACAGGCACTTGGTGAACTGATACTAATACCTCAATCGTCGATCAAAACTTCCAAATATTCAATTCAATTTCAATTCAATTTTTTCAATTAAGGATGTACAAATAAGACTTAGTCTTTTATAGTACTTAAAATTATGGATAATATACAAGATTAGTTTAATATTTATATTTAACATTAAGAGATACTTTAATCAGGAAAGGAAAACATAAGGATGGATAGTGTGGAGAAGGGGAATAGTAAAGGACAAGAAATAGTCTGCTGTTGTATTTTTATAGAATATGCTCCAAAATAGCATTCTTAAATTGTACTATATTACTCCGATTATTTGTTTTCCTGTTGGGGGCAGAGAATTCCATAGTCTGGTGGCAAAGACGAAGAAAAGGCGCTAGGAGTTGAAATAGTTCGAGGATGGAGTTATAAGGCTGTATGTTCTAGACTAACAAGCGAACTGAAGTTTCTCAAAAAGGTATGGTGGCGACTTGGTCGGAATAATTTTGTGCATGAAGATATAGCACCTAATATGCAAGAACTGTTGAAGCGTACAACCGAGGATATTTGTATTATAATTGGATATGTGAATTGAATATATATCAATAGAAAATTACAGAAATTCTGTAAGTTTGTATTGGAACAACAAAATTCGGGCTGTAAACACCAGCAACCCAAATATTTCGGAGGACAGATCACACCGACTTTTCGTGTTTTAAAATCTCTCGAAGGACGGACAGCACATACTTTTAGTAGAAGGCATTGATCCAAACGAGGCAGTTGATGATGACAACTTCTTTGTGATCGAGGATCCACAGGAGAGTCATTGGCCTGAACTACGATCTGGAAAATCGAGTCCTTGTGCACAATTTCTACCATCAAAATGAAACAGAGGTTTTGCGATTCGAGAACTCGGATTTCACCCAGTTTAGTGACGAGAATATGGCAAATAATGTCATTGCCGTTTTTTTCGAAGGAAGAACTTCAAGAGATTTTCGAGACACTTAGAATTAAAAAATCTGTGGAAACCGATGAAATAGCGAACATTGTGCTTCGACATCTCCCACTAGAAGCGGTGGACGTTTATACCATCCTGTTTAATAATGCAATAAATATTGCTCATTATCCAGTGCATTGGAAAAGTGCGGTGGTACATCCCATCCCCAAAAGGGATAAAGACATATCTAATTTGGCGAATCTGCAGTCGATCAGTCTTCTTCCTAATGTCAGTAAGATGTTCGAGAAAGTGATCAATAGAGTCCTGACTAAGTGGGTTGAGGACAAAAATACAGTTCCGGATAATTAATTCGTTTCAAGGCGGGGCATGATGTCATTTATGCCGCGTCTAAACTGGTTTCGGATATCCAATGAACAAAGGTAAGAACCAGTGCACTGGTGCCTGCCTGATTGATTTGGAGAAAGCCTTCGATACCGTGTGGTTAGAAGGACTCTTCTTCAAGCTGAACAGGCTGGGCTGTAAGACACTTCTGTATACTATGTATTTTCAATATGCTTGCTGATGAACAGTTCAACGTGAAAAATGGCGATGTGACTTCATCTGGAACACTTCACATTAAAAACGACGGCACCTTGTTGCAGACCGTTCGCCGATCCTAGTGATCTGATAGGTTCACTTCACCATACCATAGCTTAATAAGACTTAATCGCTTTAAGGTCCAACGATTGAGGTCATTAACATACTTTTGCAATGTGACTTTGATAAAATTTAACGATATTGCGACGACTGGAAGTTGAAGATCAACTTTGAGTATTCGGAAACCATTCTTTTTAGGACGCCTTTGTCTGGGGCCTCTGCTGATACCAGAAAGAACTGGCGAAAGTTTTCGATCGTGGGACAGCACGGGCAGTCAATTTGCTTGTCGAAATGTACACAGATGCCTTGGAACGTGGCTAGATCAATATATACAATCTTGGCAAACATATAGATGTTGCTCTGGCCACAGCTAAAGGTGCTTTTGCCCTTATAAAGTGACTGTTTTATAGCAGCCAACTCAATGCGAGGTTGAAGGTGATCTGCTACATGGCCCTTATCCGGCCTACGCTTGTATTTGGATGTCCCGTGTGGTTCAACGTGAGAGCAAGTTTACTCAAAAAGATTCGGGTGTTTGAGAGGACTTGCTTTAGGGCTTGTCGTAATGCCATCTGCAGTTATGCTCATATGAGACCCAACTGTCAATGGAAGCCCTAGCCAAGGACGCACGCAGACCTAACGTAGGTTAGGGTCCTTAAAACCTCTCCTCTTAGGAAATTCATCGGCGATTTCATTTCCTGGATATCGTTATGGCATGGCGCCCAGACAGGGCTTAGTGAATTGGAGCGAATCTTGCATTCTCGAACTAGCTTGGATGTCGTAACAGGGTTCAGCAAAGGTGGTTTCTCAGGGTGGATTGTCCCATATCAACCAACTCCCGTTCACCAGAACTACTACATGTGCTGATTGTAATATCGGTTTCATCCAGACATCGTATGCCAGCAAAGCTACCGTTGGATCTGATTATGTAAATGGATCTGACCACTTCGTCCGAACTTCATCCACTAGAGCTATAGCCTTTGCTGGTTGCACCACCTTTAGCCAAACATTGTACGTGGAAAAATCCATTAACAGAGGAAGAAAAGGATGCAATATTACTTCCGAGAACCTGTTCAATTTTAGTGGGAGTCACTTGCGTTAATCCGTTTCTGTTTTCTGTATCCACCAGAGCAATGAAATTCTTAGCACGTTAGACTTTTTCGGTTTTCCGGAACAAGCGTACAAAATCAGCACTTTGATGGTGCACCAATCTACAATATTCTGAAGGAGTTTACAGGAATAGGTCTCTCCCGTACGCACTACATCGTTGCAGCTGAGGGTAGCTAGAAGTTTCCGGAATCTGACCTCCGGCAATGATTGAAAAGATCGCGAGTGGATTATCGTTATTGGGTCACCTCCATACTTTTTAATAATTTAACGTGGAAGGTCTCTAGGGTTTAACCTGGGTTAGCTTAAGCCCACGGAGCTACTATCCACCACCATCCTGATCTACAATAGGGAATATTTCCCATTCTCGATCTTCTGATCCCCCTGGGGAAACCCCGTTCAGACCAGTACCAATTCAAAGCCATTGTGTACGCTAGACTTCCACTTTGGTCGAGGGTGAGGCCTGTCTTAAACCTTCGTGAATTTTCGGGTCATGGCACCCTGTAGTACTTCCTACATATTTGTGGTTTTCCAACACAGTCGGATTTTGTGTTTAAACCACAGCCAGCATAATGTTCCCACAAAAGGGGCCTCCCTCTTCAAATCAGGCTTAAACCGAAGTTCCAGTAACTCCTGATTCCCATGGTACAGAGTTAGGCCTCTGTCTGGCTACCAGCAAGACTCCCACATATATCGACTGACAGCTGAAATGCATTCAAATATGTCGCTGGTCAAATGCTATGTACATCAGCTTTGTTCTACTTCTGTTTATTATCAGACCTCGCCATTGAAAAGACGTGAATGTGTAATTGGGCAGAGGCCCAGTTAACATAGAGTCAGGACGTCTTTGAGGCTTAGTGCGATATTTATGTTAGACTCTTTTTCCAGAGTCTAAGGAACTTTGAGTCTTGAGCCACGATAAGGCAACCAAATAAATAGTGGAAAGAAACGAGGACATGAAGGAGGAGAAAAATAAACCATATTCGTGGAAAAAATGTGTATTGTTTTGTTAGGGCCCTACTAAGTATGGCGTCATGCCCACCATCATTAAGACAAACCTTCTTGCGGCTAAACCTAGTGAAATGTGTTTGAACTCTCTATTTTCAGCATAATAGTAAAAACTAAGACCATCTTCACAGATTTAGCTGGCCCACTCAAACGAATAGCCCACGATTGATGGGGCAAAAAAATGCACTTGGTTAAGATGTCAAAATTGTTGCATTGGTACAAAAAGTCAGTAATGCTGATACAGCACTGATTAAGTTAAGTCTTCGCCTAAATGGATTAGCCTTCATTTCAAGGAATTTAAATGCATACAGTTTATATTAGATTATATCTGTATACACAAGACTTCCGGAAGAGAACATACCTTTATTCCTACTCAGGACTCACTTTGCATGCAGTGTACGAATATTCGTGCTTCGTAATAAATCAAATTTCCTATGTCTGGAGCAACTGTCAGTATTAATTATACACAACTCATACTGACCATATGTCCCACAATGACAATTAAAGTCATTATCCTGCAACCTAACAAAGGAAATGAAATGTTTCCCATTAACACATTTCATGTCTTGACAGGCACTCCTACAGACCAGATAACAATTTGAGTAAAATTTTCTTTTAGAATGTCCTAATCTTCAATTTAATCAAGTCCATCAGCGGTGACATCCCAGCAACACAAAAGTATCTTCAGAATGTTTCTTTCAATTAGCCTAATTGAGTTGTTGTCAGAATGAGCTAGTAAATCTAATTTCTCGCCTCTGTCATGGACACTTTAAATAAGAATTAGATACACATCCATTTTTGGGGTTTTACCAATATCCTTATATTGTTTCTCACAGCTGAGTCGCCGTACTCGTACATCTCCTATTCCATTCCAATAAATCATTTAAATCTCCGTTTCTGGGCTCTGGAAGATTTCTACTACGAAACAAATCTTGTTGTGTGTAAAACCATTCAAGACAGCGTGAGGGTGGATAAATAAATCTCCTTAACCACTGTGGTTATAGCTAAATTCGTACACAGCTCGTGCTGCCTGTTATGGAGGCTTTTGGGATTGTCTCCATAATTGTGAATGCACGTTTCGTCGAAGGATATACCCAAGTAGAAAGTAAACACTTGAGTAGTAAAAGTATTTGAAGGTATCTTAGTATGCATGAGTGGAGTGTACACATTTAATTAATGCACAAGTTTGATGTCGGCTTGATTTGAGATGACGTCAGCTGAAAATTCACATGGCTGGTGCACGTAATGATCAGAATCTGAAATACCGTACACATGGAGGTTTATCTTGCAACAGAAATATACTATGTACATACGAGTATAATGAGAAAGATAGTTGTCAAAGGATCACTAATGCCTTCTATATTTCGTAACGTTGTTCTATGCGAATGAAGAAGGACACGAATTTCTGCTGTACTGGATCTCGGATGTCAGCAAAACAAATTAGTCCTTGAAGGAGAATTCTAACGAAATTGTGTCAGATAAAGGAAATGTTGTGGGCAAGGACAGCAAATGCTTTCTATACAAATTTGTTGTTCCATTTGAATCCGACGCTAGTAAATAGCAGTGTTCTGAGAGTCATAGGATGATACAAACAAGAAAATTGCTGTTTAAGCCAATAAGTGAAAATATTCATTGGTATTAAATTGATAGCCGACTATATTTCTCATATATAGTCGTACATATAACTAATTTTATAACAATTCATAAAACTAAATTTAATCTTATCCCTAGAATGCATAGGGGTTTTTTCTATACGTTAATTTTTAATTTTGGTGGGGGCTGAGGCCCCCATTTATTGGCTCAATACAACTTAAAAACTAACAGAAAGACTTAAGAGCTAGAGACCAAGGAAGTGATGGAGGAGATCTTGTTTGAGACGAGGAGTGCTCAGGTGGAAATCAAAAAGGGAAAGGTTTGAGTTGACCTTTCGGGGCATACAGGAGATTGGTTCGTTGGAGCCATAAGAGGTGCGGTGGACCGGTAGATAGCGGAGGTTGGTATTGAAGCAAATGGATTTCAAAATGGATGCACAGTCGATGGAACCTGAGAGAAGCCGATGAATGAAAAGAATGTCAGCAGTATTCCTACGTTCTTCTAACGAATTTATATCTAAAAGTTTGAGGCGGTCCTGATAGAAAGGTAAAATTAAAGGGTCGTTCCACGGCAGACCACGGAGAGCAAATCGGAGGAATCGACGTTGAATACCCTCGATTCGGGAAACATAAACCCGGTGAAAGGGGGACCAAGCTTGACTGGCATACTCAAGCAGGGAGCGAACATAGGTAATATAGAGAGATCTGGTTACATACGGGTTGGAAAATTCCTTGGACTACCGTTTAATAAAGCCAAGTGATTAGTTGGCTTTGAGGATCATCTTATCGATATGCGAACGGAAATTAAACTCACAATATGCCAAGGTCTTGAAAAAACTGTACCAGAGGAATTGATTGACCATAGAGAAAATAAAGTCGGGGAGGAGATGGGTTGCATTTGCTTGAGAAGGTTATAGATTGACATTTGGCTATATTAAGTTCTAGGCAGTTTTTGAGGCACCAGGTTGAAAACCGATCAAGGTCTTCTTGAAGAAGGACAGAGTCATGGGGAGAGGGAATAATTTTAAAAAATTGTGTGTCGTCAGCGTAAAGGGAGAGGGAGGAGTGTTTAATGACCCCTCAACATCGTTGATAGTAAGAATGAAGAGAAGAGGGCCAAGATGACTGCCGTGTGGAACTCCAGACGAGGCCAGGAATGGAACAGAAAGGGCGGATCTAAGCCGAAATCCATTTTAATAAGAGGGGCTCAAAGCCGAGAGCAGACAATTTGAAGAGGATCAATTGATGAGATATCTTATCAAACGCTTTAATGAAATCAGTTGCGATAACATCGATTTCTTTGCCATTTTCTAAGCCTGAAAGAGCAAAGGACTCGAATTCAACTAGATTTGTGGTAGTTGATCTACCTTTTAGAAAACCATGTTGTCGGGGTGAAATAAAAGGCTTGCATTTGAGGCTTAAGGCTTCGTATAAAATGCTTTCAAAGATTTTGGGTATATGAGGGAGTTTAGCAATGGGACGATAATTGGTAACTTCATGCTTAGATCCGTTTTTGTGTATCGTGTATAAAAGAGGTCTTCCAAATCTGGGGAAATTCCCCCTGTGTAAGGGATAGGCGAAAAAGGTAGAAAAGGTAGGTTGGAAGAGCATTTTTTTAAGAAACACGGCTGGGAGTCCATCTGGGCCAGTTACAAATTCATCTTTAAGATTTAGTAACTTTTCTTCAATAACTACAGGATCGAAAGTTTGAGTGAGAAAGGGGCCAATGGAAAAATTTGGTAGACCATGGAAGTAAGAGGGATCTGGCACGAAGGAGTTGTTGGCAAATGATTGTTTGAAAAATGTTGGCGATGGTAAGAGAATCACTTGAAGATTTGGTTTCAAAAGCGAGGGAGTCTTACATAATCAGTCTTACTTTTGCAATTGACAAATTGAAAAAAGGACTTGGGGTCATTTACGAGATTGGTTTGTGCACTATTAAGGTAGCGTTGATAGAGAGATTTATAGAGTTCAATGAAATAAAGATATATACCTAAATAATTTGAATAGTCGGAAGAGCAGTCCTCTTAATAGAAATTTTAGTTTTAAAACTCCAATTTGTGCTGGGTTTGTTGTGGGAAGAGGAGGTGGGTCTTGGCAAATTGGATTTACTTATTAACTTATTTGTTGGTTAAAGTAAGACGGACTGCTTGACTTTATACTGCTTCTTGGTAGTATTTTTCAATCATTTGCTGACACGCATCTTTCCAAGATTGAAATTGTTACTGGCAGGATTATGGAATAACCATTCGTATTTGGCTGGAAGATTGAGCTTGAAGCTGCGCTTGCTTCTGTGGTGAGATGTTGGAAGCAGATTGCAGTGGCTAATGGTAATGCCATATTTCCTTTCGAAGAAATTCGGGATCCAATCAACATCACCGTTTGGGGTGAGCGCCTTTGATAAGAAGCGTAGTGACCGAAGCAAGCATATCAAGTCTACGAGTACATTGCCATTCGGAAGGTGTCCAAGTTGAATTATTAAAATTATTAGAGGAACTGACATAGATGTGTTCTCTGTTGTAAAGTTGGTAGAAACTTCACTGGAATCAGTGGGTTAAACCGTCCGCAGATGACTTGTATGTGGGGGTGAGCGTGAATCCACTTTAGGTTCCATTAATTCGGTCATGAGCGACGTATGATAGATAACATTCTGGTAAGGCTGCGGGAAGCTTGGTGTATTAACAATTTTGCTGTTTATTGTTGCGATATGATGTTCAATATCGCATACGAGGGATCGAGTCGCAGTAAGATCGTCACCGACATCGTTCACTTTATCGAAGATAAGTTCGAGCATGGGATCACATTCTTTGGTAGAGAGTTGCTTGTGTGACGAGGACTGGAAATGAATGCCTATGTCGTCATGCAGGGAGCTTATCAACTCGCAGGTTTTTTGGTTGGAGATAACCTGCGCAGAACAGATAGCTTTGATGTCACTCAGCACTTTATCCAGGTGACGTAGGGGAGTTTCTCCGCTCCTGGATCTCCCGGAGTCTAATTCGATTAGACCAGCAATTTGTTTATCCATGTGCTTTACTTTTGATTTTATTAGATCGGCTGAGTTCTGCAAAACCTACGTAACTCTTCAACACTTTTATCCGTAATCTTTTTGGCGAGTACGTCTTGGTAGGAGTCATTCTTATTCCCTAAAGCACGTGCGAAAGTGAGATACTCTTACGCTCATCACAGAAGAAAAGTAGGTTTTCGGAGAATTCTTTAATAAACACCGTATTTCTTTTGTTTGGGGTTCCTCAGCACCCCAACACTTTATATTGAAAAAATCAGCATCTTAAGACACAATTTTAATGAAATTAATTTATTTACTTTATAAGTAATATATTTGTTGTTTCACTATAAAAAAAATGGCATTTGATTCACAGCCGTAGTAATGAAAAAAAAAATTAAATAAGGACGAACTGAAATAATTCGACAATAAGGTGCTTCAAAAAGTTTTGAAAATACAGCTTTCCGAATTCCATAATTCCAAAATGTTTCTTGTTTCTGAAAGGAGACATATAAGGCAACATTACAATATATTACATGTATTAATTTTCTAAATCTTACTGGTATATTTTTAATCTTTTTTTTGCACATATAAAGGCAACTGTTACATACTTCGCCGCGGTGGTCGGGGCAGATGTGCCTTTGGCAAGTGTCGTTTTGAACTTTTTGTCGCATGTCCTAGGACATAAGAAGCATCCTCCCTGCTTTTGCATGTAAGGTTTTGCCAAATACAAACTTAAGTTATGCAGAAATATGCTCCGATTATATATTTTATATTTATAATTGTTACCGAGCGAATAAAGAACCATTGAATTGATGCTGGCTGGATCAAGCATAGCATAAAAATATCTGAGAGGCCACCTTCGAGTTTTCCTTGCGACTGAGTAAATATGAGTGTGTCAACGCCTCCTTTTGTGTGGTTATAAAATTTTATGATCTCTGTTTTTTTTTCTCCGAATCAATATCCTTATTTTTATGAAGGACAGATACCAGCAGCACTCTTTTTCTTTTCTTTGGTGTACAGGAAACCAAAGTTAATTTTGTCTTTGAAAGCAAGTTGAGAAGAGAGTTCTTCTTTCTTTAGGTTGGGTAAGAAGGATGGTGGCACTTCAACTTTGTTTTTCCGCAATCTTCCGACAACAGTAAGATTATACTGTGATAGCATCATTTTGACAAACTAAATTGATGTGAACCATTTGTCTATGGTTAAATTTCTTCCCGTACCATGAATGCTTTCACTTATTTTCTGAACTAACTGTAGCGGAATGGGGTCATTTGATGTTCTTACTTCTTTTCCAATATAAGCAATCCCAGATATCATATAATATGTGCGAGAATCACACATCGTTACAATTTTTATGCCGTATTTATCCGGCTTTGATGAAATATAAATTTTGAATTGACAATTACCTCCGAATCCCAAAATCCCAAATCAATCGTAGAGTGAGGGGTATAATATTTAGAACAGTTTGAAATAAAGTGTTCCCAAATGAACCTGACTGGAGCCAGATTATCCTGTTGACTCCAATTATAGCCTGGAAGATGGATGAGCCCTTTGTGGACCCCATTTCACGTGTTGGGTAGTCCAATAACGGCACAAATATCTTCTTTGTTTGTGTCAACCATGAGTCCTGTAGTTGGAGTTGAGGGCGATGCAGAATCGGATGATAGAATACTTTTTTGCCGTTGGTTGTTGATCTCGATGTTAGTATTTCTTATCAAAGCCTCTAGTACAACATCATCGAAAAGAAGATTCCATGTGTGAACCGTTTATCCCATTTATGGGATTTTGCATTTTCAAAACAATGTTTCTCTAGCAGAACTCCAAAGTGATGCCGTTCTTCTGGATTTTCATCATCTTTGCAGTGACAGACGGAAATTTCATCGTCCTTCTCAGAATCTCTCTCTACACCATCTGAGCAAGCTTCACCTTCATCGTCAGTAACGCTACCGATATCTACAAGAATTTGGCTTATTTCGTCCTCATTATAATAAACTATTTACAAAATTGTTTATCAATAATAAATAATTCAAACAGAGTGAACACGTAAAAATATTAAATTATAAGAATGGCACAAATTCTTCATTGCGTCTGCTTATTCGCAATGATTCGTTACTGCCACCACTACCGCAGGCGGAACCAAAACTCATTGGATATTGTGACTCGAGGAAGATAGGACTTATCATATGCTACGATGCTAATGCTCAGAACACTTTTTGGGGCAGTAGCAAATGCAACGTGAGAGGTAATCATCTCCTGGACTTCTACTATTGTCTGACCTGGCTGTTAACAATGTTGACTCTCAGCCAACTTTTGTTACGAGAGTAAGACACCAAGTAATCGACTTTCCTCTGGTTGGAAAGTACGATCGGAGATCTCCATATGAAACCATAGATACATCGAATTCAGAATCGGCTGCGAACTTTCGACCGATCCTCAGAAAACCAACTGGACACGATTTCAGGAGGGGCTCGACAAGTACAATAGTGCTCCCCCTAGGTTGAAAGAACAGAACAAAAGCTTAAGGAAGCTGTTCAGAACATGGACGGCACCCTCACCAGGTGTTTCGAAATGGCATGTCCAGGTACGAGTAGTAAGCAATCCTGCAGATCGTCCGTTCCTTGGTGTAATGTAGACCTACAGCATCTTCGTAAGTAATCCAGAAAACTTTTAAACAGGTCACTTAAGACACAATTTGGAGAAAGATTGCAATTTTTAAAGCAAAGAGTTTTTAAGAGGCTTATTCGGATTTCGAACAGCGCCTCTTATAGAGCTTTTTGCGAAAAGATTAAAACTATCGGTGAAACCAGTAGGCATGTCAAAGTCCTCTAAAGATGAAGATCATCCAGGCTGGAACCTCTCAGAAAATCTGACGGTATCTATAATGAGTCGAATGTAGAAACTATCCGTCTTATGCTTGAGTTTCACTTCCCAGGTAACCTAATTGGAACTAGCCCACAATGAACTCCTATCAACGAAGCTGGTAGTGAGCTGAATAACACAACACACCGTAGCTGGTATATCTCATCGGTTGTGGTGACGGATGAAGCCATTAAACATGGTGTTGCTTCCGTTGATGTCTTTAAGTTGCCTGGCACCGATGGTATTTACCCGGTTATGTTACAAAAAGATATAGACCAGCTGCTAGCAACTCTATAGAGAGTTTTCACTGCTAGCTTGGCACTGGCATACATACCGAATCTCTGCCGAACAGTGAATGTGGCCTTTATACCGAAAACCGGAAAGGAGGACTACTCGCTCGCCAAGAGTTTCAGACTTATAAATCTGGCTTCCTTCATGTTTAAAAGCATCGAGGGAATGGTCGAGATCCATGTTCGAAAGATCCACCAAGAAGAAATACGCCTTGTGCATTTTCATCGACATTGAAAGTGCTTTTGATACCGCAACTCTTGATGCCATGTGTAACTCGACCACATAACACGCTGTAAACGAATCACTAATTTTGGGGATAAAAGCAACGCTGGTGACACTGATTGCGGAAGCTGACTGTGGCTATTATGTGATGGCGGTGGTAAACAGTGTGGTTCGGGGTTCAATACCAGCCGTGACCGAAAGATTTTTTTTCTGACGACTAAAATCTCGTAAGATGAATGGTTGCCTAAATACAACATCAAGTCCAACCAACCCACACATCTTTCTCTCTCTCTCTATCCAATTTTCCGAAAAACTTAACACGTGCTCCGGCATTTTAAGAGTAGTTATACCCTCTTGATTGTTAAGTTCTTTAAAAATAAAAAAAAAAACAAAAAACTGCTATGGTGCATGTTGGTCGACCCACTACTCAACGCGCTCAATAATTCTAACGTCTATGCACAAGCATACGCGGATGATGTAGCTTTACTGTCTGTTAGATCGCGCATAGCGACTGTCTGCTCTAAAGCGCAGGCAGCCCTAGACGTGATCGACGACTTGTGTACTAGCCATGGCCGTTCAGTCGATCCTCTCAAAACTGAGGTTGTTCTCTTTACGAGAAGGAGGAAGCTGCCTGATCTGACTCATCTAGAGCTTAAAAGCATCACCATCCAATTCTCCAAAGAAGCGAAGTATTTGGATGTAGTCCTAGATAAAAAAAAACTTATCTGGACTAAACAAGTTACGTCGAATGCATCTAAGTCGCTGTCGGCCTTCTGGCAGTGCAGAGCAGCAATCTGCAAGACATGGGGCCTGTCACCGAGTCCTTTGGATCTACATGGCTATGATAAGGCCAATTATATCCTATTCGTCGGTTGTCTGGTGGAATAAGCTCTCCCGAAAATACGTGATTGCTGTTTATACCAGACTTCAAAGAGTGGTTTTTCTCGGATGCATGGGGGCTTTCCTCAGCCCTCCTGGCTCTGCTCTAGACGCATTGATGAATCTCTCTTCCCTTAATAGAGTGCAACCCATGCATTCTCAAAGCCATCTTCCTTCTAAGAAGGTACAACATGCATTGCGCATTGGCTGTCTTATGATTCTGGTCTTATGAACATGCCGTCCGATGCAATGACACCAGAACTCCTGTTGCGAAAAAAATACGAAATCGACTTTCCTTGTTTCGGCCAGAGTCTGAGCCGGGAAAGGAATGCAGTCGGGTTTTCACGGACGGCTCCAAAACCAATATTGGATGTGGCGCTGGTGTCTTTCTGGAGGACGACAACGCTAGATTTCACTTCACGTTAGCAAAGCTTGTCTTCGCCGGTGGAGGGAGCGAAGCATTTGCATCTGTAGCAACAGCCAAGTTGCACTTAGAGCCTTACTGAACGGTTTCCAAGCTAGTTCAAGAATGCTAGAGATCACTGAACGCAGTCAGAAGGCTAAATTCATTGACCCTTGTCTGGGTCTCAGGACACAATGGGATTACGAAAGATGAGATCGTCAATGAACTTGCCAGCCAACGTTCAGAGGAGAGTTTTTCAGGACCCGAACCTACGTTGGGTCTGCCTGCGTCCTCGGTTAAAACTTCCATCTACAGTTGGATCTCATATGAGCACAACTGCAGATGGCACAGCTCCGCGGAATACAGGCAAACCAAACGAATGCTTCCCGACGTCTCTAGGAGGTCAGCGGCCTTTCTGCTGTCCCTCAGGAGGAACACTGCAAGTTGCTTACTAGCGTCGTGACAGGACAGTCGATATCAACATAAATAAAATCCAAATGAGTTTTATAAACATTCCAGGTATTGTTGTAGATATTAACTAGAAATAAAGCTGCCTGACTTCATAAAGAACGTCTTTAGTGATTTAAAACAATAAAGATAGCTAACGGGTAGGATCTTCAAGTCAAGAGTATTTAGGGTATTTGTACTTTAGACACTCAGGAGCAGGATAGTAAAATTCCGCATCCAAATTATGTATTGAGGACAAGCTGAAGGACATTATTTCAGTTTTGGAGCTTATAACCAATCTATGAGTAGAAAGCCATATTCTCAGCAAATTCAAAATCCCAACTGATATCAGAGACAAGGTTCAAGGAACTATTCAGACCATATGCAAACATATGTAATCTGCAAAACCTGTCTTTAGGGTATGACTTAAACCAATCAAGCATAAATCTGCGAAAACCCGTTTTTTCCTGTTTCTTCAAAAGAATGGACGGGTTTACCATGTCAAAAGCCTTCGTGATATCAATAAATAAACCAGCCGAATTTTTTCTACCATCAAGATTGGACTTAATTTGGGAACAAAAGCGCAGTAATGCATCTTCAGTGGAATTCCTCGGCTCCTCGGCTTAGCTAACAGTGCTTCAAGCGGTCCGTCCAATTTTTGATGACACGGTATAATATGTGAGGCGTTGTTCCGGCAACAGAGTGTCGAGTGCTGGCCTCTAGCTCGACCAAAGTGGTTGGTTTGCTTGCGTAGACTAAGGACTTAATGTAGCCGACTTATATGAGTGTTATACGAGTGGTGTCAAATCGCATGATGGGGGCCGCCAATTGATGAACGCTCGCCAAGAGATGACCCAGTCGCCTCGTGTGAAGATATGATTTTGTTGCCAAAATCCGGATCTCCGGCCAACATTTCCAACCCCCAATTAGCGGACTCACGGCGTTGTTTATGGTCTTCCGGCTTCTTGCGTCAGCACAATCTTATACGGAGCTCTCTGGCGATGCTCAATTCAGCTGATCGGCGACGAATCAACATTTCTGGGTCTTCTTCGATACTGGCCGCTACGGCGGATATGTTCTCTTCATTTCGCACCAATCTCTGTCCGGTTGGTGTCCTAAGATTTAAAGGAGTGTACTCACGCTCAAATTTTTCCACTGCGCGACGACTTGCCTGCACTGCGTATTTACAACTGAGCCGGAATTTCGAAAATATTTTTTAGTAATGTAATGTTCGACAAGCGTAAAACGATGCATGATGAAATGGCGAGCTGTACTGAATATTTTGCCAGCTGAATGTCATTGGTAACTTTGACAACTGCTGAAATATAACCATTGGAAAAGCTGTCATTGCTATCTGGTCACTCTCGACAAAGCCATTGCGCGCTCTGGTGGAAAACAGTAAAGCCTCTCGACGCACTTGTAGAGCATGGCAAAGTAAAGACCTGTTCTGTTTTGTCAAGCTCTCATAGATGTAAACACGAGCAGTGGCAGAAGGAATATTTGTATGGTCATAGTTGCCACAAGTAAGTGATTCAATATCCAGTTGAGCAACAGTAAGACCACTGCTCATATTGCTCAGTCTGAGAAAAGAGAGTGATCATCAGCGGGTTGCTAAGATTGCCGGAGCAGCAGTCGTTCATTGACCTCCGCAGAGAGGAGAGGTATTTCGTGTGCGGCTTTACAAGTGTTAAAAGTAAATTAGTTTACTTTTAAGTAATAAATCTTAGAAGTGTTCGGTGGCCAAAGTGGTAGAGACTCGGTCAACAAATCTCGGGGTTGTGGGTTCGCTTCCCAACCTCTGATAAAGTTTTTTTTTTTTTTTTTTTTAATATCACAAAAAAAAGACAATTAGTGTTAATAAGAAAGTGATAAAGCAAAGTTCGATGAGTGGAACTAAGCGGTCCGCTATCCCAGTAGCGGGGTCAGCAGATGGCATGATGTCGTCTGATGATCAAACCGTTAAGCCAGTCCACTTAAAGACAACAACAACAACAACAATAACAGACACTGGCACAAAGAGGAGGAGGAAGTTGGAGCCGACTCCGAATATCATTACGCGCGCGCATTCAGCTTCGCTGGAAATGCTGCATGGAAGAGTGCGGGGGAGGGCTGCGAGGATAGCAGCAAGCGCAGCAGACAACAGCTTTGCATCCCTCGCTGCATCGGAGTCAGATGACGAAGAGGAGGAGGTCGAGGCTCTGCACAGTAGTATTAAGCAGCTACAACAAAAAGTGCTAGCCATAAAAGCAAAGCAAGCGGCAAGGAGGGAGATGGAGAAGCAGCAACTACTCCAGAGAGCTCAGGGACAACCAAACATAAATGTGGAGCTCCCACAACAACAACAACAACAACAACAGAAACAACCAATGCAAAAACATAAACAACAAAAAGTACAAAAGAATATGCTGCAACAACAACAGCAGCAACATCAACAGCAACAACAACAACAACAACAACAACAACAACAACAACAACAACAGCATCAACAACAACATAAGCAAAAGCAACAGCAGCAGAGACAACAACAACAGCAAGAGCAGAAAGCCGTCAAACAAAAAGTGCCACCAATCAACACATTTAAATTGGAGTTAAAGGACACTATCGAGCTATGTAAGTCGGCCATAGGCTGTAATTTTTTTATTAAAAGACTAAGTGAAGATAGGCATGCGATCCACTGTAACACAGTGGAGCGCTACCACAAAATCAAAAGTTTACTGAAGGATTCAACGACGGAGTTCTTCTCCTACACCCCTAAGGGTGAAAAGCTGCAAACAATGCTGCTGAGGGGATTAGAGCCGTCGACTGATCCGGAGGAGCTCCTTGCACTGCTGAAAGAGAAGGAGTGCGAAGGGCTCAAATTCGTAGGGGTTAAGCCGTTTGTCACGGCTAGAGCTAAAAGGGAGAAGCGGAAACTACCGTTCTTCCTGGTTCAGCTAAGTCCCAACAGCAAACTGGATGGTCTAAGGAGTATCAAAGTCCTAGACTACCAGGTTGTACACTGGGAAAAATTAAAGAGGAGCGAAAACATTTTACAATGTGTTCGCTGCCAAAGGTTCGGGCACGCCGCGTCGAACTGCGAAATGCAGCCTCGATGTGTGAAGTGTGGAAAGGACCACAAGTCAGAGGAATGCGCTCTAGGTAAGGACGGAGCGTCGGAAAAAAGCCAACTCTCTTGTGCTTTATGTAGGAACACGGGACACACCGCAAATTATCGGGGTTGTCCCAAATTCCAATACATCAAAAGAGTAAATCTGGCTCGGCAGCAGAAAGTGGAAGTTAAACGTCCACTCGTGCAGGCTCAAACACCAGCCGTTACTCCCCAAGTTACCTACGCCCAAATGGCGGCAGGTAGGGGAACTACGGTACAACAAGCAAAGGTAGCTTCTCAGGCCCCAGCGCCTAGAGCACCTGAACCTGTACCTGACATGCTGGCTATCTTGCTCTCTATCCAGGGGCAGGTGGCTCAGCTTCAGCGTCAAATACAGGAACAGGCTAAGCGGGTAGATCAAATATACGCGCTGCTGCCGGGCCTAACGCACCTCCAGTCGTAATGGGTACGTACATGGCGGAGCAAACCCTGAAGGTCCTTGCAGTGAATGTTAATTCACTGATTAGGTGCGAACGAAGAGCCGCACTGTTTAAGTTGCTTAAAGACCAAGCCCCTGATGTGCTCTTGGTTAGCGAAACTAAGCTTACCAAAAGGCACAAAATGAGACACAGAAGATATGAAATATTAAGAAGAAACCGACCCAATTCTATTCAAGGAGGTGGTGTTGCGATCTTTGTAAGAAAGGGACTGCGTTTCAAAAGAGTATATAGTCGTGTAGTACGTAGGTTTCAGGTGCTGGAAGCATGCATCATGTACATCCCTCTCTGTAGTGGAAAGCGGTTATACATGGTGTCTGTTTATGCATCTAAGGCTACTCAATCCACTTTATTCATCTCAGAGCTCGAGACACTGTTTCGATTCCTGAGGCTGGAATTGGAGGAGAACTTTTTTATTATCGGCGGAGATTTTAACGCCAAACATAGTGATTGGGGAAATAATACACCAAATACTAGAGGGAATCTACTATTCAATTGGTGGAGTCAGCACAGTGTGATGTATAGACTCGGCCTCAAAGCTACGGATAGACCGTCGTTTCCCCGACACGGGTCCTATCTGGATCTCCTGCTGTTCGATTCACGAATACAACTGACGTGCACTAACCAACAAACTACAAACTGTCTACGCACTTTCGTGTATGACAGTGACCATTGCGGTCTCAGCACCGAAATAACTGTTCCCAACGAAATTGCGGAATTGGATGAGTTTGTGCAAAGGCATTCCTACAATTATAGTAGGGTGCGCTGGGCACACTTCACCAGAACACTGACTAGAGCACTCTCCTCGAATTCGCTCTACCCACCGTCCAACAGAAATCTGTCAAACGAGGAGATTGACAGGTATCTTAGACTAATGGACGAAACAATTAAACGAACAATGGACAAAACGATACCTCGGTATCAACACACTGACGACGAAGACTTATTCCGCAATGCCACTATTGACGCACTGCACCGACAAAAAAGTAGGCTGCTGTCAAGACTAAAAACCTTGTACAGACAGTTCACTGACAGACATAACCCGGAGATCATGACATTGAAGTCGTCGATTAAAAACCTCCAAACATTAATAAAGGAAAATTACAGAAACTCTGTAAGTTTGTATTGGAACAACAAAATTCGGGCTGTAAACACCAGCAACCCGAATATGTTCCCGCAAATAAATAAAATATTTCGGAGAAATAATCAGAACGACCTTCCATGTCTTAGAATCGCCCGAACGACGAACAACGAACAAATACTTGTAGCAGCAGGCATTGATCCAAATGAGGCCGTTGATGATGACAACTTCTTTGTGATCGAGGATCCGCAGGAGAAGGTAGAGGCTATAGGAGCGACTTTCCAGAAAGTGTACAAGGCGAATGACATCATTGGCCCGAACCACGACCTGGAGAGTCGAGTCCTTGTGCACAATTCCTGCCTTCGAAATGAAATTGCGAATTGGCGATTCGAGAGCTCGGGTTTCATCCAGTTCAGTGACGAGAATATGGCAAATAATGTCATCACCAACGAAAGGGTATTACCACCGTTCATTTCGAAGGAAGAGCTCCAAACGATCTTCGAATCACTTAGAAGCAAGAAATCAGTGGGAACCGATGAAATACCGAACATTGTGCTTCGACATCTCCCACTAGTAGCGGTGGACATTTATACCACCCTGTTTAATAATGCAATGAATAATGCACATTATCCAGCGCATTGGAAAACTGCGGTGGTACATCCCATCCCCAAAAGGGATAAAGATACATCCAATCCGGCGAATCTCCGCTCGATCAGTCTTCTTCCAAACATCAGTAAGGTTTTCGAGAAGGTGATCAATAGAGTCCTGACTAAGTGGGTTGAGGACAAACATGTCGTTCCGGATAATCAATTCGGTTTCTAGGCGGGGCATGATATCATTCATGCTGCGTCTAAACTGGTTTCTGATATCCAATGGAACAAAGGCAAGAAACAGTGCACTGGTGCCTGCCTGATTGACTTGGAAAAGGCATTCGATACCGTATGGTTAGAGGGACTCTTTTTCAAGCTGGACAGGTTGGGCATTAGTAAACCACTGCTGTATATTCTTTTTGATATGCTCTCCAGCAGACAGTTCATCGTGAAGAATGGCGATGTGACTTCTGCTGGAACATTTAACATGAAAAACGGTCTGCAACAAGGTGCGGTAAATTCGCCGATCCTATTCAACATTTACACAAGTGATCTGATAGGTTCACTTCACCATGCCATAGCGTACGCAGACGACTTAATCGCGTACAGATCAGGTCAAAAGATTGAGGTCATTAATACACTTTTGCAACGTGACTTCGACAAAATTAAACAATATTGCGATGACTGGAAATTGAAAATCAACTTTCAGAAATCGGAAACCATTCTGTTTAGGACGCCGTTGTCTGGGGCCTCTAGGGATACCAGAAAGAATTGGCGAAAGTTCTCTATCGTCGGACAACATGGACAGCCACTTGCTTGTCGAAATGTAGTCAGATACCTTGGGATCTGGCTAGACCAATATCTGTATTTTAACAAACATATAGATGTTGCTCTGGCCAGAGCCAGAGGTGCTTTTGCCCTTACAAAGAGCCTGTTTTATAACAGCCAACTCGATGCGAGGGTGAAGGTGATCTGCTACATGGCCCTTATCAGGCCTATGCTTGTATTTGGATGTCCTGTGTGGTTCAACGTGAGAGCAAGTTTGTTGGAAAAGATTCGGGTGTTTGAGAGGGCTTGCCTTAGGGCTTGTCTTCGGTTATACAGAACACCAGAGTCTGAGTACATAAAATTCTATCGCAATGAGGTCTTGTACAATAGGGCGAACCTAATAAGAGTGGACAATTTTGTTATTAAGTTGACTCGAAGGCACATTGCAAGAGCAATGACATCGTCGAACAACCTGATCTCTGGGGCTTACTACCCTAATTATATGTATCATGAGAAAGTTCGCTTTGACGGCTATGTTCCTCCAGAAGCGTTCCTCTACCTTGATAGCAAAGGTCTGATCCAGGACAGATTGGCTGTGCCGCTAATCTTCCACGTTGCTCGAACAGCTGCGGACAGGCGACTCAACTACGACAGAGACGTCGCACACGGCAGTGCGGAGCGTCTCCGGTTCAGTAGGGCGGTAGGGAGTAGCGACATGAGAGATGTTGCTCGTCAGCACCAGCAATTTTGGTGGCTTGTTGAAGAAGAGGATGCGTCGTCGTCGAATTCCTTCAGCAATTGATAGCTTCATGTGAAGCAAAGTGGGTCAGCCTAAATTTTTTTTTTTTTTTTGGTTTAGCGTTGGCCGGCTTACATAGTTTTAGATAGTTTTAGGTAGAATTAAGTTAGATTTAAGCAAAAAAAAAAAAAAATATATATATATATATGTATATATGTATGTACATGTATTTATATATTACGTATATATATATAATGTATATATATTATGTATGTATATATTATGTATTAGATGTAAGTAGGTTAAGTAAATTAAGATTTATTCTTAGGTAGTTTGTAAGTTTTAGTTTTAAGTTTTATAATAAGTTAAAAAAATATAAGTCATGATACTAAGTTTTTCTTAAAAAATGTTTTCTTAGTTCTAATTATAATAAATAGGCATAGTATAAACATGTAATGTAAGATACGTCGAAAGACATAATTTAAGTATTAGGTTTAACTTAGAGTGCCCGCATGGGGCCAGTAAGTTAGAATAAGATTATTTTAAGTTAATTAAGCTAATTTTTAAGCGTTTTTTTGTATAGCATTTAAGTGTAAATTAAGTAATATAAATAAAAATGCATAAAAAACTGAAACTGAAAGATTGCCGGAGCTGCCTTGCAATCGAAACGCCTGCATCGTTGAAAACTTTGCTTTTATACCATTACGTCTTCTTTCTGTTGGCACTGTCTTATTTTTCTTTTTTTTTTATCTTCAGGGCTTCTATTGACAGCTGAATTTTTCATGATCAAACTGGAATATGACAAAATGGCAAGAGTACTTTTTTGCATTTTTTTTGTTATTTTTAGCTCATGACCTATGTACAACAGCTTTAAGAGTTATTTATCCCAGTAAATGTCATTCTCCACTAGTCGTGGAGTTTCATGTCACTTTCTATGTCCTTCTGTGGCGCATTCCTAGTACTTAACCTTTTCCAGTTGCCTGTGGGTTTCTACCGGACACGACGTAGAATTTCCAAAAAGAAAACAAATTTGTTGACATGTACGCTGTAGGAGTATCCTGGGGTAGTTCTTGATTTCAAACGAGACCCCATCATAGAGCTCGTTGACGTATTCCAAATATAATACCGTCAACATTGTCAGACTTCTGCATGGGCAAACGTTTTTGTAAAGGTGTTGACAGAGGATGACGTGAAAAAGGTAGTCAATGTAGTTTTATGTAAATTTGAATTTGGACACCATTTCCGAGTAATTTTCAACACCCAACCGATACCTGAGGGTTGGAGACATTGATCCAAATGAAACTGAACCTGAGTGTAGCAATTTCTCTCGAACGGACCAATTGGCTCAATGAATTTAATTTTACAATACCATATATCTTGAAAGAATGAAATGACCTTCCTCTGTGTTAGGTGTTAAGGATTGCCACAGCGGTCTATTCACTGTCTGTCCCTACCGCTTTTGGACTTGATTCAAATATACAAAATAGTCTCGAGATATCTGAATCCTTGGTTAGGTCTTACAATGACAGTTATGTTTCTCGTAGCCACGACTCAACTTAGTATGGCTCTCTAATATAAAACCAGACGAAATAATTTCTTTCCGGCAGTTCTAACTTATAAGTGCCATTCAAGTTGCAGCAATTAGGTCCTGGTGTATTGAATGGTCAAACCATATGCATTTTATAATTAAAACAAGTGCTCCAATTAATTGATTGTCAATTAACACCAAAGTTTGTGTCTATAGTTTGCAGCTTGGCGTTGTATCTTATGGGAGCAGTCTACTTAGTTCGTATAGTATTTGTATAATTTGACATGTATCAGTTTAACGACGTAGCTTATTTCATGGCTGTATTGTTTCCAGTGCAGTGATCCAACCCAAAGCATTAACTGTTTAATTGGATAAGTCCTTCAAAATGGTGGAATAACAAGCATTGGGATAGAAGCTGATTATAAAATAGTACCGCTGCAAAAAACGTTAAGCACTGTTAAAGAACGGAAAATTATAACATAGGATTTTTAGGGTCTCATATAAGGATTCTTAATTTCCTTGTGCCTAGAAAAACAACGATTGAGAGCAGTTATTCTTTGGTTGATCTCAGGGTTCGCATCGTTCTGATAATTAATAGCAAAGTTTAGGTGGACAAAAATCTCAAATCATGGCTGGACCTCAACCATCTGGCGGAAGTAACGTTCTATTCGAGACTTCTACATAGAATGTCCTTGCCCTCGGACGAGTAAACTGCTTTGCTACAATACAAAAACTTCAAAGAATAAATCAGTTTTTCTGCATGCTTAAAAGCGATCACCGGAAAATCATATCAACCAATGTTCTAATTCGGAGAAGAGGCCGAAAGAAAACTAAATTAGATTACGCAAAAGCAAGACTAGAGCAACCTGTAGAATAGTTCTTAGGTCCCCAAATTTAGTCAATCCTATAAGCGAGGGCGGTGCATATTTTAGTGGTTATAATGGCCATAAAAAATAAAGCAATACCGAAAGCGTCGGCGCGGACTTACCAACCTTGATAGAGCAGCGTGCCTTCTTCTTCATCTTCCTGTAATATCGGATGAGTCAGGCAAGGATGTTAAAATTAGAAATTCTCTTTTATATTTTAAATGCAATCATACGCGGCCTTATGCCTCTAGAGTTTTTGCGCAGTTTACAAGGTCACTTTTCTTAGGTGTCCGGCTTAAATTCCATTCATCAAGCATACTTTGATATGACAATATTTTTCTGATTGAAAGTCATCTCTCGCTATTTTAAATAGTTTGGTGGGTAGGCCATCAGCTCTAGCAGATTTATTGGGCTATAATTTTGATATGGATAAAATATTTATGATTCGTCCAGGTCTGGTGGACGATATTAGCTGATAGCGGAATTTGAATTTGCTCAGCGTTGCCGTCTGTTTAAGTTCTCTTGTTCCTCAGCAGGTTTCGGCTCGGACTTTTAAGCATTGACGTTCTTTTTGGCCTTTCCTATATTTTCTTGACGTTCGCTTCATATGCTCCTTATTTTTTCCGGTGTTCATTCTGGTAGTTAAGATCTTTCTATGCAGAATCGTTGCTTTGTTACGCTGCATTATTCATTGAATCAGGAGTTGTCGTTGTGGTGGCCGAAGGAGAAACCTAGTCCTCCGGAGTTGAGGTATCTTACGACTTTTTGGCAACGCTGCAAGTTATCTAACTACTTATTTTGGTGACATAGTGGTGACATATCTTATGAGATAAAGAATGCTCGGTTGATTATTATAGAATTGTCTAAGGCACTTTGTGGATATTGAGATGGGCGAAGCATGTACTAACCACAGCAATGTCTCACCCCACCACAAAATCAATGATCCGGAATACGTTGTCATAAAATTTGTAGTTAAAGCTATACGCCAGGAACCTGATTACACCTTGACTAATAAATTGAATACTATGTCATTCTCCTAGCTTGGAAACCTACTTATTATTACAGAGAAGATGATGTTTCATGTTATTCTCGTTACATTATATATCCATCATTATTTACGGATATGTTCGGGTATACATTGATATACAAATCTCCAAATGGCATTTCGACCTTTTTTCAAAATCTTAGATGGCAGCAGGATTTTGATAATGTCAAAAAACGACAGAAGTTTTTTAAACACCCTCGTGTTTTCTTTTGAAGGGATTTCTTCGACGAAGGTTCTATATGGAAAATATTCGGCAACTATATGCCATGCAGCCTGCTTTTGATAAAATTTACATTTCATTATACAACTATAGCAAATTCGACAACCAAGAGATAGTCCGAGTAATAGAAACTTAAATAACTGAAATGTTGACAGCTATTCGGTGTAGTGTCCAATACTTTAGAAATATATATAGAAATAGAGGGAAACAGCATAATTGGGTTTATCTAGACGATTTCTTCCAATCCCTTTGACCTAGACCTGTAAACCTCTTGACAGGGAAGCTGACTGAAGACCTGCTAGGAAGCCTTAATGCAAACCTTTTCGTGGCTTGTGGTATTCAAGTGAGTTTGAAATCAGAGTCTACGCTGAAAATAGCTCAATAACTGGCATTGCCTTGCTACCACGTATTTGCTACGAGGAATAAGTCGGAGTATTTAATTCTCACATAACGACCATACAAAGAGAGCCTAGAAGTCACATTTAGTAAACATGTACATTTTAACTAAATCTTTCTGTTACGCTTAACCTAGAGGAAACATCACCATCGTATACAAAATCAACAAGAGCATGCAATGCATCGATGCAGCAAAAGAGAAGACGTAAACTTCGGCCAGCATTGTGCGATGGAGCGAAGAAAAATCTCAGAACAACACGGATAATGTCGTCGTACTTGTGGATAGCACCAAAGTAATAGAGGGCGAAATATCCTTCAACAAAAGCTTAAGCTTGCAGGAAAATATCTTAGGAACGCCATCCGAATAAGCAGGAGATGGTGCTCCATCGAAATCTGCAATGAAGACGAGCATAACTGTGGAGCAAAGCCTACCAAATTATGATAAAAAAAACTAAAAACCGTCTGCAAAAGCCCTCTTATGTCAGCAAGGTTCCAGGCAAATGTTGAATCTAGAAAATGAGATTCAAGCAATTTTTCTGCATACATCTGAGAAAGTTATGTAAACCTGCATGGAGATCAGAATCGAAAAGGTGCAACGCATTGACGTGATTCGCAATTTCACACTAAGAGCGGAATTGTAGGGCCGGCGAATTCGCCAAAATTGGAACCACTCTATCTATTCTACCGGAAAAGGGTATACCAATCGCTACAAGCAAATTAATATTTGAGCTGGATGCTAATAAAAGAATAGACCTTAGGTGGACTGTTGGACCAACATGTCTAGCGACCAAACAGATCTGGGTAAAACCGGATCGGAATCGCTCTAAGAGTCTGATCGTCTAAATAGGAAACATTTCAGAGCCATTATAGTTGTCATCACTGGACACTGCCTCATAGGCAAACCATCAAGAAGGCTTGGCGCTTTTACAAACGATTTCTGTAGAAGCTGCATGGGCGAGGAGGAAGGGGAGACAATCCCCCACCTACTCTGTACATGCCCAGCTCTCTCCCAGAGAAGAAAACTTCACTGGAGCTTTCTTCTACAATGACCTAAACGATCTAAAAAATATAGACGTAAAGTGGCTCCTACGCTTCATCGTAAGCGCACACTGGTTCCATTAGCAAGAGGATCATAGATCCGTGTGGTATCACAATGGGCCAATAGGCCTGAGTGGATTGGTCTTTCCAACAGCCACTTTTAGCTACCTACGAGTACCTATAACACAAATCTGATGCACCGAGTATTTTGGCATCAATGGACGGTTCAAAGATTGGTTTTTTGCGAAACTTCTTCCAACTTCAGGAAGGTCAATTAAGATGATACGGACTACAAAACAAAACAAGTAGCCACCATGCACCTACCACTGCTACAGTTGCCTTCGCCTCCTTAGCGATAGCCAAACGATTAGGAAACAAAGATCAGACAAACTGACTGTAATGGATTTCAGACGTCTTTATAGCGCCAACATTCTGCGTCTACTCCAGTGAAAGCTATTTCTGCATAATCTATGCTTAGATTTTCAATTGGTCATCAGCTCCGCAGATTCGAAAGACCATCTAAAGCACGTCATGACCACTGCAACCATGTAGTTCAACCAAGGTTATCTTCGCCGGTGGCAGTGAATATCACTAGATGGTCGCTGATAGGTATCCATCCTAATCGTACAATACCAAACAACTGCTGGGTTGTGCAATACATATCGTTCCTTTGGAAGAAGTCTGACATAAGTAAAAAAAATAAATTTGGAGAAATAGCTGGCGGCGAATAGTCAAACTAGCAATAGCACTAGGGACCCTTGTGGACAAGTTTCTAGTACATTACGGAGTAAAACCAGAATATTCTAATTTTTGAGTTGTGCCAGTATTCTTCCAAAGTAGCGATATCGTCAACCTACATTACTTTCGAATCGGTTTAGTGAAAAGCATTTAAAGTTCATGGGTAACGATGGTGAAACATCGGGACGAAACAAAATATCTGATATTTCCTTTGGCGATCAAGAGCATTTTACAGAGTTCCTAAAATCTCTTATAGGCTGCGCTAAGACCTAGAAAGTAATCAGATAGACCTTAAAACAAAAGTAATACGTACAGAGGTAATAACTGAAAAAAAATCGAATTTATAGTTTAAGTACACTAAGGCAGTGGTCAGAGCGCCTTCCTTTCCAATGTTATGCAGGCTTATCCACTGAAGGAGCACATTGATGTGTCCTGAACGAATTGCTTTCTCTAACTCTTCTTAGCGGGTGGATTTAGCGTATTATAAAGGGTGATTTTTTTGCTGTTTGGTTATTCAGTGCTCTATTTTTGACAGCTCACACGTGATTCGTGACATGTGTCGTGACATGATCAGTTGGCATTGCCATTTCATCATGGAAAGATTTACATCCGAACAACGCTTATAAATTATTGAATTTTGTTATCAAAATTCATTCTCTGTGGATAATGTTTTTCGCGCACTTTGACCATTTTACCTACGACCTAGTGAGCAAGCAATTCAATCCATAATGACCAAATTTCGCACCAATTTCACGCTATTGGACATCAAGCCACCTATCCGTATGCGTACAGAGGAAACTATTGCTGCTGTATCCGCCAGTGTTAATCAAGACCGTGATTTATCCATTCGTCGGCGTTCGCAGCAATTGGGATTGTGTTACTCGACTATGTGGAAGATTTTACACAAGGATGTTAGCCTTAAACCGTATAAAATATAGCTAGTGCAAGAACTGAAGTCAAACGACCTGCCACAGCGTTGACTTTTCAGTGAGTGGGCCTTAGAAAAGCTGGTGGAAGATTCGCTTTTTTATCGAAAAATTGTCTTCAGCAACGAAGCTCACCTCTGGTTGAATGGGTATGGTAATAAACAAAACCGCTGTATTTGGTCCGATGAGCAACCCCAGGCTGCCAATGCACCAGGAAAAATTCACTGTTTGGTGCAGTTTACGATCCGGCGGAATCATAGGGCCGTATTTTTGCAAAGATGACCGTGAGAACAACGTTACCGTCAATGGCTCATGCTATTTCGAACTTTTTTTTGCCCAACATGCATGATCTGAACCTGGTCGACATGTGGCTCCAGCAAGGCGGCGCTACATGCCACACATCACCCGAGTCCTCAGACCAATTGAGAAATGAGTTCGGTGAACAATTTGTCTTTCGTTTTGGACGGATGAATTGGCCGGCTAGATCGTGCGATTTGACGCCTTTAAACAATTTTTTATGGAGATACGTCAAGTCATTCGTCTATGCCGATAAACCAGCGTCAATTGCAGCTGTAACAGCTGCATTGTAACACAACATTGCACGTGTTATTAGTGACATACCAGCCAATATGTTCGAAAAAGTGATTCAAACTTGGACTCTCCATATGGACCACTTAAAACGTAGTCGCGGTCAACTTTTCCATGTAACAATCTTTAAAAAGTAAATGGCAAGCATTTATTTATCAACTCACTTTTACACTTTTACAATTTTCTGTGTTCTTTTTGACAATTAAAAACCAAATCACCCATTATGAGGCTTCCGCTCGAATCGATCTTCGAATTCATTCTGAAAGGACTTCTCGGAGGAGAATAACTAAATCATCAGTTGAGGGCATTTCCTGGATTAGGGAAAATAGGTAATCAAAATTAAATAATTTGTAGCCGGCAGAAACAAAATTTTTTTTTTTAAAAAGAAAACAACGAGTCCAAATCACATTGCGATGCAAACAAAGAAAATTTGAAACAGGTAGCAGGTTTAGAGCTGCCAATTTCGGCCGTTCAGCTAGGGGTGGATTTATAGGTACAAAAAGCAATTAACTCCAGTAGCAAATATCTGAAAAAAAAGAAGACACACAAATGTATTGGTAGGCGCCACGCAATCTTTTTTAAAAGAAATTGCGAAACCTTAAAACAAATAAATGAAAAAAGCAGCAAAAGCCAAAGATTAGGCTATAACCAGCAATGTATTGATCGAAATCTTGTATGGAACAATGAATTGAGTGGTACCAAGAAAGATTTACTAATCAAGGCAATTTACTAATGAATGACAGTTAAAACTACCGGAATGGAAACTCGCTTTAGAGTGGGGCGCTATCTTTCGTCTTCCCGAACAATTGAAAAGTGATTTTCTTTAGCGGGTCGCGTGACCCATTTTTTTTCTTTTTGAGGAAGTTTTTTTTTTCCACGATACAATACTTAGCTGTTATCCTTCTGCCCTCGTCTTTCTGGATCTCCTGTCTAAAAATCTTTTCCTTTCCTTTTCCACTATTTATTTTTTATTTCACTAAATAAGTTTCCTAAACTAAATTGTCTTGTTCTTATTCTTTTTTTTCTTTCTCGCTTATCCTTAAATCTTGTTTTTTTTCTGGGATAAACCTTAGTGAAGCGTTGGGGTCAACCAAAAAGTGGACGCCCTGATTCAAGCTATGTCCACTCAGACCATTGGCCACCCAGACACACATTAATGCATTCCGTCCGATCGGTTCTTAGCGGGCCCAATATCTGCTATATGTTTATAGCGTTCCCCTACTTATCTGTAGGGTATAACCATGTCTTAAAGCTCCCTTAGAGCGCTGTCTCATGCACCTAGGTGTGCCACTTTCACTACCCAGATCTTCGAGTAGATTAATTTGGTCTGAGTGAACATTTCTAATGAATTGTCTTGGGTTCAAAAAACCCCTTCTTTCTCCAAAATTAATCCTAGATATAAGTCAATGTGACAAAGAATGTTCATTTCCTACGCGTTTGGATTAAGGATCTAGGGGTCTGAAGTTAAAACTTTTGAAAAATTTGTTTGGCCTTTGTGATGAAAGAAGAAGCAAAGCTTTTTCAAATTTATTGTAGCTACATTGTCTTATGGACCCGGTGGACTGCCGTGCAGACTTTGGGGGGAAAGAGGAATACCAGATAGCGTCCCATTCTTCACCTTGCTAAGGTTTTTTTTAGTTTTTATTGTACTGTTTGTGTTTTGGTTCTTGTTTTTTTTGTGTTTCTGGTGTGCGTATGCGTTTCCGCCTGTGCTTTTGCCGGTGTGTTGCAGAGATTTGCACGCAGTCCGCTTGGCTCTAGGCAACTAGTGTGGGTTGTAGGTGCTTCGTCTAAACAGATGGTTCCACATCGTCCATCTGGCTCTAGGCGTATAATGCAAATCACATGACCGTCCATCACATGTTTAGAGTGTTCCAGGCCGTTCGCCTGGCCCTCTCTTTTCCGGGAGGACCTACTGGTTATCACTTCCGAATAGCGTAAAGACAGAAGCCCGGGATTAGAAGAATTCACACGTGACTTCCGCAAATGTTACGTTCCTCTAATGAGGCAACGCACATAACAGACAGAGCGGGTCAGAAAAAGATGAAGTGGTTAGGAGCTGGAGGGACAGAGCGGAATACCTTGGCTCTACTCAAGGCTGGAGATGACCCATCAGGGGAGTCAGAACAGCACACGGGTCAAGCGTCGACTACTTCGAGCTGGACCCTTGTTAAAAAAAAGCAGAGCTCGCCTGCTCCAATCTTCGCACCAATCTCTGTCAAATTGGTGGCTTAAGATCCTGCGCAACGTGAATTTCGTCGTGAGGTTGGTCGTCATCATGGCTTCAGTGTGCTGGCAATTCGTCGCACCGTGGAAAAGGTTGAGCGTGAGTACACTCTCTTGGATCTTAAGCCACTAATTTGGCAGAGATTGGTGCCGCCGTAGGGTCTAGTATCGAAGAAGACCCTGAAATGTTGTTTCGGCGCCGATCAGCTGAACTGGGCATGGCCAGTGTGTCAACCCGGCTTATGTTGCGATTGGATTAGGGCCAACTCGACCAAGCCGAGCAACTATAGACAAAGCCGTGAGTTCGCTAATTGGGCGCTGGAAATGCCGGCCGGAGATCCGAATTTTGGCCAAAAAATCATCTTCTCGCACGAGGCCCATTTTTAGCTCAGTGCGTATGTCAACAAGATTGACTGTATGGTGCGGTTTGTGGCATTGCGAAATCATCGAACCTTATTTCTTTTGAATTGAGGGATGAGACGTCGTTACCGTCAATAATCTCAGGCATAGAGCGATGTTAACCGACTTTCTGTAGTTAGAGCTCAACAACATCGATATATCCGAGCTGCGGTTCCAACAAGACGGCGATCTCACTACGAGCGTTCATCAATTGGCCGCCGCGATTTAACACCACTCGATTATTTTCTCTGGGGCTACATCAAGTCCTTAGTCTACACTAACAAGCCAACCACTTTGTACGAGCTCGAGGCTAACATTCGGCACGCTATTGCCGGAATACCGCCGCACATATTGGACCGTGTCATCAAAAATTGAACCGACCCCTTGAAGCACTGCCACCGTAGCGGATGCTGCCATTTGAATGATGTGCTACTCCACACATAAAGTCATGAGCGTAGCCTATCTCACCTTATATTTAGAGGAAAAAGGTTCAAATGGGTGAGAGCGAAAGTTTTCGAGGAAAAGAGTCCAGCTTGTTGTGGTAACGGTAATTGCGAAATTAAGACCTAAAGACAACAAAGAGTATCGTTGACAGGACAAGGATATATCTGACTGGAGGGACCTGTTAGCTACTTCTGAACTGTAACCATATTATTTTAGCGGTTAGACGATAATATTTTCAGAATAAGTAAAATTCACTGAGTCATCAACATTAAAATTTTGTTGAAAACCGGGTTGTCTACCTTCCATTTGGTTTTGCATCTCGGTATCAAATTCGCCGCCGTAGCCTTACGTTCGAACTACCTGCTCATGAGATATAACATATGTAGTGGCCTATTGATACAAACTTCAGAATGGTAATAGAAACTCAGGTAAGAACAAACTCTATACAGATCTTCCATCATATGTTCTACTCCATCCCAGGTCTCTATAAGTCTCTATGTATACAATATAAGTACAAATTGTTAAATTTTCGGATATCGTCAGTTCCCAGAGCTCGCGTTGCTTTTGGTTTTTTTTGTTTATTACAAATTTTCTCAAATTCATAAATATTGACTACGCACTTTTATGTCTTGCAGAGAACGCTACCCGGTATTGCTACCCGAACGGAACATGGGAGAGATACACAAATTATGACTTATGCTTGCATCTACCCGCACCGTCCACAGTACCAGAATTCGAGCCAATCATCGAATTGCCCACGATCATCTATTACGTAGGATACACCCTTAGTCTGGTGTCACTAACTCTGGCCGTTTTAGTTTTTATCTACTTTAAGTGAGTAAAGTACAAAATTCTATCTCCTCTCACAGTTATAAATTTTTGCTAAAATAGAAAGTAAAAACCATTTTTACCATATTGAATTTCCGAAGTCTGAATTAATGTGAAACTATTGTCGTTTTTTTCTTCTACTCACTCGTATCTGTATCCTGTATTTTATATCTGGTTTGTCGTTTTACTTTCAGGGAACTACGCTGTCTGCGAAACTCCATTCATGCGAATTTATTCTTCACATACATTATGTCCGGGCTGCTGTGGATCCTAACACTGTCTGTCCAGGTGGGTAGTGGATACTTCATCCCTAATAATCGTTTACTCGTATACCACTTAGATGCCATGGGGAGAACCTCGGAAGATTTGTTTGTCTCGATAAAATATTTACGCTGGTCACCATAGTGTCCATTGTTGTGCCGTGTTTTGGCCTGAGCCAATATTGATGGCAGTGCCATTGTCATTGCCTTTGCCAGTATCTCTGCCATTTATTTATATCTTTTGCGATTAACTTATTTTTATTTTTTTTTTATTTCTTCTCTATCCTTCGTGGACAGATTTCAATGCGGACGGGCCTGGGAGGATGCATAGTCCTGGTAACAGTGTTTCACTTCTTCACGCTGACAAATTTCTTTTGGATGCTTGTCGAGGGTAAGTAGAGCCTAGAGGGGTGGAATATACTCGAATATCTTCTGAATCACAAAGGATCCATTTGGGCTAACATATGTTATGTATGGATTTTTGGTGAAGCTACACAATGGATCCTTTGGCTTTCAAATCAGCCGCATGATGATTCGTTTATGAGTAGGTGGTTGGATGAGGTGTGGGACGGGGGGTTTCTATCAAATAAATCGTTGAGAATTCCTTTTTTTGGATATTACAGGACTCTATCTGTACATGCTGGTGGTAAAGACTTTTTCGGGTGATAACATTCGATTTAATATATACGCGATGATTGGTTGGGGTAAGTCCGGTCTCGTAAGATATCAACGGAAATTGCTTTAAATCTTTAGAGTCGTCTTCCTTATTTTGCTTTGACAGGTGGTCCAGCCGTGTTTGTTGCCATCTGGGTCGTGGCAAAAGGAGTAACGATGTCATTCGCCAGCGAAAAGGTAATCATTTTTGTTGTCTCTGTTTTTTTTTTTTTTTTTTTGTGTTTTCATGAAAGTTACAACTGGTGTCCTTTTGAAAAGAATACACGTGTTTATCCTTCACTGGGCTTGGCTTCGTTCATGAGTTGCTTGTTTTTTTTTATACTCTCCTTTCTGTCTGGTGTTTACAGATCGATATTGGATGCCCATGGATGCATGAAACAGCTGTGGATTGGATATTCCAGGGACCAGTGTGTGTTGTCCTGATAATGAATTTGATATTTTTGCTACGGATTATGTGGGTAAGTGTTGTTTACTTTTTTTTTTATTATTTTGAATTTATTAACTTTCAGCTTGTGGTATATAATCCCTTTCAATATTTGTTTGTCCTTTTTACCACAGACTGAACAGTAGCGGTTATAAATTTTTCTCAGTCCTATGGAACTGGAACATATTTGCCTACCACTTTGTGGCTTGTACTTGTTTGCAAGTAGAGGTGGGCTTGTAATGTCATTTAAAGGCAATCGTGATTTTCCTGAATATACACACATACATGTGTATGTAGAATAGATGAAACATTACCTCTAGCATCCCATCAGGCTTAACAGAAACGTTACCATGTCCTTGTGGCTGTCTGTGATATCAGAAACTAAATCATCGGCGTAGCTTTGAAATATAAAACCAGAGTTGTTGTTGATCCAAAAGCAGTACCATCTTGAGTCTTAATTACCAAATAAATACTTTTACTCCTTAGAACTATACACGCGCTGATATAATATCTTATAGATTTACGGCGTATTGCCTCCTCGATATAAAAAATTCTTGCCTTTTAGGTTCAAATGGGTACTTCTTTTCTTCTTTCATAATGGACTATCGGCCCATTGAAGGTATCTGTGGGTGCAGAGCTGCAGTTCGTCATGCTAAAAAAAATACGTGCAAGAACTCTTGTTATGAATTGCTGAACAAGACATATGCTTAATATCGTAAGCAACATAGCCTTCCCTGTTGAAAAGTCGCTGCTCCATGAGAGTCGGTATGATTTTATCGAAATCTTCGACGCCAAAAAGCCTCCGGCAAGGCGATGAACAATCAGGTACATCATCCTCCATAGCGAATGCACTAAGCGCGCCTGCAGAAGAAAAAGGGTTCTCAGAAAGATAGCGATGTGCTATCAAAAAGATGAAATTTTAAATTCCAACCAAGGAATAATACGAACATGCCAAGACTGCAAGACCCGAACAGAAATCTATAATAATGAAGAAGGAAATGTTTTAGTAGAACCACAGTCCGTGCTGAAAGCTTGGTAGAATTAATTCTGCAGACTTTTAAACAGTGATGATGAATAACATCCAACGAATAGAACCTCAGCATTATTTATGCGATCCTGGTGAAGGAAGATCTCCTGATCTGCGCCAGCTACATGGGATTAATAATAATAAATAAAACAAAATAAAATAAATAATAAGTCTCCTCAACATCGCATATATAACGCTGCCTACAGCATTATGAGAACGCCTAGGACTGTTCGTCAACACTCCGATGGTTACCCTCCTTCCCTCCGTTTCAACAACAAGTCATCCGCCGATCCACTCACCATTGCCAGCATATTTTAAACAATCCTTCACTAACGACTCCTTTGTACCAGATCCATCCTATTTTAATTATCTACTGAACTTCTCCAATGGCCCACTTCTCTCTCACGTCTTATATCGAATATAAGTTACACCGACTTAATGACGAATTTTCCCCTGGCCTAGATGGCCATCCTGCCATATTTCTTAGAAAATGTTCCTCCTCTCTTTCCCTTGCGCTTTCTAATCTCTTTCGTCTATTCCTTTCACAAGGAGAATTTCCTCAGGTTTGGAAAACCTCCTTCATAACCCCGATCCACAAAAAAGGATAAAAGAGTGAAATGACCAACTATCGTCCCATCGCTAAACTCTCCTATATACCCAAACTCTTCCAAATTATTTTGTATTAAGCTCTGAGCTTCCAATGCAAATTACTTATTTCTTTTATTATTGCTTCGTCTGCATTGCCAACCACCGCGTTTATGGCGTCGACGTTGTAGAGCGATTTTCTGAATCCAAACTGTTGATCCGATAATATTATGATCCGTTCCAGTATTTTACTCAGTCCAATGCAAATTACTTATTTCCCGTAGACAACATGGCTTCCTGAAGTATAGGTCAACCACCCCGAATCTCGTTGAATTCATATCTTTTGCCCTCTCCGCCCTAGAGAATGGTAACGAAGTCGATGTTGTTGCAATCGATTTTAGCAAGGCCTTCGATAAAATCTCTTATCGATTAATACTCCTCAAGTTGTCTGCCTTGGCCTTAAACCCATAATGTTAAAATGGATATCCACTTACCTCGAAAACCGTTTTACATTGTTCGTTTTAGGTCAGCCTACTCGGCTCCACTTTTGGCCACCTCTGGAGTTCCACAAGGCAGCCATCTAGGTCCTATTCTTTTAATATTAACAATAAATGATCTCGATTGGATCATCAAACACTCCTCTGTCTACCTATACGCCAACGATAACAATTTTTTCAAAACTATTTCTTCACCTCATTACTGCTTCCTCCTTCAACAAGACCTTGGCAGTTTTCGATCTGGTGCCTCAAAAATTCGAATCGAATCGAATCGAAAGCATCGATCCCGGTTTTCTGCCTTTCAACATCGTTCTTGAAAGAATTGTGCAAAACTCGCAATCCAAATCCAGAGGCAACATCTTTCAAAAGTTTGTTTAGTAACTCGCATACGAAAACAACACTGACATAATACGAAGAACGATAGCGCGTTTGCGACTATGAAAGCAGAAGGGTCAACGAAGTCAACGAAGGAAAAACAAAGTATTTGTTGTCTAGAAAAGACGACAGACATCACCAACGCCCAGGATGAAATGTAACGATAGGCAGATACAAGTTTGAAGTAGTACAGGACTTTATCCACCACGGTTCCGCCATCAACTCCGACAACTCTTGCTTATTGCTGCCCCTCCCAAGCAACCAAAAACACTTTATACAGAACACTGGTCTTCCCAGTCCTGGACACGGATGAAATGTTGAAAATGATGAAAATGTTTTCGCCCATTTAGTGAGAAGTTCTTTCAGTAATTTTGGGTCCCGTTTCCATCAAGCAGTAAGCATACCAAATTAATTTGCATTCAAGGCTGCTGAGTTGATTGATCCCAGGCCGCAGATCATAAAAGCGGCGGGAGGATACCGCATTGAGGGCATCTCTCTACCGCAGATGCAAAAATTACCACGGAAACTGGTTGTGGTTTTAATAATCAATGACTCTCCGCCATATTTTCGAGAAGTTACATGGTAGCGCTTCATCATGCCCAAATCTGGTATATGTCCTTTTATTTTATTCATATTTTGTCTATTTTTGATGACCATCCATGACGTACATCTCTTGACAGGCCCTCCAAAGTAGCACTCCGCAAAGAACACAAAAACCCACTATTACAGAAGTGTGGCAGAAATCGAAACTAGGACAACTCTGAAGAGGACGCAAAGAAGTCTTTTGATAGTATTGTATGTATTTCTTAGGGTTCCTTTGAAAGCAATACATTCATATTGAAATTATTGTCCCGAATATTCATTCAAGGCAACCTTCTTCCTAATTTATTAGCATATTTAATTACACGCAGTATAAAGTTGTTTTTTTCCCTTTTAGTCCTTGTGGAGTTGACTCAGAAACGGAGCAATCCCCTCCTGCTTAAATGTTCCTATGATTCCACAAAATTAATCATATTTCGAAGCAAATGTTTGCCAACAGAAGCAATAATAGTTACTTGACATTTACAACACAAACACGATTTTATGCTGGTGAGTGCCTGATTTCCGGCTCACCACTTCAGTCAAGGGAACCAAAATTCAATTTCTGGCTCCAGAAACCTTCTAGTTGCTGGTATGAACCTCACGTGGACTATAGAGGACTACGAGACTATAAAGCACTACTCTTATAATGTAGAACCATGCCCAAGTCTAATTTTCCATCATTCTCAACGAACTAATTGAAACAATGCGTCAAGCAGTGATGAGGTATCCTTGCATCATAGTTGGCACTATGCATTCCTGTAAAGCGGGTTGTTACCTTTTCAATTTCTATGGAGAAACTGAGGCACTTATACAACACAATATTGGAATTGTGTGTGTATTTTGTTATCATAAAAGACTTGGATGATCGAAATTTTCCAACAAAGCTTCATATGCGTAATAACTCAGCCACTGAATGTGGAGAGGATGTGGTAAGGATGTGGGACTTGCATCGTGTTGAATTTCGGATGAGGAACCTATCGCTATTGTTCCCTTGGAGTGAATATACGAATACTTATTTCTGCATAAGGAATGGAGGCATGCATACTCGTATGTGTCTTCATCCTTCATGCAATAAACAATAGCATCCGCATGGAAAGTCAAGTCTTCAGAGTTATCCTGTCATTTCTTGCAAGTGATGGAGCAGAAAGCAGAAAAACATTGAACATGGTGAACACAAAATTATGTGAAGGACTGATAGTTCATAAAGTCTTGAGGATGAGAGGTCTGCGTTGGAAGTGGGAGGAATGCTTAAATTTATATTTTATCTCATTAATCAGAAGTAACACTTTGAAGTACTGAAACATTTTGAAGGATGACGGCAAGTTATGGCACTTTTACTCGGTGTTTACAGTTGAGAGTGTTAACGTACCTAAGAGGAGGTAAGAGGTTGGCCAGCACTACTTGTCGGTATCTACTAAGTAGTTGTGTGGATGGAAGATGGAACAGAAGCTGCTCGTTAAATTATTAGAAGACTAAAATGTATGTTAGTGTGCGATTTTGTTGATAGAATTTCAAGTGACAGGTGCATTCCAATAAGTGACATTAACCATTAACCATTAGGTTAAGTCCTCTATAATATGCACCCATCATGTTCACGCGAGCTCTATTTAGTCGTCAGGACCTACTATAAGGTTATTACCCCAAGGATTGCTTTTACTAATCCAAATTATAAAAGAAATGTTGCAAGTGGCCACATGGGAACCCAGTACTCCGCGTGCTGTTGACAAAACGCACCACATGAGCATAGTACCCCGGCGTTAAATCCCGGACCCTACAAATTAATTTGTATCGTTCCCTTGATAATAATAATAATAAAAGAACATTGATTTAGGAGACCATAATTTAAACAGACCTTTTTTTAAGGGATCTCTTTGAGAAGTGATTAGCCCAAATGATTTTGAAAGCTCTTGCACATTTTACGTAGCTGCGGTTGGGCGCAACTTCTTTGTGTGAGTACCAATCCGTAACTCCATTCCTTTTTTCGTATACGAGTAATTTACCAACTTTGTATCTTATTTCCCTGTCCTAACGCTAGCCTGCGTACTAAACCATACACTCCCCCGCGGGATAGCCATTAGGTACTCGTATTTATGCTATAGCTCATATGTTTGCTGCATCTGCACTTCTTATTTTTTCGATCCTTCCATCGAATGTGCAAATCTCCATCAAATGTTCTTCTGACCGCAACAATTGGTCAATTATTGACTGCGGGTATGGTATGTCAGCTCTCCATGTGAAATGAAATATTGCATCCTCTGTGTCTTCCTCCGGATTCGGGCAGTCTGGGCAAAAAGGTGAGCTGTTGTTACCGAAGCGGTATAAATACTTTCGATACCCACAGTAACCAGGTAGGAACTGCGTAAGATGGTAGGTGCAGTTTCCATGCCTTGTCGAAGCCTGTGATGATATCAGTCTGTTGGTCTATCTGCCCTTCGTAGGCTTCTTCTTTGACCCTTTTGACGACTACCATCACTTCGTTACTAGAAGTTCTTCTTTTATAGACTACTTGCTTCTCGCCTTCAAAGATATCGATGGGCTTCATCCCGGCGATAACAAAAGCTGCTTCATGCGAAATCATTTGAAAGCTACTGACTACCCTTCATGATAACCTTCTTCTCCCTTCCTCTGTCGCTAGGGCCCCCCCCCCCCCCAAACTGGGGGCAGCATATAACAGCTCCGCATATCCGGGTCCCCCGGTGTTTTTCAGTATTTTAGAAAGTGCTGACTGGAGCTTTGACGCCTTTTTGCCCGAATAGTCATCACATCGACTAAAGCCTTAAGTCAAGTATTGCTCCTAAGTATTTTATATAGTCTTTTGATTTGATGATTTTCCTTCCTTCTAGATGGTTATTAGTACAACTGTGTCCTGTCCTATCCTATGATCTGCTAATTCTAGGACGGCGGATATTAGTCTTTGATAAGATTGATTGCATCTTATAACTTTGATTCATAGCTGAATCCATCTCGCAAATATTTTTTGTAACGATTGCAACGGCATGGCGTCAGCAAATCCGATTACTTTTCCTGGTGGCAGTGTTAATTGCAGAACTCCGTCGTACATGATATTCCAGAGTAGGAGCCTCACTACCGATCCTTGTGGGACTCCGGCAGAGATTTTACAATTCTTTTTTCCCTTGTCGGTTTCATATCTCAACCTTCTATTGGTGAAGTAGCTTGTATCCAGCAAGTAGTATGGTGTATCCATTCTGGCTAGAGACCTTCTTATAAATGACCAATTTGCTGAGTTAACGCCATTTTTGATGTCCAGCGTCAATACTGTCGATGGTGGAGGGCGATTTTCTGAATCCAAACTGTTGATCTGATAATATTTCCTTTTCTTCTGCCAAAACGAGTAATCTATCACATATGATCCGTTCCAGTATTTTGCTTAGTGCGTCCAGTAGACATATTGGGCGATATGATTCTGGTTCTCCAAATGATTTGTTTCCCTTTGGTAAGAGTACCAAATGTTGTAGCTTCCACTGTTCTGGGAAAACCCCGTCTTTCTGACACTTCTTCATCATTGTTATAAATATGTTTGGTCCCATTTCAACGGCGGCTTTCACTGCCTTATTTGGGATGCCGTTGGGTCCAAGAGCTTTGTTGATGCATATGTTCTTAAGCGTGGAAAGTTCGCCTGGTCTTATTATCAGAACCGCCTATGTGCTGGGTTTCCTGATTATATTGCATAGAGTCGTGGTCTCTGTGGGAATAGGTGCTTTACAATAGACCTTAGCATTTTTGAACTTGCTGAAATATTTTGACCTACAGTCCTTCAGTTTAGTCATTAAAATTTTGTATGTCGTACCTGAAGCATTCTGCTTTAATTTCTCTTATTGCCCTTTTTAGATCCCTTCTTTCCAGTGGGAATATGTCTAGTCGTTCTGAAAAATCGGCTTTGCTTCAGAATGCTGCACTCTCCGCTGGGCTTGGAAGAAGTTTGCTTTGAGTCCTTTTATTTCTTGCCTCCACCGGCGTACTTCTTTTACTGCATATACGTCTGCGCATAGCTGCGTTACATGCTGTTGCTATGGTGCGAGTGAGGTGATGCGACAAATTGTCCGCTGTTTCGGTATCGGCTAGCTCGTTGATATCTTTTATTTCATCGAACATGTCCTTGTCGAAGAGTTTGTCTTTCTATTTCGGGCCCGCTAGTTTAGGGCGTGAAATGGCCTTTAGCTCTATAATATTAATTATTATCGCCTGTGGGTGTTCTATTCTTTGTTGCGCAGTAGGGAGTTACTCATGAAGGTAACATAGATGATTGATCCCATTAGCGGTTTCCAAAAAGTATTTGATCGACCATTATTTGCAATGCTTACATCCAAGGATGCAAATGTTTCTAGTAGAATACGTCCCCTGGAATTGGTAACCCTACTACAACACTCTGTTGTCTCCGCGTATAACCAGTGTAGATCTTTCACGTGCATCTGCACTTACACTTTCCAGCATTGCCCGGAATTCTTCCAACTTGGCCGCGCGTAGCAGCTGTAGAAGTTGATCCCGTTTATTTTTGCCTGATCACTGGGATCGTGGAAGGCATGTTTTCCACATATCCAAATTGCAGTATGGCTTGATTTAGCGTAGATTCAGATGTTGCTGTCGACAGTTTTATATGGCTCCCTGATCAAAATAATGTCCGCTCCCTTGTCTCTTGTCGTTTGTGTCAATGCCTGAAATTGTGAAGGAGAAATCTCATGGCGAGCGTTCATAATTTCCCGCAGCCATCATGCGATTTGACACCACTCGATTATTTTCTGTGGGGCTACATCAAGTCCTTAGTCTACGCTAACAAGTCAACCACTTTGGACGAGCTCGAGGCCTACATATGACACGGTATTGCTGGAATAACGCCGCACGTATTGGACCGAGTCATCAAAAATTGTATCGACCGCTGGAACGACTGCCAGCGAAGCCGAGGCGGTCATTTGAATGATGTGCTATTCCACACATAATGGCATGATCGTAGCTTCAAATTAAAGCCTGAATCAATTTCATATCTGACACTGTTGCTGTTTTATTTAAATTTTTTTACTATCGTTCTTATCGGGTCACACGTTAGTTGTCCTTCTTTCTTTGACGCAGCGCAGTCGGTCGCATTCGCGGATGGCAATGATATCCCCATCGAAACAGTGTAGGGTTTTTGCTAATTGTTCATGTGTTAAAGGTCGGATCGTTGTCCATTTTTTGTTTGCTGGGGTCATCAACAGTAAGTCTATCCGTACCCGAGGCTGTTTGTTGAGTCACAAAATACATAGATACTGTTTTACGGCTTCGGGAAGTTAACCAACCTGGAGCATTAGATATTTCAGATGATGGTTCTAGTAGTCCACTACTAGGATATAGGCGCTTCTGTAATATCATCTGGCCTCATAATAAGCTCAAATAAGGTCATCGCCATTGACTCCATCCTAGAGTCAATCCTCCGAAACGGCAGTATCAGGTTTGCCTGGATCGCGTGAATGCCTTAAGTTGAGTGTTCAGCTAACTTTGCACAGTAAGACTCAGCATAGTGCAAAGTGATGGTGGTATCCTCGGCGACTCCGCTCTTCCTTTCTCAACCGGCTGTGGACCTATAATGGGGTTAATAGTATAGTTCTACAAATTCTTTAAAAACGCTTTGACTTGGTACGGTAATGATTAACCGCCTTAAAGAAGCGGAGAATACAGGACGTTTTATTGGGAAAATACCTAACAGAAGTTAGGCCTATTTCAAGATAAAAGAAATTGATCGATAAGTCTTAACTTAGTCGCATAAAACTGAAAAATGTGCGGATAAATTAGCACGGACTGCAAGTCCTCGTAGTGGAAGAACATCCCTTCAGTTGCGAAATCCAAACATATTAATTTGCGAAAAATTGTCTTCAATTAAATTGCAATCAACCATCCCCTACGGCTTGAATTACTTATTGTGTCGGTTCAAACATTTCCATATTGCCCATTAAATCAAGCACTGCTGGCAGTAAACCATACTCTCCTACTCATCCCACTCTCATTGTCCTCGTGTTGAACTTGTATTGCCCATTCCAACTACTCGTACATTCCTAAATTTGCATGTTCCCGCCACAAATCTTCTGCCAGTCGAGCTGGAAATTTTCATTAAGGAAATCTAAATCAGCAAACCGAACACATGCCATCTGCAATTCCCAAACAGTACTCGTATTTCATCCCCACAAGCAAAGAATTTTCTTTTTTGGTGAAGGTCCTTCAACCCCTCTAAAATTACAGAATATACGAGCACCATAAAGGGCTGTCTGTCTGTCTGTTTGCGAGCATAATGTCTGCCTGTTTGTCTGTTTAAGCACACTCGGAACAGCAACACCTAACGCGCAATTAATCTATATTAACGTTTTTGACTGAAGAGCCTATAAAATATAAATCAGCGTGTGTTCCACTAATTTCTCTTTTCGTCCGCTGCTTCCTTTTCAGGTACTCATAACGAAACTAAGATCGGCAAACACAGTGGAAACTCGGCAATATCGTAAGGCGGCGAAGGCTCTCCTAGTCCTGATTCCTCTGTTCGGGATAACGTATCTGGTGGTGCTGGCGGGACCCAACGAAAGTGGCGTTGTTAGCAATATTTTCGCAGTTATTCGTGCCGTGCTTCTCAGTACGCAGGTAAGTTATGAGCTTGCAATTTGTTCTAATCTTGTTTTGCCTAAGGGTGATGTTTCATTTATGCTAACACGGGAATTTTTTTTTTTTTTTTTTTGTTATTCTCTCTCTTTATTTTGCAACACGAATGCCACCATTGGTGGAGGGATGACTTATACTGTGGATACCAACTCTCACAGGGATTCTCAGTTTCCTTATTTTATTGTTTCCTAAATTCCGAAGTTCGAAATGCCTTGCGCCAGTACATATCTAGATGGCAGGATGAACGTAATATTCGATTAGGACAATTAAGGCAGAGTCGGAGGTAAGTTTCAAATGAATGTATATGCACACACGTACTATGTAGTATACTCGTACAATTATATACATTTTTTTCGGTTTTTTCTTTGAGTTGAGTGCGAAAATTGTAGGAGCATGCAATTTTTGGAAGATACCCAGAATCAATCCGAAGTGAAGCGCCCCCATTTGTGCGGCTAGATAAGGAGAAAGGCTCACAAGGAAATCAGTTCTTTTTTTTTATTGCCAAGCCTTAATTTGCGTAACTTTTCCCACTGTCTTGGTTATTTATGGTTTATTGTTCCTTTTGTTTTGTTTAAAATCTTGCCCATCTCCTTCAATTTCCAATTATCTCCTCACACCTTTGTCGACACCTTACAGCCAATTTCTATAGTAATATGTCTTGCAGAAACTGTCGCCGAACTCTTTGTACAATCTTCCTGTGATCCTCTATTTCATGAATCATGAGTCGCCGAAATTACCTATACAACATATTGGCAGAATCTTCTTTAAGGAGCCATTCTCGGTTTCCAAAAGCATTTCAGTGGATACCTACAATCCTTTTTTGTACAGATCATTCTTCGAGCATTAAAGATGTGCAATGTTTTAATGCTCGCTGGTCGATAGTTTGATCACTAAGGTTCAGCACTAAGAATATGTAACAACTGATGAATAGTGGGTTATGAGTGTGAGTTCGGTTGATCCACTGTTTCCTATTGTTGCAAGGGCGTAACATCTACAATAATTTGATTCAGTAAGCCAACGTTCGAATTCTCACTTCACAGCCTCGCTTAGCGTCGTCGGTGTTTGTGTTTGTCTATTGCATTGACTTGGAAATTCAGAGTGGATATAGCTAGTATTCGCGGGCTATCCATTTTCCATGTACGTCCACGTCTGTAAAGGCACACCGGCTGTTTAAGCACCTAGTGAAAATCTCCGCTCATATCTCTCATATCAGTCAGATCTAACACCACCTTGATATGAACAAGTATCATTATTCTTCCCTCACTGCGCTATTGTAACATCTACGTGCATGAGGATGTAGCTTAGTAAACTTCACTGCCATACGATCTCTATTCTAAGCCGGAATTCAACTTCAAGTGGTTAAAGTTCCATCTCCATAAGCAACTTACACGCTAGTGCTATATTTATGGAAGACCCAAACTGGTCAGCAACTCGACCTTCAACCAGTTTGATGTGCTCGTCAGACTCCATACAAAGATATGTATCCCTATATCATCATAGTGAACTCGTTGTTGCAGGCGATTTCAATGTATACAATTCTGAGTAGCGTCGACATTCTGGACAGACAACATCCGCAGCACGGGACGGAACTTAAGTCTCTTCTTCCCAATGTCATAGAAACGTTAACAGAGTTTGAAATCAGGTTGTTTTGTCGAAAATGGGAGCTTCTAGGACCGGCGACCGGTATTATGTTTGGGAGCGTTTAATTCAAGAATATCGCACTTAGACTGTTTCAAGTCTGATGTTTACATAATAAATCCTGGTGTGCCCCAGGGCTCCGTTTTGTCTACGACACTCTTTTTAATTTTCATTGATGATCTCTTGTCTGCCACTTCTTATCCAGTATATTCCTTTGTTGACGACAGTACTCTCTTCATTCCGTATTCGTTTCCGGACCCTGCTCTTGGGCTATAGAACGGGAACGGCAGAGTATGGTAAGCTCGCATTACATTACATTACTACCAGCAGAGTGGAATGAAATGCTGTCTGATGTTTTCTTGTAAAACGCAATTCAAAGTCAAGCCACTACACATGGATGGCACTAAGATTGTCGAAACCACTCATCCACCCTTAAATTCTCGGTATCTGCATCAAGGATAACCCATGTTGAAATTACCACATACTCGATATCGCTTAAAATAATGCGAAATGTGTAAGAAAATCTTCAAGCGGTCTGATCTGGCCTCGATATAATATGCGACCTTAGGTTACGGCTAGAAATACGTCAATTTGACATTTTCATTTTGTGCGTCAAGGTGATCACACCTACTCCTCCGCCACACATTCGGATGAGCATTTTCAACCCATAGTTGTTACGAATATAAAGCGAAGTATCGAAAAGTTTCAATCACCGTTTTTCTATCCCGCATAGCAGTGCCATCACTACAATTGATGTTTGTAGTTTTAACGTCAATTGCTTTTCGCAAAATGTTTTTATCCCACTACCATTGGCTGCGTATAATGTTCTTTTAGATCAACCAGGTAGTACGGAGATGTCTAGACCGCTATCGATATGAAATTTTTGTCTATTTTGGGAGTAGTAAACAACTGATTTGCATACCACAACGTTGTTTACTTGTTTTGACGTTGGTTAACTTTTCGGTACTCAATTTTTTTATATTTTAAAAAAAAGCATGACTACGACACTTGTTTGTGTTTGATCCGAACCTTTTATGATACAAGCACATCTTCACTTGCTGACGTGAATGCAAATATTTTCTTCGACGAGATTGACTTCTATTTCGGGTACGGTGGCTGTAGTCGCCTCATTATATTGGGTATTCGTGGGGTTTTTTTTCACAATTTAAACGTTTATTTAAGGAAAACATGTACAATAGTATTATTCAAAGTATTGCCCATCTGAAGCTATGACTTTTTCCCATCTTTCTGGCAATTTGTGGATCCCATCCCAAAAGAACTGCGCCGGTTTGGCATCCAAGAATGAATCTAGCCAATTTTTGATATTCTGCTCTGATGTGAACCGTATTTCACTGAGGACGTTCTGCATCGACCAGAACAAATGGTAGTCAGAAGGGGCAAGGTCTTGGCTATAAGGCGGGTGGGATAAGACTTCCCATTCCAAATAGTTCTTAACCGGAATAGCAACGTGGGGCCGAGCGTTGTCGTGATGGAAAATTATTGCCTCGTGTCTGATCGCATATTCCGGCCATTTTTCGGCCACTGCTCTCTTCAAACGGATTAATTATGTTCAGTAGCGTTGCCCATTGATAGTTTCACCCAGTTTTAGTAGCTCATAATACACCACACCCATCTGATCCCACCAAATACAGAGCATTACCTTCGCGCCATGGATATTCGGCTTCGCCGTTGATTTGGCTGGTTGGCCGGGTTTCACATATGATTTTTTGCGCTTGGGGTTGTCGTAATGGATCCATTTTTCATCACCAGTAACAATCCGATGCAAAAATGACTTCCTTTTGTGGCGTTCCAGCAGCATTTCGGACATGAAAAAGCGCCTTTTGACGTCTCTCGGCTTGAGTTCATGTGGAACCCAATTTTCTTGCTTTTGAATATATCCAGATGCTTTTAAACGTTTTGAAATGGCTGCTTGAGTAACACCCAAAGATTCTACGAGCTCTTCTTGTGTTTGGCAACAATCTTCATAGAGTAATGCTTCCAGTTCTTCATCTTCAAACTTTTTTGGCTGCCCAGGACGTTCATCGTCTTCCAAGCCAAAATCACCACTTTTAAATCGTGCAACCCACTTTTAGCACGTTCGCTCAGCTAGCACATGTTCATCATAAACTTCCACCAAAATACGATGACTTTCGGCAGCAGTTTTCTTCATATTAAAGTAATGAAGAAGAACTCCCCGCAAAAACACTTTTTCAGGCACAAAGTTCGACATATTTGAGTGAAAAAAAATTATTGTTGTTTACGCTTTATATGAATGACATATACTGAAATGACGTACAATGACAGTAGCTCTCCAACGCATGTTCCAATGGAATAATAGCAATGGAATAATACAAGTTACGCCATCTCTTAACAAACCGCAATTAAGTTATAGACCCAATATTTTCATTAGCTGACATAGCTGATTACACTTTGCTGTGCTAATGATGAATTATTGTTTGCACCCGCTGTGTGACGCTTCGAATTCGTTTACATGTTGAAATTCACCCACCCACCCACTACGATTTTATCGGCTAGTTACGAGAGTGTTATTAGCTCTTCGCTGGATGCTTTAGCTTTCACCTAAATCCTTGACTTCATTTAACAGCTGTGAAGGTCTCTTGTCTCCCAAATCGCTGAAAGAGTCATTGGACCATTCTTTTTTTAGAACGCAGCAAGCCAAACGGTTGCTGTGGATGGTGCGCGCTACAGAGCCATGATCAATAAATTTTTCGTTTCTCGATTGGATGAAATGGGACTGTTGGACATATTGCTCCAGTAGGGCGGAGCAATAGCGCATACATCACGTGCCATAATCGACGCTCTAAACCAGGCGTTTCCCGGTCGTCTGATTTGACCGTCCTAGACTTCTGTCTATGGGATTATTTAAATTCACGGGCTTATGTGAACAAGGCACAAACTCTAGCAGCCCTCAAGGAGAACATCCGTCAGGAAGTGGAGAACCTTTCGCCCGAAGTTCTGAAGAAAACCATGGAGAATGCCATGAAAAGAGCGCAAATGGTAATCAACAATGTCGGCGGCTACTTAAGCGATATCATTTTCAAAATTTAATTTATTACTTAAGCTGGCGCTACAGTTCGTCGTGGACCTAGCCTCAACCAACAAGCGTCTCCAGCCAGCTCGATCTCTAGCCAGCTGCCTTTAGTTTCGCACGCTAAGTTGGTTTTAGTCCCCTTTCAGTTGCGTGCGCCATCTGAGCTGTGTTCTTTCTCTACTGCGCTGTGTTCTTCTTCTACTGCGCTCTCCCTCGGTGGCGGATTCGAAAATTTTTCAGACCGGAGAATTGGTGTTCACCCCAGTCACGTTAGTCGTTGGACCTTCACTTGTCGATGTCGCTGTACAGCCCGTACAGTTCGTCTTTGTATCTCCTCCTCCACTCAACGTCTATGCAGACGGGACCGAAGATCCCCGAAGAATTTCCATCTCAGTGCAGCTAGGAGCACCCTCATTTAGTTTTGATAAAGTCAATGCTCTGCGCCATAGAGCAAGACTGGGTTTATTAAGATTTTATATTTATTTATATATTTGTTGTTCGAGGTAGCGCTTTGCTTCTTCTTAGCTCAGAGAAGCAGCGATTGGCAAGAGTTATTCTTCCTTTGATCTCAGCGCTGGTGTCGTTGTCTGAATTGATAGCGGAGCCTAGGTAGACAAAGTCCTTAACTGCCTCAAAGTTATATCTGTCGGGGATGAAGTTCTGTCCGAGATGTCGGCGTAGAGTGTTCTTTCTTGTTGACAGCATGCACTTGGTCTTGCCCTCATTGACCGTAAAACCTATCTTCGCCGCTTCTGTCTAAATACTCGCGAAAGCACCACTGATATTACGCTACTTTCTTCCGATTATGTCAATATCATCAGCGTATGCGAGTAATTGGACTGGCTTTTGAAAGATTGTTCCTCTTGTCTTGGCACGTGAGTTTTGAACTATTCATTCAAGAAAGATTTTAAAGTCATCACATGACAGGGCATCGCCTTGTCTAAATCTTTTTTGCCATCGAAAGTCTTGGCTAGTTTTTTGCAGATCTTGATGGCGCAGCGTGCATTCTCGTTCCTCATGCTGCGAAAAAGGGCGAGTTTAGAAGGCGTCCCAAAGCTAGACTGTGCTCTGTATAGTTCGGCTCTCTAGATGCTGTCATACGTGGCCTTCAAACCGATAAAAGGTGGTGTGAATCGATTTGAAGCTCATGAGTTTTTTTCAAGATCTGCTGCAGTGTGAATATTTGGTCGACGGTGGACTTTCCTGGCCTGCAGTCACATTGATATGGACCAATCCAGTTGTTAACGAACGCCTCCAGATGTTCAGAGTATCCGGCAGATAGGATCTTGTAGGCGATGTTAAGAAGACTGATGCCTCAGTAGTTGGCACAGTTCCGAGGGTCTACTTTCTTGAGCATCGGATAAACAATGCAGAGGTCCCGTTCATCGGGCATACTTTCGTCCGACCGTATTTTACAGATGAGTTAGTGTATGCTCCTTATAAAGTCATTGCCTGCCACTTTGAAGAGCTCGACAGTCAAGCTTAAGCTTAGATATGGCTATCTTCACATCGTCCAGGTCGGGTGGACGGAATTGTTAGTCATCGTTCAGGCTGAAAGGTTCGTTCTGCTTAACAACGGTATTTGGTTCGCCATCGGCGTTATACAGTCTACAGAAATGCTCTTTAAAAATCCTCAACTTCGACTACGACTCTACTACTATGTTCCCTTGTTCGTCTCTACAGGCTTCTTTTCGTTGCTTGTAAACGTGGCATGTTTTTTTACCTTTTGGTAAAGCTTTCGAATTTCATTCATGGAGTAGCATCTCTCAATTTCGTCGACTTCTCATGCTCTTTTTTTTCCGCCTAAGAAGCCGGTATTCATCTCTATTCTTCTGCTCGTAGAGCTGGGTAGCAGCTCTAGTCCTGTTACACAGCGCCGCTTTGTGTGCACCTGGCCAAATGGGGCAATTTCTGAGGGCTTTTTGACAATGCTGCCACAAGTCTTCAATACTTGATGCAGGTGGCTTGTGACTATTTAGGCTACCAGGTTAGACTCGGTCGGAAAAGAATTTGGCTATCTCTCGCTTATTATTAGTATTAGCTATACTCGGAATATCCGCAACCGTACCTTGGATACAACAAAAATGGTCTGAGTCGATGTTGGCCCCTCGGTCCTTTTCGACATCCGTATTACTGGAGGAGTGCCTTGCGTCGATTGCAATGCGGTCAATCTAGTTAACGGTTGCTTGATCAGGAGTTCTTCAAGTCCCCTTGTGATTATCGAGAAGTGTAGACCACGTGCTAGTTACGACAATGTTGCGACAGTGATTAATCCGAGTCCGTTATTCGAGGTGGTGTTGTACATGCAGTACCTTCCGACAGCACTACCAAAGATGCTTTGCATTAAAATCGCCGAGGACAATTTAAATGTCATAGCTAGGACACTTGTCGAGAAGCTCGTAGAAGCTATCTTTGGGGTCGTTATCTTTCTACCCTGTGGCGGCGTACGCACATATATGGTTAATATTGACAAATTTAGCCTTAATACGGATTGTTACGAGGCGCTCATTCACATGCTGGAAACTCAAGACTTCTTACCTGAGTCTGCCTCTAACAACAAATCCACATCCAAATAGGCGCTTCTCTTGTCATCGATTACAATCGCCGTCTTACTAGATGTCGTAGTTTTTTATCTTCTTTTTGTCTGGCCCTGGATGGCGGCAACATTTGTTTTGTAGCAGTCCCAGGCCTCCAATAGTTATTCCACTCCACCTGGCCCGTTAAGGGATCTAACGTTCCCCGTACAGATCCGAAGTTCGTTGTCCTCGTTTCGTTTGCAGAGTTTGTCAACAGTAGATCCGTCCGTATCCGAGTCTTCTTGTTGCTTCGCAGCTTAACTTTCTTTTCCCCGGCAGCACAACCCCCAACATGGAGGGTCAGTTCCATTGTAGATACCTCTAGGACAAGTGGTCGTTTAGACTAAAGCCAATAACCCGGACATTTGAGCGCTGCGTTGGTCCATTAAGGACTCATCCATCACCACCTCCTTTTCAAAACCTGACTTAGACTCGGAAATCCTTACTCCCCTGAACTCAAAATATCTTAGAGTAACCTGTACATTGCTAGATTGACACAGTGCCTTCTATATCACCCAACCATCTCATTTTCAAAACACAATGGAAAGAAACTTCAATGCCCAAATAAACATTTAAAAAAACTCATTAATTTTTTTGTCTTCTATTCCAAAGATACGAATATTGCCTAGGAGAATAGAGTCATACATTATGGTCTACCTTCTATAACTAGCTGCGTATTAAAGCGTACATATATATCATACGCAGCTTTCCTCTGCCAACGAATATAATTTCCAGGAAGGCTAAATAGAAATATATGTTTATAAATTGGGTATCCATTGCTGCGGGGTGGGCCAGAATTCAATATCCCCAATTGTCTCGTCATTTCGTTCACAGAAAAAACAGGCTTTCCATTTTTGCGGACCGATACAGCTAAGTCTATTTATTTGAAGAAGTTTTCGTGTTAGATGTTTGCCATTATCTGCCGAAAAGTGGTAACGCATAAAGTTTTCTTTTTCTGCTTTTCGGTGAATGGCCTGGGAATCGAACCCAGATTTGCTGGTGCACTAGTCAAGAAACTGCCCTTCGTTGACCATAGTAAAAAGAATTTTCGAAATGGTTCATATATCCTTGCGAGCTATTGACACGTATTTCATATACCATATTTTGAAATTTTAGCATCCTTAAATAAATACCTTAAAGTACACCATAGAAAGGTTTCTTGTGGTGAAGTCAATATATTAATATTTATCAAAATTTTACTTATTGATATCGAAATCCAATCATTTATCCTCATATGAAATTTAAATTTAAATAGACAGATTTAACATTCCGTAATAAATTGAAAAAAAATATTTTTGTAGGTTAAAAACCTGAGGAAGGCTATCACAAGAGTACGTAGAAAATAAAAACTTGCTGTTCTGCTTAAAGTGTTGTTTTGGAGTATTTGAACTAAGGGCTTGCAAAGTAAAATATTCGTATTTATGTGATTCGTGCATCTGCTTTTGTTACTGTAACGCTATTGTTATCCATATTTGCTTGCTTAAGGATCAGTTGAATTTTTTCTTTAAAATCTTACGAGTAACAAGGAATGAGCATCTGAATTCAGTATTTGGCTCTATATGCCTTTCATATTGATTGAAATCTGTATCTGTAATTCGTTTGTACCTCATTTATCGTTGAATTATTTTTTTAGTGCTGAGTTTATTGTTTTTATATGATTCGTTATATTTTTTATATTTTTCTACATATATAATCAGGTTTTTTTTGAAAATATTTATCTAATAATCTAGTTGATAGAATAGACCCCATGTACAATAGTTAAGACGTAGGGTCACAAAAGTAAATTAGTTACTTCTGCTTAGCTCGAAAGTATTGATTAATAGAAATTTAATAAACTAAGTTAATTTTTAAACTTAAAATCTAAACTGTTTTTTTTTTCATAAAATTTGTTAAATTGATTTAATCGATTGATTTTACTTAATATGATTTTAATTTTTTCATTTTAGTTCTTATATCAAGAGCATGTTTAAAATTTAAAGAATCTCACTTATTCTGTATACTTTCAAAATTTCAATTCCTTTGCCAACTGAAATTGACATTGTTTCGGATGATGCGTGGATGCTGTTACTTCACATCAATTGTACTTATCTTAGTTCCAAGTGACAGGATAGATTGGTGTCCATCCACACTCGACCTGTTAAACTTATATGAGCGAGTGTTGAACAAGAGGCAAAAAAAAGACCACTATAAACATAACAGCGGACGTTTGATGGAGTCACAGCTTCACACAAAATAAGATTATGTTAGGTTCTTAAACAAGAGATTGTGGCAGATTAGCCGGAATATCCACGGACTAAGAATTGAGAGTATGTACCTGGAACGTACGTACAATGTACTCCACTGATACTTCTCAATGACGTGAATCTGCCCTCACACGATAAAAGGCAGGCATAACTGCGATCCAGGAGATACGATGGATAGACCATACACGATAGACCCGATTAACATTAATGTGATATGCGCACACGCCCCAACCAAAGAAACTGAAGACTCTGAAAAGAAGAGAAACTTTATGACCTATTCGACAGAGCCTACGGAGTCAGCGCAAACAATAATGTCAAAATCATACACGCAGACTTACTTACCAAACCGGGAAAATATCTTCGGCGGATTAGTCGGAAAGCAAAGCCTCTACGACACGATAACACATTACGGATCCAAGCTAATCGATTTTCCAGCAGCTCGTAATACGGTGATAAAAGGCACTAGGTTTCCAAAATTTCGAATCCACCTAGCACTTTGGCTCCCTCCAGATGCTGGAGCTGCCAACTAAATTGACCACGTGCGAGATACGCATCCAGCATTCGGAATGTGCAAATATCCAGAGGGAAAATTTTGAACCTGAATACTTCCCTTTTACAGTCAAATTTAGCGCTCAACTATTTATTAAGAAAAGGCTGCAACCGCCCAAGAAGGGAAATTTAACGATGGAATCCTAAACACGACTAGAGTAGCCATGGGCTACAAAGAACGCGTAAAAAAGAGACTCTCGTATACACCATTTATAAACGCCGTAATATTATCAAAGAGGTATCTAAGAACACTGTAATATATTAGCCACCAACAAAAAACAGCTCTTGGCTTTTTCAGAAAAATAAGCAACTAGCAGCTGGCTTCAGGCCAGGAACGCAGGCTCTTCGAAACAGTGAAGACACCTAGTCCCAGAAGCGTTGGCAATAGCAGATGTGTTTAAGCAGAACTTCGAGCAGATATAGAAAATGATATGCCATGAAGAGAATCCGTTTCCAGTCAAGCAAGAAGCCATCCCATTATTCAGTATGAAAGAGGTTGGCTCAGCTATCAAGAAGCTGAGAACCAATAAAGCCGCCAGCTCCAATGAATTATAAGAAAAGTTTTTCAAACATGGCGATGATGTCTTGGTAGAGTGCAAGCGTAAAATCCAGATGTGAGTGGGTGACGGTGTCTTGATCATCTTAAAAAAGGCGATACTATATCTTGTAAGAACTGTCAAGACATATCTCTGCTTAATCATGTATCATAAGATTCTATCCAACGTATTGTGTGAACACCTCAAGCCCTTCTGTTAATCGGAAAGAAACAGTATGGCTTCCAGCCCGGCAGATCGACGATCGGCCAAATTGTCACACTTAGGCAAATGCACAAAAGACCAGCGTTCACGTTGAGACTCACCACCTCCTCATGGGCTCTAAGGCCGCATATGAAAGTATTGTTGAGCAGTATAAGGCAATGGCCGAATTTGCGATCCCGACAACATTGATCCAGTTGTGCCGAGTGACGGTACAGGTTGCAATGTACAATAGTTCCTCCGAACTATTCCAAACGTGAGCCGGATATCGACAAGAAAGTTCACTGGCATGTGGTTTCGTCATTCGTAATACGCAGGGCAGGTATCGGCATGGATTGGGCTCCCAGCAAATCTGTCCATGTGCAAGACCCGAACATAAATCTGTAGAGCTGAGCAAATAAATACTAAGCTTCGTTGGAAGAACGGATAAGTTAGACCAGCTTCCTCCTTCAACTTCCTTCAAGTCACAGAACACTTTCCTTCTGGCAGCCACTGTTTACCCACGCCATCACATACATATTGACAGCAATCAGATTCCTCAATCAGGGCTCTATTCACCAGCATTGCTCTTATCCACGAAACTAGTGATTCGTCTACTCGGTATTGTCTTGCCGAGTTGAGCATGTTACAAAAGTTGCGTTGTCGCACGCACCCATCTATCTCGATGAAAATACACAGACCATTCTTGTTAACTGCGCCTCCAGTTCCGCCCACCGGATTTTGGAGTGCAGTCTCATAGTATCTACTGTGTTTGAAAGCATGATGCATCACAGACAAAATAGTTTTGTGCACATAAAGCTAGACCAGGAGATCGGATTGCGTGGCCTATGCATCTTGGCGAGGGTATAATCATCTTTTCCGATTTTTACTGTCATACAAGGGCTGCTGTAACTGTTCGCCAGGGGCTCGGCCAGCGTGTGTATACATTTTTTGTAGCATAACTTGATATATGGCGTCGGTGCTAGTTGACTTGCAGTCATCAAGGGACGCAACTTATATAATCGCCTAATCGCCCAATCGCCTCATCCGTAACCATAACCGATGGCAGATTCTAGCTACTGCGCCTAGTATTAATCAGTTTGCAGTTTCTTTGATAGCAAATGGTTCTGACTAGGTTATCAGCGATGTGAGTCTCTGCTTTCGGCTGATTGTAGATGTCAACAGATAAGCTGCGGGATTCCATCTGGACTTTGACCAGCCTACTTCTTTATAGGAGGCACTCTTCAAAATCTGAACTAGCGAATTAATTCTCTTTCGCTTTGATCTGTTATGATTCCGGTTTTCTTTCAAATTAGTCCTAAGTTTTAGGGTTGTCGGTGGAAATTCCCAGTTCATAAGATTAAATGACGGCACCATTCAACGTCTGAACATCCTCTTGTACCTTCTCCATTCTGAGTTTTGTCATAGCATTGACGGACTTCCCGAGATCTTTCTTAAAGTGTATCCATTCGGATTTTTTTGGATTTCTAGGCTTTCTAGCGCAGCAGTCGACGAACGTACATACTGTACCTCCTCAATGCTTTAATCTGGAAAAATTCGTGTATCCTCCAAATTAATCGAAAGTTACAGGAGAGAATCATGTTCAAGACGGTGCAGTAGTTGGAATGACATGTGATATCTCATGGAGATACAAAACCCTTTAAGTGCATAGTTGATGAATGCGGATTAAAATTTGGTTCACAGCTGCATTGCAAAGACACGTGAACGGATATTTTACTGCCACAGAAAACTAGGATAGCAAAAGTAAACGAACATCAGATCCCTCAGTTAAGAAGTTATTAAGAAAAAATGGGAAGAAGTTAAGACATTGCCGATAACCATTTTCGATTTCTTCAATGCAGGTATTATGGAAGAATGTAATCGCCTTACACAAATAATCACTCTAACCAATGGGGATAATTCTATAACATTTAAAGGAGAAATCATTATGCGTCGAAAAAGTGTAAAAGGCATTGTGGAGTGTTACGTCCAGTGCGCACCACCCAAAATAATCTCGAAGGAATGGTTACCTGATAGTGGCAAACCTTTTATAAAAACACTTTCTATCAATCGAATGCAGCCGAAGAAAAAACGAACATTGAGTCATTGCTTAGGTCTGCGTATCTTATGCCACACTCACCAAATTTATTCCAAAGTTTTCATTTATTAAATGGGCAAACCCAACAAAATTATACTGCAGGTTATACCATCAGTCAATCGAATGCAATTAAAAAAGACAAAGTGTTTTTTTTTTTTGATGAAAACTCAACTTTATAGTGAGAGAATGGTTACAAATGATACACTCAAAATATTGCCCATCGTTAGCTACAACTTTTTCCCATCTTTCTGGCAGAACCAATTACGGCATGTTGTTTCACTTAGAACAGCGTCTCCGTAAACTTTTTGGAGCTCTCAATGCAATTCTACGCCGTTTTCTTTGAGTGAAAGAAGAAAATCAACACTTTCGGCAAATGACGATTATTTGGCACAAAATCAAACATTTTCATAAAGCCAAAAGTATATGACGCCAAAATAAAATCACTAATGTCAAAACGGTTTGTTTGCCACATGTCTAAGCTTTGTTCATGACGTTTTGGATATGTCAAAATCGACCAGAACTTACTGCTGGAGCCATCTATTGGAAGTAAGGTTGCGCGCCTAATACTAGTACAGGTATGTAAACTTTGACATTTATCAACGAATTGACTTGAGTAGATATGCTTTTGAAACGTCAATTCAGTACAATTTTAACCATGAATCGCTTGAGACGTGCGTGAAAATAATGACAACGAGCATATCGTCGAAAATATCGTGGCCTACAAGCACCGTCTGACAACACTATTCGTCGTTTGGTGTCGAATTTTGTTGACGCATGCTGTTCATCAACGCCCAAGAGTAAGAGAGAATGTAGCCACATGCGTCGTATCGTCACCGTGCTCAACATTATGGCGGCAGTATAACCACTGATTTGCATTGTTTTCCGTATAAAGTGCTATTGGCTCAAAGGATATTGCTGACAGACCGTCCACGTCGCTTGGAATACGGCCAATCAGTCGCTTGAATAGCTGGCACTGAACCTGATTTTTGGAAGCAAATTTTGATGACCGACGAGGCTCATTTCACATTCTCTGGCGTTGTTAACAAACACAATTGCCGCATTTACGGAACGGAGAGCCCATATGAGATCCACGAAATACCACTGCATGACCAAAAAGTGACTGTTTGGGCCGGCGCTTGGGACAAATCCGTCATTAGGCCATTTTTTTTAGAGAAGACGAAACAGTCGATCGGAATCGATATCGGTGAATGTTGGCTCATTATATCTGCTCACAAATGTGTGAGAAAGGTCTGGACGGCTATTGGTTCCAACAAGACAGTACGCAATCAAACAATGTAGTTTCTTCAACGAAAATTCCCTAGACGCGTGCTATAAAAAAATGGCGACATTGACTGGCCACCCAGATCTCCAGATTTGACCCCTCCGGACTTCTTTTGTGGGGTTATTTGAAAAGCAAAGTGTACGCCAGAAGGCCTCAGAACCATTGGCGAGCTCGAGATAAACATTCGTGCCGAAATCATCGCTATACCGCCACTTAATTGCTGTTGTATTCAAACCTAGTCCAAATAAATTGTAAAGGCCCAAATTAAATAAAAATACCTCATATATAGGTATATATTTTTTTTTAAAGTAGAGCGCGCTCAAAGGATTAAGATACCCTTAAAATGTTTGCACACAGCGCGGGCGAAGGAAAATTAGGGAGGAAAAAAAGATAGGTACCCATGTACGTTGGTTTTAAATATTTGAATGTTATAATGACTAGGAAATAGAGACCCCAGCAGGGAATTCCACAAGCGAGTTGTTCGGCATTCATAGCGAGATGGGTGTTACGGTTGTTTTATTTCAAAGTTATTCAATATTCACATGCCGACATAAGAGGTGGCGCATCCTGTACATGGCCTCTGATGTGTTCAGTCATTACTGGAAGGCTGATAGGTGTTTTTATACTATGACACCTGCGAATACGCACAGTTCTAATAAGTGAAGCGCCTTTTAACTCTGTAAGATGACATACACATGTTGACAAAAGTAATAGATACTCGTACATATTATCATCCTGGTGGTTGTTATTGTACCTTCATATTTTCCAATTTATTTGTTTATGACACTCAATATTTCTAAAAGTTGTCGAATCCAACAATGGTTCCTGTCAAAAATGGCAAAGTTTCGAAATTGAATTGCAGTTGCAACTATGTAAAGCTTCAACGCTTTTACATCTATAGTTAGCTATGGAGACGCATTTTTCAAAATAGATTTTTATTTCAATCATAAAATAAGTACAATAGCAAAGTTCAGTTCCCATTGAAAAGGAAATCCGTCCAAAACACATAAAAATTTTAATATCAGTTTTTCTGATGGCAATGGCATTCAGACACATGTTTGGATTCAGTGAATGTACAATAATAAATGTGATGGAAGAGAATTCAATAGTTTGTATATTTTTATAAATATTCAGAGTTATCTGTATTTTTTTACGAATTTTCATGTTTGTTGTTCTTTATTATGAATTTTTTCATCTCCATTTAGCACTACGTTAAATGTATCAGATATCCGCTCGCACGAATATTCACTTCGTCTACATTCCTTTTTGATTTGCTCTTACCGTCAAAGACGTGAATAGAAAAATATTTGAAAAGAGTCTGAAATTGCAGTCCACAACTGAATGTACGGAAGGATATTTGTATATGCATGCGTACATATGTACGTGTATGGTATCCTCGCCCTCTGTCTCTGTTTTCCTCTTAATTAATATATCTCTCGACCCAATGAATGTGCTTAATTAAGTCACTTCACATTCCTGTGGTCACCCTGGTGCCCATTTAACCTGCGGGATTCTCCATCAATTTATCATGGTTCTGCTTGTCAGCGAAACTATCTCAAGAATGGCCCAGAAGAGTAGCCGTAGGGGTTGCGGGCAATGCATGTATGCGGCAGTAATGAATTATTCAGACTCTGACGATGTCTACAAAACTGAGAACAAAGGCGTTAATTTATCTTATGTGAATATTCTGAGATTTAAAATCTTTTGTTTGTTTAAAGTTGCATGAGGAAGTAAAACCGGATGTCGGTAAGGAAGATAGATGTATGGGATATTCGTAGATACAAGGCGAAAATGTCAATAGGCAAGCAGGTAAAGAAGGATATTTTATAACCAAATGTCGGAGTTTATATAGCTCATATTAACGGCTCATAAGAGCAGGCCTGTTCAAATGAATCCTTGTCTATACGACAGGCATGAGCAGTTTTGGGAAGACATGTTTATGGTGAATACCCTGGCATTAGCTAGTCGCCAGATGGCTGATTTCAATCTATCTACAATAATAACCAGGTCGAATTTTAAACTGACAGGCACAGAATAATAATCAGAAAAATAAATCAACTATGATGTAAAAAGATGACAAAGTCATAAAGGAGAAACACGCATACAACTCTGTTCGAATATATAAAAACATCGTGTCGAAGATATTAGTGTCGATCGAACTTTACTCCACTTCGGATGACACTACAGTCCGGAATTTTAAACTTGAGTCTTAACCAGCACGTCCGCCCATCAATCTGGACTGTAAGCTTGCACAGATCTGCGCGCCGTGGCGGTTAAGATTCCTTTCAACTTGCAGGTTCACCTAAGACAAGGTTTTACTCAACTGTGTAGTTTCGCCGAAGTGGGTTCGGTGTACTATATTCTAGATTTGCTCTACATGCCCAAGCCACTGCATTCGGACTCTTTCTTCTATGTCAATGTCGCTATATAGCAGCATCAGTGCGTTGTTATTCGTATAAATTTTCTTCTTTTCACAAAAAAAAAGATAAAAACTTAAGCGATTAAGGACTGAGTACAAAAAAATGTAAGTATGGGAAACAAGAACTAACAGAGACTCAATTCTGAACCAAAAGTCGTTAAAAAGATTTGGGAAACTTAAATTTTAACGTTCTTTGGTCTAAATTTTCAAACAAAAGTAAGAATGCGCAAAACCAAATTTTTTCTAAGGATTTTACAATTCTAGAACATCGATTCACGATAAGTTAGCGGAATGCTGGACGCATTTAGGTTTGCTGACAAGGGTGTAACTGAGTCCGTTGTGGTTTCTATGATTCAAGGTCATCTCTGAGTCCTTGATCATGGTTGTTGAAACATTGGCTATTTTTGACGTTTGTGACGTATTGGAGGCGGCCTGAGGTCCTAGTGTGCTTCCTTTTCGTAGCACTCCATAACCCTGGTAACTATCATCGGCTACTCAGCATAGATGCGTATCTGGACTAACGATTAGTTCGTATTCGTTTAATTGTTTTCGTAGATTCGGTGTTGAGGAAACACTCACAATAGTTTTGTAACCACTTGATGTGTTATTGTTCGGTGACAAAAAGTCCAAACGATCGTATGTGGTGTCTATATCGTTGTCATCACTATCGATGTTTTTTGTGCAGGTGTCTTTGGATACGTTGCGATTGCGTTCTTTGCCATCCTAAGTCGATAAGATCGTCTTCTGGGGTGTGGTTTTATTCGGTATGTTTAACTTCATTGAGACCAAGTATTTTTCTGGCATCGGTTGTTGTTTCGATTCAAGCGCTTTCATTACTTGCTTTCAGGTAGATCTGGTTGAGAGCACGATAAATTTACAATGCTTTTAACTAAATCTGGAGATGATGGTTTAAGAATTACCGTCGAACCACCAGCTTTATTCTGACCAACTGAGGTCGTTATGGACACTTGTTCATAGTTTGGAATACTTACTTTGTATTTATCAGAATTTTGCTTTTGCTGGGCGACGTTGCTAGTCATGGGCTTTAGTTCATTTGATGACAACGCTAATGAAGACAACGGAGTAGTTGGCGCAGATAATAGCTTGATGTCAGCGATTTGTCTGTGTTTAAAGTTAGAAATTTTCTTGGCGGTTTATTTGGAATGCTTTTGATGGCTGGCGGAGAAATTTTAGCTTGTGTAGACGAATTGCTAAAGTTAAAGGAAATATTATTCAGTGAATCGGAGGGTGGGAGGAAACTACGCATCGGCACTACACTGTGTGTGGAATTTAGTTCAAACTCACTACCGTTTGGGTTGTGTGGTGTAGGTGGCAGTGGACTTATGGAACCGGGTTACATTGATAATGCAGCACACAACTGATTATCTCCACAATCGATGCTATTAAGGCTTTCGCGGCTGATAAGTTTTTTCATAGATTTCATCTTTGATGACATGCATCGAAAAACTTCTTGTGGACTTGTGTGGTCCAAAGTAAAAACTCCCTCTCCGTTGCTACATTTTCGACCGGCTTCAAAAGTGAATTTACCATCACGATAGCCGTATTTTCGAATAAATTGGTATGGCCATTTGGTTATGATATTGCTAAGGTCTTCTTCAGATTTTAGTTGTAGTTCCGTAACATATAAGCTTTCGGTTCTAAATTGCAGCGAATTGATGAATCGGATGGTATAAGCTTCACTATGAAGAGACCATCTCCATAGGAGCTACAACAAAGATCATTGTTTTCTTCTATGGCAGTACTTCGGCTAAGCGTTCCGCCTTTGTCGCGAAAAGCCACTGATTGGAGAGCATTCAACCATTCCTTAACATCTTCTTCTGTGAATGTGTTAAGTGTACCAGTCACTTTAACAATTTGAATTTGATTAGCCGGAGGAGACTCTTGTGTTCTCAAGAGTAATAATTTTCTGATTCTTATCGTCTTTTGATTCGCATATTTCAAGCCGCTCGATACCATGGCGGCTTGACTTAAACGAGAGACAGTAACGCTGACAACTTTTCTTTTTCGATATCCGGTTGAGTGAGAATCCCAATTGAGATGGAACATTTAGGAATCCAGCAAGAACAGGTAGTTCACTATCCATATCTTGTGTTTTAAAACTGATTTTCTCATGAGGTTTTGTCCATCAGACCGTGGTGTTGAAGATTGCTAATAGTTTTTCGTACACTTAACCTCGTGTTTTATTTGGCCACTGCTAACAGGGTTAGCCAGCTCGCACCTATGCTCAGAGGTGTAAATTAAAACTTGTTTTGGCACTACGAAAATAAGACGGGACACCACACATTGGGTACAAACCAAAGCAGTGTTGGGTTTTTTTTTTTCTTTTCTTCTTCTTCTACGTCTTTGAGGATCAATATTCGAAATAATCTCTTTAGTTTGGATGGTTTGAATAAAGGTTTTAGTTAATGTAAATTGTATGGTGATTATTTTAATGGTTTATTGGCAGTTTTTACTGGGATAATTGATGCTAGAATATAGTTTTAATATCACGGATAGAATTCAAACTTAAATTCCTCTCTTTTGATGATGAGACCCAAGGTGGCCCGAAGAAGTTTTCTCTCATTAGCGCGGCGCTATTAATTCTTGACATTCTTGACAAAGTCTATGCCTCCACGCCTTAAAAAAGCACTGGGATGATCAAGGTCTGGGTAAATAAAATCGCGATTGGCAAGTCTAACCCTTCGTTTAATTTATACCGAAATGTAATTATAGAGAATACGAGATAGACAAAATCTCCCATTTCCTTAAGGCTAAAGCCGCCTTCAACTCTTATAGTGACGTTCTGTACGACTGGTCAACTCTGTGCGTTATTGTTTACAGCATATGTTTGGCATTACCCTCATTAGCCAGTCAAGTTTGCTGCGTTCCACCAATGCTGTCAATGTCATTAAAGTTTTCAAGCAGTCACACAGAATTTCAAAACTTGCATTAAAGGAGTAACATGAGATTACTCCAAATCTTCATGGAGCAGTGCATGTTTTCCAACAATGACTAGCTTGACAGACATGGCTCTGTATAGCTCGTGCCTATAAATGTGTCATATACAGTCTTAAAATCGAGAAAGGGGTAGTGTGTATCAGTCTTTTTGAGTTTTCTTTAGGATGAACAATAGTGTAAATACAAGTATTTTATCATCTGTGGTCTTAACGGCCTTAAACCACACTGATTGGAGTTACATAATCAGACAGTTGACAAATGATTTCAGAATACGCAGACAGGATCTTGTATGCAGTACTATTGATGGATCTTTAGATACCGTAGTATAGTATAGTGAATCCTCTATGGTGGATCAGATAAACGATGATAAAGTTCTATTTATTCATTAGACATACTCTCCTCTTACCAAATCCTGAAAATGACTTGGCGTACTTTCTTCTGAGTTATCTCTGGCTACCTTAAATACCTCAGTAGGTAGGTCCAGCAACCTTGTCACATTTAAATAGTTATAATGCTTATTACTTTAATTTGGTCTGACCCTTCTACATGTTAAATGATTTGGTCTAGCTAAAGGAGAAATTTGGGTCTTCCCTGCATTTCTCAGAAATACGGATTTCCATTTCCTTAGCACCGACCTGACTATTAAATTTCTTCGACCATCTCATTTTTTTACTTTCGAACGTATATAATTCCTATCGTTATGGCTCTCCATATTCTCGGTCGCGCACTCCTCTTGCTTTTATTCTTCCTTCCGACCAAGCTGAGGCTATTCTCTTCTCTTTTGGGGAGCCATTCTTGTCCTTCTATCTCATTCTGCTTTATGGGAAGAACGCTCATCGGGACCGATGCCACTTATCCCTAAAATTGATGCAGGTTACGTACGACTTGTCGGGGAATTAGGAGATACGTGTTCAACAAACCGACCTCAGTTGTTCAACATTAAGTCTACTCACTATATTTTTCCGTTGTAATAGCATCTGTCGTCGTGAGGGGAGTGCTTTCCAACAGCTCGACCAACAAAGTCCTTCTCTGCTATTTCATCGCTGGAATTACCAAAAACGATTTAACCTCCTATTTAAGATATGAAACGTTCTTTGAGAGCACCCTGTAGTTTTGGGGGCTTGATCGCATATCAGACCGATTTTGACGAATGTAGTTTTGATGCGGATTATTACACGTTCAAAATTCTCAAGACTTCTTGCTATTATTTGCCGTTTAAACTTACATGAACACTATTTCTGTCCTCTGTTTCAATCAGCGTAGTATATTTTACAGTCTTAGATTCCTCTTTTGTCTAGTCGATCTTATAGCACTTCCATCAGTTTGGTGTTCTGCCGTACTTGTTCAATGTTTGAAGCATGGACTCCATCGACAGCGGATGAAGATATTCTTGGTCGTTTTGAAAGAAAAATTCTTCGTGCAGAATTCGATTCCGTTTGCGTTGACGTGCTTTGGAGGAGAAAATTCAACGACGATCTGCGACCTATGCGAGAGCGAATGGATATCAATGATGTAGGCCGCAGAGTCTTCGAATCTAACCTGGAGGGACAAGGTGGTAGAGGAGGATCTCACCTTAGATGGGGCGCACAAGTAGAAGAGAACCCCAAAGGGCTTGGAGTGCGAAACTGGAGGCAGTTAACTAAGGATTGGACTAACTGGAGAGGCTTGTTAGCTAAGGCTCAAGCTCACAACGAACTATAGCGCAATCTAAGTAATTAATTAACAATTCTGCTCCATGAGTGGTTGACAAAAAAGTAGTAAACACAGCCAAGCCTGAGATACTTTGGTCTGCTGGCATTCTGAAGAGCCATTTCATCTACACGAGACCAAACTGACAACGGAAGACCTAATCAAATACGAAGACAGTCCTGGTTCAAGTTTTAGTCATGGAAAACTGTCCTTGTAGCCATAACTTGCAAGTTCATGGACGATCTGGTTGGAACCCAAATAAGACTCAGTGAATTCAGCCTTCCGACTGGAGTTAAAAAATTGTTCGCCAAAAACTTAAACGCAATTTAACTGTCCTGAAAACCACGTTTGAAAGACAGACGCGTGTTTTTTTAACGACTAGTGAAATCAGACGTTGTCGTTCTCTAAAAGCAACGCCAGCGTAGCACCCTAAATAAGGTTTGGAGCTATCCGCAAAAGCCCCACTACGTTCCTTTTCTGACTCAGATTCCGGCCGCCGAAGCTATTCCTGGGCACAGGGAAGGTCAATTTCCTATTTTCTCTTCAAGAGGAGTTCTGGTGTCATTGCATTAGCCGGCAAGCAGTTCATGTTATGAATACCGACAGTAGGGAGATTTATCAATGCATCTAGAGCAGAACCAGCCATACTGGCCCTCATGCAACCAAGACAGCCCGTTCTTTGGAGTCTGGTGTAGTAGTAACGTACAACGAAATACAACCAACGCACGCGATATAATTGGTCCTATTACAGCCGTGTAGGGCCAGAGGACCCTTCTCGGTAACAAGACCCATTATTTGGCCTGAAAAGCTTAAAGTGCTTCCGCGATTTAAGCCGTATCCTGTGTAGTACAAGAGTGATCCCTCCAAGCCTAGTTCTTCCAGACTACTCAGCTTCCTCCTTCTCGTAAAGTGAAAAACCTCAATTTGAAGATTATTAACTGAAGCTAATTTTTAGTGCAGCAATCATAGGTCAGGTCTAGAGCTACTTGCGCTTGAAAGCGAATAGTGGCTAGTTATAATGAATGCAGCTCCATCATCTACATAAAACTGAGCATAGAAGTTAGAACTCTTGAGAAAGTTTACCCAAAATGCACGAAAGCAGTGAAGGTAGAACGCCGCCTTGCGAGTAGTCCCTGTCTTGTATTAGCCGCTTTCAGCATCCGCAATCAGGGTCCTATTCACTAGCATTGCTCTAATCCACAAAACTCGTTATTTGTCTACACCGTGTTGTCTGGGCACGTCACATATGCTAAAAGCATCTTCACTTTCGATGAAAATACCCAAAGCGTACTCCTTCTTGCTGCGTGCATCGTCAATTTTGCCCGTCAGATTTTGAAGCGCAGTTTCACTTGATTTCTTAGAGTTGGTAGACATGATACACTTTGGACAGGCGATTAGGTATTTTTATACAATTGAAGCTCAACCATTCTCCGAATGTTCTTCAACATGAAGAGACTGATTACTGATTAGTCTGGAGCTCCTGGCGATTGTTATGTCTCCGAAAATCGCATATTGGAGACAAAGCACGCTTTCTACCATGCAATTATCGAAATATTCTGTTTAACCGTTGACTTGGGCAAAAAGTAGTGGAGCGGGAGAAAGTTATGGTGAGAGAAGTGTGTAGTGTGTATTAGCTTCTTGTTCAACTTAACACAAATCCCTAAAGCCGAGGCTTCCATATGACGACAAGTTGAGCAACCATCGAAGAATTTGTTATATAGAAATAAGAATATAACTCAAATTATTCGTAACTATATACAATACATAGTATAGGCTATCTAATGTTTTTGAACAAGAAATCCTTGGACCTTATCTTATTGGTTTCAAAATCCCAGGTTCAATCATGTATGAACTCAGTTTATGTATTACGCATTCATCATTTTTATAAACTGAAGATACCAAAGGACATTTTCCAAGTAATAAACTATTCATGAGCTCTTAACTCCCCATTTAACTCACCTCTTATTTAATTCAACCCGTTAAAGTAAGAGTTAAAATTCAAGTTCCACTTGACCTCATTTTTTAACATTCACAAACGAAGGGATCCAAGGGTAGAAAGGCTTTCAATTTTCACTTACAAAAATATTTTGATCTTTAAATTCACAATGTTCCAGCTGTTAGGCACAGAGTCCTTCAATGATGCTCCTCAAAGAGGATTGAAATCTGTAGGCTCTTCTATTATTTTTAAATCCCTCTGAAAAAAAATAATTTATTCCTTCCATCCCTGACTATGAGTAGTATATGAGTGGATTGTCGTACCAGTGAACAGAATTTTTTTTCTTCTACTAAGCCCGAAGGGTCGTGAACAATAAAGTGGAAGTCAATGAATATTAAGGAATCCGAAATGGATGAGAGATAAATACATATCGACATGTATTAACAACAAATTCTGTCCCATATCCCAGATATCGATACGAGTATTCGTATGTGTTTTGAGGGTAAACAAAATACAAACAGCTTGTTCCATTGGATTACGCCCTTTCAAATCGTCAGACCTTTATCAAAATTCTTTCCGTCTAAAAGGCGAATGTAGGTTGAGACCATAAACGATAGCTTATCCGCCTTTCATCAAACTCCCCCTCACAGAAGTCGTGTAAGTGTATTCTTATGTATCTGTGAAAATCTTCTGTGATAAATAGAAATTTAGTGCGACAATAAAAGAGGAATTACTTACAAGTACGCATGAAATACTCCTTGCTCCTTGTCGCCGATCTTTTCTCGTCAAACCGTGCATTACATTCCTTTCCTATTATTTTTATTCTCATTTATTTTCCCTAAAGAAGAGATAAACGACACTTAATTTAATGAAAAAAAAAGAAATAAAAAAGACAAAAAAACAAACATCCTTTTCAGATTTACAACGAAAAGCAATAGTTATTCGAAGGACTATTCTCCAAGAACAAGAACTGAAAGCATTAGTATTAGGTAAGTCATATCCACCGAATACATGTGTATTTTTTATAAGGCTTGGATCAAAATGTTCCTTTTGTTCAGTTCAGTTTTGTGTTACACACACAGTTCGGCATACGCACACAATTACATTTACAAAATTTATTTCAAACAATCCACATCTCAAATTTGGTTTACCTGACAATTTTTAAATGTGTTGTTATTTCTTGTAATTATCTGCACAATATGTTATTAGAACTAAAACAAAAGCCAAATTCATTGTTTTGAGTTAAATTAAACATTGTTCGTTATGTGTTGTTTGTTTTTGTAAAAAAAAAAATACAATTCCTATATAAGAAAGTAAAAAGATTATTTTTGTCCTGGCAGGCCATGAAAACCAATTTTTTGCAGAAGACCAAAGCCCACGTTTTCTTGTTGGAGAATAAAAAAAAGTCGCGGAGCGCCGTCCGTAATTCATGCAGTTTGGGCACGAATGTCCCAGACGAGTGAGCTGGTGCTGTGCCGGCAGGATTAGGGTGTATGTTTCCCTTGTGACACCTGGGTCGCGCCCTGGCAATGATCGGCTGTAGCTCGTCGGATCGGGTGGATCGTGGCTAAGAAAAGAAACGAGAACACGATCGCAGATAACACCGAACTGCCGGTTGTTTTAGCAGGCGAAGACAGTGACTTTGTAGCACGTCTTAGCCACCTTTTAATGCACCGTGGTTGTTTTGCCTGTGTATTTTGACAGCGATCCCATTAGTCTAACACACCTTAACCTATATCACATGTATTACCACGCTACATCACAGCAAATAATATTATAAACCCATTGCGCTAAAAGCGATTACAATGGATAAAATTCATTATAACTTTATTTAAACAAATTCAGTGCAGGATCTTCCAATAGGGACTTCCGAACTTTGACAGTTGATAGCAGCCATATTGTTGAAGCTACATTGTAAAATTGGCTGTCATTTATTTAGTCTATTTTTCCAAACTACCATGGGCGAACATAGCGTTCAACAACACGTTCAAATGATAAAATTGTTTTATCAAAACAGGTGTTCTGTTAGGGCAACGTTCGTTCTACCGAGAGGACTATTCGCTATATGGTGGGTAAATTTGAGTCCAATGGTTCAATAAACTATAAACCAGCACCCGTACGTCGACGAAACGCAAGATCTGCCAAAAACATCGCCGCTGTCCGTGAGAGTGTGCAAGAGAACCCGAGGTGGTCGACTTCGCGTCGCTCGCAAGAACCCAGCCTTTCTCAGACCACAACCCGTACAAAATTAAACTAACCCAGGAGCTGAAGGTAAACGACCATAGACAACGACGTGTGTTCGCTGAATGGGCTCTGGAGCAGTTGGAAACTGACCTTAATTTTCATCGAAAAATCATCTTCAGCGATGAGGCCCATTTCTGGTTGAATAGGTACGTTAACAAACAAATTTATAGAATTTGGGACGATACCAGTCCACATGCGACCCAAGAACATCCAATGCCACCGTTTAATGTGGATTTTGGGCTGGTGGCGTCATCGATCCATACTTCTTTGATCGATTTCGTCAACGGCAAGTGCTATAGGTCAATGATTACCAATTTCTTTTGGCCTGAATTGGATGATGTGGACACCAACGGTATGTGGTTTCAACAGAACGGCACTAAGTGTCACACAGCTCACGCCACATTGGAAATTCAGCACGAGTCGAGTGATTCGAGGACATGGTCATCTCACGTGGAGGTGATGTGAACTGGCCACCGAGATCGTGCGATTTGACCACGTTAGACTTTTTCTTGTAGGGTTTTCTGAAGTCGCAGGTCTATGCAAATATACCACAAACTACAGCGGACCTTAAAGCCAACATAACCCATGCCATCGGTCAAATTCAGCCTGATTTAGGCGCCAGAGTCATGGAAAATTGGACATATCGGATGAGCGCCACCCTATCTGGGTGACGGTGGAAATTTGAACGATGTCATATTCCATACATCATGGCATTGAAAGGCCTTCTAAACGAATAAAAAATTTCGATGATATCTCACACACACTTTATTTTATTTAAATATAAAGATAGGAAATAAAATATATGTACACAGCCATATTTAAATTTGATTGGAAATTGAATCCAAATTTAATTTTCATGATCAAAACAAAACGAAAACATTCTCCTTCTATAGCTAAGTATGTAAAGGGTAAGCGAATAGCTAGTGTGGAAGTTTTCATTAAATTAAACACACATTTATTATGGAGTCAATGTAGAATTATATTGATTAATAAAGCTCGGTCTATGGCAATCATGAGCGGAACACAACATCATTCATGTTACCACCACGGCTTCTGTTACAAACGGCCATCTGAAGGTCAAAATTATCGACAACTTCTTGAAGAATAAGTCAATCAATCGCCGTTTCAGTTTGGATGTTATGTTTGAGATCCTGAATTGTTGCTGGGTTATTGTCATAGAAGGTCTATTCGTCAAATAACCCCAGTGGAAGAAGTCTAAAAGTATCAAAACACATGACCTTGGAGGCCAGTCAACTTCTACTCTAACCGAAATAATGCGATTATCAAAATTTCGTACGCAATAAATTGATTGATTGATGGCTTGTGTGATCGGTAGCACCATCCTGTTGAAACTAGAGATCGCCCAGACCCAATTTATTCAATTGTGGAAAAAAAACAGCCGGTCAACATGTTGCTTTAACGTTCTCCATTCACTGTAACTGCCTCTCCGGCCTCAACTTCGGAAAAGTACCTGCCAGTGATACCGCCAACCCATAATCCGCACCATACGGTGACTTTTTTGGTATGCATTGGTTTTACGTGAATCTTGTATGGGGTTTCCGGTCTCCAAACAATTTTGTTTACTTACGTACCCTTCCATCCAAAAATGGGCTTCATCGGAAAAGATCAAATTCGATGTCCTGCCGATCCAACATCCATTTAACAAATTGGCAACGTCGTAGATAGTCCTAATGCTTCAATTTTAATTTTATAGACGTGCAAATGAAGATGAATTTTCAAAATTCGCCGAAAGGTGCCATAAGTGAGGCCCAATTATTGACTTCGACGACGAATTGAAGTGACTGGCTCGTTTTGAACACTTTCGGTAACAGTGGTGATGTTGATATGGAGCCTGATCCGATACCGAACCAGTTTCCTCAAAACGCTTCACCATTGTACCAATTCCGGACTTACTAGGGCAATTATGTTGATCTAAAAATTCACGAATTTTACGAAGATTGAATAACAAAAATGTGTTGTTGCGTGGTAAACGACTCCATGACTAAAATTGCTAAAGATTTTATGACATCTGCCAAAAGGATCAACCACATTGAATTCAGTAAATGCCAGTAATTGAACGCCCATATCCACACCATCGTTTGCGCACCCTTTATTTTAAAATTTTAGATTGTATGGATATGTTTTGATTTATATTTTAATTCCAAAAAAAGTAGGTAAGTTAACTGCACTAATTGTTACGCCTGCACACGAAATATGCCAAGGTATAGATGAATTTATGTGTTAAATTAACGAAAAATATTTATTGCAAATCGGTAGTACACTCTTATTTTATGTATGTTTGGTATACAAAGGGTGACTTTTTGCTGTTAGGTTTTTTAGAACTCTATTTGACAGTTTACGTGTTTCATGATATGTGTCAAAGTCCAGCATGTTCAGATAGCATTGCCATTTCATCACGGAAAGACTTACACCCAAACAACGCTTACAATTTATTAAATTTTATTATCAAAATTCTTGATCTGTGAAAAATGTTTTTCGCGCACTCCAACCATTTTACGGTCATCATAATCGACTAACTGAGCAAGCAATTGAAGCCATTGTGACCGAATTTCACAACAATTTTTTGTTGAAGCCCGGTTCAACCCCGGATAGTTTATTGACGCTTAATATTGTATCTGCGATATCGCGACGAGTGCTAAGGGATTGTAAATTAAGCAGCTTTAAGGATTGTGTGGGTCATCCCAACCTAGCCCACGTATGGCAAAACGAATGAATCTACGCTGGACAGCTTCGATTCTCTGGATATATACTTGATGGTAAGGAGACCACACCTGGCTGGTATATTCGAAAAGTGGTCTCACAAACGTCATGTAAAGGTATTTAGTGACGTAGGGGTTAGAAAACTCCTTCGACCAACGTTTAATAAGGCCGAGTGCCTAGCTCTGCTAATAGTGTTGTCGATGTGAGCTCGGAAGTTAAGTTGAGCATCGCAAATAATGCTCAGATCACGAATCAAAGGGATGACAGCTCGTTGTTAATGTAATAAAGTAATAAGATCTTTGAGGCATGAGATGACGTTTCGGAGAAAAAGTAATAGCGTAACATTTTTTCCACCTTAAGCTCTAAGAGATTATGTTGACACCAAGTGTAGAAGTGGTTTAGTGGTTTCAGGGGGTGGCCGTGGTGTAGTGGTACTGGCTATCGCTTCTCACTCGGAAGGTCAAGGTTCGAATCCTAGCCACAACAAGTTTTCATTTGTGTAATTGGAACTCAGTCAGAAAAATCTGCGTGTGAAGGCATAACACTGACATGTAGATTTGGCTGTTGTAGGGTTTTCAAACACAAAAACAACCGTTAAAATTCACAACCTCACCATTCCGAGTGAAGAAAATCTCTCCGTCCTATTTCGGACTCCCACCCCTGGAGAGTCAATATCGAAACCAAAAAAAAAACACCAAAAACCACTACATCACAAACTTTCCTTTCACCTCCTTCTACCTCTCCGCCCGCGCCCTGGCAACAGTGTAAGGGTATTCATAACCCCTTAGGCGCGCGTAAATTATAAAAAAAAAAAAAAAAAGATCAGCTTTTAGTGAGAGGAAGTCAGCAGTGCAAGATATTTGCTTAGAGAATATCATGTCGTCTGCATAAATCTCTAGATCAGAGTGTAAAATGATTAGTACAACATCGTTTACAGGCAGATTGAAGATCAAAGGTCCTAAGTGACTTCCCTGTGGTACACCAGAGGACACTGTGACTGGGTTGGAATCGGGCAGTCTAAAAAGGACACTATACTTCCGGTCTTCTAAATAAGACTTAATCCATGAGGTAAATCGTGGTGGAAAACCGATCGCTTTTAGTTTGAGGAGTATGACTTTATGAGAGATTTTGTCAAACGCTTTGTTCAGATCAGCAGCCACAAGTGGATACTTCCTTACCATTTTCGCATTTTCGAAGACACATAAAGTGTTGGAGATAAACTCCGTAAGGTTTGCGCTTGTAGATCTATCCTTTAAGAAACCATGTTGCTTAGAGGAGAGAATTGATATATTGATTTACAAGGGAAGAACATTGTATCCTAAATGATGCGCCCAAGGAGTTTGTTAAAGAGGTTTGAGCGCAGCCATTCATGTAACTAAATTAGTTAAGGTCAGATTCAACGCCGTCATTCGAGAACGACTGGCTGAAGATATCAGCGAAAACGTTGGTGATTGTTTTTGAATCTGCAGACGAACAGCATATTTTTAACTAGAGGGATACCCATCCGATTTTCTTTTAGTGTTAATAAACTGAAGGAACCTTTTGGGGTTGGAAATAAAGTCATGCTGCGTGCGGGCAAGGTATTCGGAGTAGTCTCCGCACATTGCGGAGAAATTATAATAAACTGAAAGATAGTTTGAAAAGTTAGACACAGATCTGCATCGGAGATACGAGTATGTTTGCTTATTCACACTATTGGACATCAGCCCACCTGCCCGTATGCGTAGAGTGCGTACAAAGTAAAATAATGCTGCCGTTTGCGCCAGTGTTAATGAAGACCGTGATTTATCCATTTGTCGCCGTTCGCAGCAATTGGGATTGTGTTACTCGACTGCGTGGAAGATCTTACGCAAGGATCTTGGTCTAAAACCCTACAAAAAGTGTCGAATTTCCGGTGAATGAGCCGTAGAAAAGCTGGAGGAAGATCCGCTTTTTTATCGAAAAATTGTCTTCAGCGACGGAGCTCATTTCTGGTTGAATGGGTATTGTAATAAACAAAACTGCCATATCTCGTCCGATGAGCAACATCAGACAATATAACAGCTGCCAATACAACCGGAAAATGCACTGTTTGGTGCGGTATATGGTCCGGCGGAATCATTGGCCCGTATTTTTTCACAGATGACCGAGAGAAAAACGTTACCGGAATGGCGTCCGCTATCGTTCAATGATTTCGAAATTTTTTTTGCTCAATATTCACGAGCTGAACGTGTTCGATATGTTCCAGCAAGACGGACTGGTGGGGGGCTATTTTTTATCGAGATATATCAAGTCACTCGTCTATGCCGATAAACCAGCTTTAGAAGACAACATTACACGTGTTATTAGCGAGATACCAGCCGATATGCTCAAGAAAGTGATTCAAAATTGGACTTAAATGGACTACTTGGTCAACTTTTACATGAAATAATCTTTAAAAAGTAAATGGAAAGCATTGATTTATCAACTCAAATAAAAATTGTATACACTTTTGCAACTTTCCTGTGTTTTTTTTAAACAATTAAAAACCAAACGCTTAGGAAATCGCCTGTTATATAATTTTTTTTTGTTGTTAATACGACTTGCCATATTTAATACTTTTACTATATGTTAGGTTAGAACAATTTAATTAGATTTAGTTAAATTAAACTTTTTTTAATTTTTTTTTTTGTAAAGTATGAATGTTTCTTTTGTTTTCTACACGCTATAGACTTTTATTAAATTGATTGTGGATGATTATGCTCAGCACAATTATCTTGAAATCCGTTGGAATTTGGTATTCACGTAGAGCGACTGTTAAAGTTGTCGGCAGCAATTGGTCTGGCGTTAGTTTGTGCCTGCCGTAGCTGAGCTAGCCGAGTTTTTGGCTACTTTATCCAAAAGGAACGTGGTCTGGACAAACCGTGCAGGGCTCTTCTCGCAAAGGAGATGGGGCATTTTTGGGTTAAGAGCGTACATCAAAAAGACTGACATCAAAATAAAGCTGAGCCTTAGTACATTAAAATTTTGAAGTTTTATGAAAATCGTACGTGGGGATTTTGAGATTTTCTTTGCGGGTGGATTTTCTAATGACGTTTGTTCACTTATAAGCATATAAAATCATATATCATAAGAATCGTAAGACGTACGTATATGTTTCGGGTATCAAATGAAAATTGGTACTATTTTACTATAACTATGATTACTATGACATAAAAACCATGGTTCTAAAATTTTCAGTTATTGAAATAATCAATCCAACTCTGAAGACTTTGAAAATAAAGTTTGTTTTCACTAATTTTTGAAAAATCTTCAGCCCGAGCGTATCTTATTTTTACCGATACATGAAAGAGCGTCATTCGAGTTATAATTAACGAATAAAAGCACTTTCAAAGTCCTAAGTGGTGTAACTCAGTCAGCATGTGCTCAATGCTTTTTTTACAGAAATTGGAAAAAAGTGTTACTGTTTTTTTTGTTTTTTAATATAGACGTTAACATTACTATGCACCTGACCAAAACTAGTCAAGAACATACATACCATATGTACGAGTATGTAGGATTTAGAAAAAGATAAAGAATTCAGACGCCTTGTTTTTAAAATAAGTAATGATAGGCTTTCTTTATTGCTTAACATATCCTGCAGAACACTGCAACGAAAGTTGTCCACCGCCCGGAGCTGCTAATCAATATAGGTTATATGACGCTACCTGGGCTTGGAACATATTGGGTTTTGTGCATCCAAATGGGATTCAAAGTCTCCACTAATTACCGCAAGTGCCTATTTGAGTGGATGTCTTCAGATAGAGATCTTTCACGTGCTTTGTTTTGTTGAACAAAAACCCAAAATTAATTCTTATTTATTTTTATTTTTTTTTAACTTTAAAATACCCCACTTCTCGGTTTTATTATGTCTTCAACAATATTTTGTTCTTTTTTTTATTACTTTTAATTTTACGGCGCGCACCTATTCCTCTGCCAATCTCTGCGATTTGTTGCAAAAAAAGACAATGGCTAGGATGCCGGAATAGCAAGTCAGCAACTGCAAAAACAAAAAGGTCATGCTTACCAATTCCTATTGTGAGCTGCTTAAGGGAACCGTGGCGTTCATTAAGGACATAAACTTGAATTCGCTTACTTTACTTTTTTTGGAATAAAAAAAAATACCCTTTTATTTTAAAGGGATAACTACAGAGCGTAGTCGGGGTGAAACAGCGCTTTTGTTCTTTGTCAAATGACTCCGTGTTTGTCCTATAATCATGGTTTCTTTCTTTAAAAAGTCCACGAGTATTATTCCTTTCAAATCCAAAAAAAAACGCAAACATGACCTTTCCAGTCTGCGGGACCATCTTCGGCGTTTTCGAAGCAGATTGTTCTGATTGCCCCTTGCTTTCTGGCGTGTAACAGGTGATTCGAAAAGTTCCTGGACTGACACATAAATGGTTAATAATATGGCCATATGTTCGTCGGCTGAAATTTTTTTTATGAGTGAAGAACTTTGGTTCTGCTTTTGGATTATGTCTGTTTGATGTCTTAAATTGTTGTCCATTAAGTCGAGAAAATGATATCGGCTAAGTGGTCACCGCCAGAATTGATGACCATTCGGGCCCGAATTATCGTATTTTCCATCATTCTTGCCAGAAATTCCGGCGATAGGTCCTCGAATTCTTGACGAATATTCGCTTTGAGGGCTTCCAGAGACTGAGGCTTGTTGACATAAACTCGTGACTTCAAAAAACCCCATAAAAAGAAGTCTGGAACGGTTAAAGAAGGTGATCTTCCCGGCCAGTGCAAATCGCCAAAACGAGAGATTAGGCGACCCGGAATTGCAGCCATCAGAATTTCGTTTGTTGCTCGTCCAGTATACGTCGTTGATCTATCCTATTGGAACCACATGTTCTCCAGTCCCAATTCATCCACACCATAGAATGCAGTAACTTTGAGTGGGTGTAATGGCTCTTCGTGGGTTATACGCGGATTCTCGGTGCCCCACAAGCGATAATTTAGCTTATTCACATATCCACAAAGATAGAAATGGGCCTCGTCGCTCATGATGACTTTCGAGGGAAGTCGTTTCCGACGTGGTCGAGATTCAGGATGGCTTGAGGGTTACACGCACTTGGCGGTCAACAGCAAGTAGCTGATGCACTGTCTGCACTTTGTAAGGGAACATCTTTCACTAAAATTCTCTGTAAGGACCACCGATTGATTGATTGCGTGGCACATTGTCTGCAACATCTTCAACCACAGCTGTGATAATCTGGCAGCATCTCATCTTGTCCCAAACTTTTCTAGGCGAGCCGCTAAACGTCGTAGTATTTGCTCAGTTGGTGTCGGACGGCCGGGAAATCTACGCCGAAATTCTCCCTGCGCCAACACCACCGACTAATTATTCCGCAAAAAATCGTAAGAATTATTACGCGATCTTTAGGAGTATAGCGATTCAACCGATGCGTATTGAAATTTAATGACATTTCGACCATTAGTCATCGAGATAATAACGTTTTAGTGACGCACCTTTTGATATTTTCAAAACCATGAAGAAAAATGAGTTTTGTAAGCATACATTGATAAAACACTGTTATTTGAATGGAAAAAATACCGTTAAAACTTAAGAATGGCTTGAAGAGTGTTAGAAGGAATCTGATCCATCGACAGCAATTATTTGTCGCTGGTTTTCTGAATTCAAATGCGGTCGTACAGGAACAAATGATGCTGAACGCTATGGGCGCTCAAATAAGGCTGTTTCGCAGGAGAACATAAAAAAAATCCACAATATCGTTTTGAACAACTGTAAAGCCAAAGTGCGTGAAATAGCTGACATCGTAAAGATATCAGTGGATCTTATACATATTATTTTACACGCTTATTTGGATATGTGAAAGTCCTATTGCAAGTGGATACCCCGTTTGCTCAAAACATGTTGATGATTCAGGACGCTGTTTGGAGCTGTTTAAGCGAAATAAAAATGCTTTTTCATGTAGTAGATGATGGATGAAACATTAGTCATATTACCTGTTCGCAAACCTCAAAAAAATACTCGCCGGCAAGAGCATAGAAATATTAGAGCGACCCTGGAATAATTGTGTCACTCCAGAAGGGGTCTATGTTGATGATTAAGTCGAATTTTTCCAGTGACAACTCGACGCAACATCTCCAGAAGATTTCGCTTGAAGTCTTCCAAACACTGCCAGCAGTATTCTCATGTCATTCTCAATCATAAAAAAGATTGATTGCCGTTCCGTAGGATGCGGACCTTTTCAACGATTTTCTCAGTAATTACGCCCATTGGACTGCCTAGCCGCTCACCAAGTCATCTCCTGAACCCCAAATGTAATTCTTGTACTAAATGTCCTTGCTCTCCTTTATGGGTTTCTGTTCGGGTATTGTTGGCTTCGCACGTTCCTTTTTTAAACCAAAAAGGACTGTAGATTTCTCATTGTCGTCCTAGCAGACACTATGCTTTTGTTCAACACCCAGCTGTGATGTGTATAAATTATGCCACCTGATGTTGACCAAAGGATTACTCTACTGTATATACGAGGCTTATGATCAAATCAGCCTGCAGGTACTAGCGGCTGATTTACTGGGTGCTGTTAATTCATAAAAAAAACTGAGAAATATCACTGAAAGTATCTGGTTGCATATGGGAATGCTCTGTTCATTTTTATAACGCAAGTCTTATTCGAAAGTTTGTATGGAATCCTTTCAGGGATTCGCCTTTCACGGAACTCTCCGTCCAGAGCAAGTATCATACAGATCGCTAGAGACGTGATTGGGTAACTATTCACAGCTACCCAAACATGCTATCTGGTCTGACCTCAGGGGTCAGTTCATGCATTGAAACATAAAGCCCCAAGAGCGTTGCACTCTTCCCAAACAACAACTGGTTCCCTCCTTCAATGTGGGAGTGCTTTTTTTCATTTCGTTTTTGTTTAATTTAATCAATTAAAATATTAAGCTACCTCCCTACTGTGACATTTAGCAGCATGCATACTCGTACGTCCACTCCCTAAGTCCCTTAAAATCCTCCCTGTTGTTGCAAATGAAATTTCCACCCACAGTCAACCCCTAGCTTTTGTTGTTCACATTCACGTTTATTTCCGTTTCCCTTTGTTGTGGTTAATTTAAAAAAATAAAAAAATAATAAAATTACGTATACGCCCGAGCACCTCACACTACAATATTTGCTCTTAATATTTAGTTCTGAGTGTTTGTTTAAGTTTTAATTATTTAAAAAAATTTTTTGTCATTTTGTCTGGTTTCTTACTATCCAGACCACTCACATCGTATTATGGCAAAGGAAAAAGAGAATCAAGCGTCTCATCAGCAACGACAACAACACTACTGGGTCAACATCCGCCAATGTCCCTACAACGAGGCTCCAATGGGGCTCTACATATGCTTCCAACGCCCCGAGCAATTAGTCCACTAATGAAGGTAGGTCTCTCAATATTTGTCTGTTGCATGTGTCCTGCCTGTGGTTATTCCACGGGGTTCCACTGAATGAAAAAATAAAAATAAAAAATTCTATCCTCCAGCACTATATTAAATTTTCTCTTTTCCATGAACTCCTTTATGGGGATATCAGCAAGGACTGGATGAAAATGCAGTGTAACAAAATGCACAAGGGATTTCTCTCGTTTCTCTTTCGGAAATAAGTGTAACTGTAATTATTGACTGTAAATGTTCGTATTTAAGAATTAAAAACCAAAAGCAGATATTATTGTAAAAACAAAAATAAAATAAATAAATGAAAATTTAAATAAAAAACGATATAAAGATTTAATCGGAATAAATTCGAAAGGGTTTCCAGTTTTCAATTTGCCATTTTCAATTTACCGAGTTTAAGTGGGTGGAGACCGCGGGATTCAATTGAATTGAATTGCTGAACGTGTCCTGTTGGTCTCCAGGCAGCAATGATGGTTGGTTTAAAATTAAAGTTGTATTGTTTGGGAGGAAATTAATTATGTTTCCAAACAGTCGCTTGACACCATTCAGATTTTATAACACGGAATGGGAGTTGGACCGGCAGGGAACTTTTGAATTTGAATTGAATGTTTCAAGTTGCGGGTGAAAATGGGACTTGAGCTCAAAAGTAACGAGGTATGAAACTTAATTCAGGTGTCAGATGCAGTATTTAAAGTGATAGCACCTGTTTAGTTTGCCGACGTGGGAACAATATACATTTCTTGAAAACAACAACCAAGCTTTCGATTAAAGGATTACATTTTAGATCTTGTGGAGTACACAGCGGTTTTAAATATCTTAAATATGGTTATGAGAAGTACCAAACGACCCATACTGCTGCATGTGGAACATAAGATCACATACAACCAAACAACCTACAAAGAATGTAGATTGTTATAAGGCAGATCTAACCACCATCCAAGGGGTGAGGTGGAATGGACCAGTTGTAAGAAGGATGCAAAGCAGAGGCTATTTGGAGGCGAACTTTTTATTAGGAACAGACTTATTTCAGAAACTGAGTTCAAGGCAGAATCGGCCAAAGCGATTTCAACGAAAGAAAGGAGGACGTCTTTGGTAGCACAGTCACTATCTCCGACGACATATTCAGGCTTATTGACTTTGCTTCGATCGTAACCGGCACATGGTTTGCGCACCTTAATTTTTATAAGAAATCTAGTAGTCTTCTTTTTAATCTACTACTAACCAGATTGATTACATTGCAATCTGGTGGACGAACAATGGAACTTTGTGGTAGATTCGAAGTGGATATGGAGAACGGGGTTGACGGTTAAAGCGGAAAACCGCATTATCACCAGCACATGGTGCCTGCTGGATAGCCCTCTAATATATATCAACAATGATGTTCATGCTGAGGCTGACTCTATGTTATGTATGGAACTGAACACTCGGAATAGCGCAAGCTTAGCCGGCTGAACTTTAGCACGTATATGCCAAACGAAGCATCTCTTGCTGACCTTATGGACAAGTGTCCCCAGATGTCTAACAAGAAATCCTCAGAAGAACGACGTGCAGCGAAGGGTTTTTCGTCAATGGAATCGACGGTGACTTCCATAGGCAGGCTTATGATCAATAAGAAATTTTAAAGACTAAGGCCGGTTCTCGAAACAAGAGAGGGTGACGGCAAAGCTCGCATTCACGAAGTGGGTTACTGCGATCGGAGCATCCGATGACTTGTACTAGGGGTTTAAGCGTAGGACATGGCCCTCTAAGTTGGGTGTTTTGCGGCCACGTGACTTTCCTACCGCAGAAAAAATAAAAAGTTCCGAAATAAAAACAAGCCTCGGATATGGATGGCTTTACTGTTGACTGTTGATTATTGACTGTTGACTGTTGACCGTTGAATATTGACTACTGACGTCTCTGGCAAACGAGACAAGGACTACGACCTTCGGATCTGCGCTTTGAATGTAAGGTCCCTCAACAGACCACGCACAGCCGAACAACCGCGAAGTGCAATAAAATGGACCGTTTGCAAGAAGAATGAAAATCTGCGACATACTGAGAAGGCAGAAAATAGGTCTTGAGTTTTAGGCATGTAACCGAGCGAAATTCGCCAACACCAACCCGATATACGCAAACGCCTTTGCCGAGGGGAAAGCGGATGATACCAAGAACTTTTATTGTGAGCTTCTGGACAGAGTGGTTTAACCTCATGAATTCACTTAGAAGGTGCTTCAGTCTGTAGTGGACCTGGCCCACAACCAATAACCTTCTCCAGTTAGTGTGGTCCTTATACTCAGCACCGATTGCAAGTCTTGTTACCATGACACGTTCTTTTTACTTTTTGGTAGAACTCGCGAACGTAATTCCTCGATTGCGCACTTCTCCCACTTCTCCGTCCCTACGCCTCCTTGTCTAACTTCTTCATCAAACCGTGGATTCCATAGAGATCGTCGGGTCAAGTTCAACATATCCTTCTGATGGCTTCTTGGTATCGATGTCACTGTTCTTCAGCACTTGATGTTGGTCGCATAGGACAGGCGATTTGCACGGAAAGGGGGAAATCTTTGGTAGCGCACTCAGTATAGTCAGCACGAAACCAAATACGACAACTGATTGTGGCAGTCTCCTGATCAATCTGCGATCAGCCAGATTGATTACATCATGACTAGCGCATCTGGATGTCCAAACGATCTGAGGGGCCTAAATTGACGCGGACCACTGTCTCATATTGGCCAGGGATCGAATGCGGATCTCCATAACGCCATAAGGAAATGGAAGTTTGATGTCATTGGGAATCGTCTAGGCCTTAAATTTCCCTAAACCTCGCTTAATTTGTTGTACCTCCAACATCTTGTCCCGAAACCTAGCGGCAAAACTGCCATCAAGGCATCAGATGCCGCCTGATGACCACTGCGAGACCCGTAGTTTGACTATGAATTCATACTGGCACATGCAGAAAGACAGAATGCATATATGTACATAAATTGGCGCTAGAAAAGAGCACTAGATCGGCTCAAGAGATCTGTAAACAAAACCGGAAATGACAGCGCCGACTTTTTAGAAGGAAGAAAAAACGCGAGAAGCTCGAGATTGAGGAGCACCCAGCGGCAGGATAACTTTTTCATATGCAGAATATTGGCCAAAATATGGCGTGTGCGCTCAGTATTAATCTTTATGGTATCTGCTAGCTCGCGCACCTTCACTTTCCGATCAGCCACCACCATTTCATGTATTTTTTTGGCATTGTCCTCTGTAACCGCATCGGAGGGCCTGCCGCTGCGGACTTGATCGGTAGTGGAGTTGCGGCCACCACGAAACTCTCGAAACCAATATTTGACGCTGTAATCTGACGGAGTATTAGCTCCATAATATTTATCCAACTTTTCTTTTGTTTCCTTCGCCGTTTTGCCTCTCAAAAAATAATGTTTTATGAGAGAACGAAAATCGTTTTTGTCCATATTCAACATGATGCCAAACGCGTCAACAACAATCAGCTGTCAAAACAAAACTAAAGACAGTATCGCACTGAAATTTGGCATGTCTGCCATGTATTTGGTAACGTTTGGTTTGACGGGCTTTGGAGGGAGGTGGAGATTCAACAGCGAACTATTCGAGCTGTACAGTGATATCGACCTAGCTAGATGTTTGAGAAGGCTAGGACAACATCCCTCTTAAAAAAAATTAGAAAAAATATCTGCAAATAGCCCAACGTTTTGACTGAAATAAATATATCTAAGAAAAAAAATCATTTCTACGACATTGACGATTTTAAACCTGAATTCATTAACCGTGATGCAATGAAAGGCATTTAGAAATCTGCCATAAAGTTAAATAAAAGCATATATGTACATGCGATTTACTGTCGACTAAGTTCTAGTGTTGAAAGATTCATTAACGAATTAGATGGAAATATTAAAGATAATAAGAAAAACATCTTGCTAGCTGACGTTAATATTAACATCCGAGATGTTAATAACTTTCTTGTTTTAAAATACATGGAAGCGATGGTCTCGAAAGGGTTGACACACGTCATCAAACGAACCACGCGAGTTGATATAACAAACAACACTAAAACATTAATTGACCATATAGCCCAAATTAATTTGAATAGAGAATACTTACGCGTTATGTAACTGCATTAATCCTATACATAATGGCTATTGGTTTTTATAGAACTGAAAACCTTTATTTCAGGCAAAAGAAATTATACAATACATAATGAAAGGTTTATCTTAGGAAGAGTAGTTTGTATGTAGTTATCGTAAAAAAAAAAAACAAGATTGTTGGCCTGAGTAAATTTGAGTACAAAAGATTTAGTCAACGAAGTCGGAATACATTTTCACCACTGTGTTACGTCGTCTTTATTTTTGATGGTAGTAGCAATTCGGTGTGGCATATTGTCCACTAATTTTTAACACTCTTCAGTAGCGAATTATTGCTATAAATCCTTAACAGTCCTTTCCGGTTATTATCTTAATTTTCTTCTCATTTTGTGATACAATGTTTCAATTGGTGGAAGATCAGGGCTGCTGGAAGATCATTCCATCAAAGGAATGGTTTCAGCAGATGACCAGGTCATATCATTTGGGATGCTGAAAACTTTACTGTTCGTTTCAAACAGTTTTCGTGAAACGCCTCGCTTGAGTTACGAATTACACGTTTTCATTCATCGCCAACACGTACCTCAAATCGGGATGCATCGCTCCAATACACTTGCCGCCATTGGTGTATAGCCCAGTTGCTATACTCTTTTGCCCGTTCAGGTCGTAGTTTTTTCTGTTTAGGTGTCAAAAGTGGCTTCTCTTTAGCCTATAAAACCCCTTTTTAATTTTCGAAACCATGTTTAAGCAAACCTTATAAAATTTGTATCTCAACTTTTTTAATGTTCGTTTGCAGATGTTCACAGAAATGTCTTTTTTGACTCGGCTCTTTCATTTAACAGTTATTTCAGCAGAGGTTTAACGAAGGTTTTGTTTTATTATTATGTTATTTTCAATATAAGAAACCGCGAGGTGTTATTTTTGGCGGCCTTTCTGTCTTCTTCCGGGTCTTAAAATTTGCCGTCTTATTAATATTCTGCACAGACGATCAATTTTGTAGCTCAATAATAGATTTTCGTCCGCGCTGTGTGCAAACATTTTAAGGATATAATAACCCCTTGAGCGCGTACTTATAAAAAAAAATATGCCTTGATTATAGATTTTCTAATGTCCCTTGATAGTGCTACGCAAGACGCTATTATGAGCCAGAGCGAAGTTTTTATAATGAGTAACTTGCGCAAATTGATTGTCAAAACAAAAACAAAAATGTTTTTGCAGAATTGCTTGTAACAGCTTTCTTAATCATTTTATTATATGCAGTAGACCAACTCTTTTGCATCATCAGTGGAGTAGACCAACTTTTTTGCTTCCATATTCTATTGCGAAAAGTAGAAATATCGTGACATAACTGAGACTACAATTTTAATCCTCTGGGTCTTGTTTTACTAAGAGCATTTTAGCTCCTTTTAATAATTAAAAAGTACCAGCTTATGGCATGCTGCAACAAAGTAATGTGCATATGTATAAAATTAAATAGACCAACTATTTTGCATTCGGATCGTATACTATGTTAGCATTACCAAGCTCGACATATTCTCAACGACTATTGACTCTGATCTCTCTGACCATTATGCCGTCTTACTCGTATATGCAAACGAAAGGTTTAAATAGCACAGAAACGCTTTGTGAAACTCAGGTAAAACACATTAATCAACAAAAAGTTAATGAGCTAATAAAGCATACAGACTGGCGAAATCTACTGCAAGAAAATGACCTGGAGGCACTATACAATAATTTCGTAATAGAAATTCTTAAAATATACGCTGAAGTATGCAAAACGAGTACAGCCAAAAGAACACGGAAACATAAGCCGTTCATCCCGTCCGAAATAATCCCAATGTGCAAAAAAAATTGATGAACTATATAGGAGCTGGAAAAGTAGCACGAGGTGTAAAACATTTGAAAGTGAATACAAGACGATTCGAAATACAATTAATAAGAACATCCAACTTATAAAAGTCAATTATAATAAACAAAAATTCGTAAATGCTCAAAATAAACCGAAGACAACGTGGAGTATCGTCAATGAACTTTTTGGAAGAATTAAACCCCATTTACAAGAGCGGGATAAAAAAAGCGACACAGAAAATTGTTGAAAAATGCTTGGAAGAGATAAATGTTAATCGGATTAACTGTTTTATGTCGAAGCACAAAGTACTTAACCCAAACCAGTAGGGGTTTCGAAAAGGCAAGGGCACCCAATCACTATTGGAAGAGTTTACTAATTCGGTTAATGCGTGACTAAATAAAAACCATCACGTAGTAGTACTATTCATTGATTTCAACAAGGCATTTGATACTTTGACGCAGAATAAACTTGTTTAAAATTTCAGCAGACTGGGATTATGAGGAGTCGTGGCAAAACCAGCGCAAAAGCTATCTGACTGATAGAAGAATTCAAGTTAAGGTGTCTGACAAACTGAGCAAAGCAAAGGCGAATAAATACGGTGAGCCACAAAGTTCCAAATTGGGTCCCATATTATTCATTCTTTTCACAAACAAACTGTTCAGTTCATTGAAAAAATGTAACGTCTATGCCTTGTGGTAAAACATAAAACACTTGCATTTAGCCGTTAAGATGTTGCAGGACGAATTCAACGCTGTATCTGAATGCTGCCATAATAAGGGACTAGTCATTCGGACTCCTTCCAAGCCAAGGGAAACTATTCAAATCTTTCATCGAAATGACTGCTGTTCACTCCCAACAAATAGCATAGCAATTGAGGTAGTCAAAAGCATTAAATACCTGGGAGTAACCATTGATGAGCATTTTCTGTGGCATGAACACAAGATACTCACATCTATAAGTGCAAAAACAGGTGTATTACAAAAATATCTAATCTACAACATTGTCTTGTAAAATTTATTAGACCTACAAACTCAATTTTTAAAGTTTTAGATGTCAAAGCAATCTTCCAGATAACAACATTGCTACATTTTTAAGGATCAACGATTTCTTCAACCCCTACGATATACACTAAATATAAGAAGACAAGCTCAAGGGATGCGAGACGTTCCGGAAGCTTACAATTTATATGGTGATCAGGAATTACGATTCACTGTCCCTAAATTAATAAATTCACTTCCACAGTTTTTAAAAGTTATTCCAAATTTTAGAAAAATGATAAAAGAGTTTAAAAAAAACATCTTATTCTATTACATTCTACTTATTAGAGAATCTAGTTTGTAAATAATAATTTCACTGAAATAATCTTAAACTTTAACCATCAATTTGAATTAATGTAAGCTAAAATGTTTTAATTTAAAGTTACTTCAAACGTAATTGAATTTTTGTACAAGCACCTACAGATAAGCACTCTGTTTTGCAGGTAAAATAAAGAAACATGTAGAGTGAATGGACACTAGTGCTCCGTCCAACAGAGATTTCGAATCTAACCCGGAGGGACAATGGTGAAGACGAAGACCTCACCTTATGTGGAGAGCACAAGTAGAAGAGGACCTCAACCTCAACTTGGAGTGCGCAACTGGAGGCAGTTAGCTAAGGATCGGGCTGGAAAGACTTATAGGTTGAGGCCCAGGTAGCATCACCAGTAAGTAAGTAAGTAAGTAACGTCACAACCGGTTGGATGAGATTTGTACTCAGTGGCCTGCACTTATAAAATAAGCAACCTTGTAGTCTAATCAGACTCTGCGCCTTCTCGAATCGTTAAATATCTGACACCCTGAAATGCATGAATATGAAACATTTTCAAAACACAAATTTTAGCAATAAGTGCAGTACTGAACCTATGACAGATATCGGCCACTGAGCAAAGAGTGGCAAACCAAAAGGAATATGTGAATTAATTTCTTGTATCCCACAGCATACTTATTTTTTACTTTTTTGTTGTTCAGTATTTTCCTAATGAATAAATGTACGAGTGTCTGCGTCACTTGAAAACACAAGAACATAAATTCACCAAATTAAACAATTAATTTTTGTTTGCTCTTCTCAAAAGTTCATGAATTATTGTTTTTATTTGAAACAAAACAGAATTTGAGTTTGCGTTCATAATATATTCAACATTTCCATTTATAACCTTAAGAAAAATATCAAAAATTATCTTTCTTAAGGTGAAAATAAAATGTTTGCTCTCCCTTTTCAAAACAATAAAAAATTAAACAGGCACATACAAATCTACGAGTATTGTTCTAATGCTTTCTGCGGAATCGTTTTTCAATCATTTCACAGAGAAGATATGTACATTCAACGATAAATACTTATCTGTAAACATAACTTCGTATTTCAATTAGCCTATCTTTGTACTCGTAGTCGTGCATCTTTGAAAGTATCTAGCACCTTCACACAGCGCTGGAAATTGTTCTATGTTATCACCCAGCCGTAGGCCTCAATTGACTAAACATCAGCAGCATCGTTTTGAGCGCCTTTTCTGGAATTCTCCAACCACAAAAGCCTGCCGGGTAGAAGCAGAAAAACTCAGCACCCCCGCACGGTGCCAGGATCCGGCACGAGTATGACTTTCGAGAAGTAAAGTAAAATAAAACTCCCACACTCACATCCATCCTCATGGTTTCGCTCCAGGATTTCATTATTCATCCACACTTTTGTGGTATTTCCACTCGAAGTGGAACCAGAACCCGAACCACTCTCAAGGACTCCTCCACTTTTTCAGTCAGTGCGTTGTGACCTTTTTTGAATAACAAACAAATAGATTGGGATCTTTAATCAGGACTCGGAGAGCATTTCAAGTTCCATAAAATATTGATACGATGTCATCAGTGTTTTTGAATTAGATCGTTACTCTTACAAGTAGGTACTAGGTGTGCGATTTAATAGCTCAGATAAGATTACGATACTCGTATCTTCGTGTCGTAATGGATATGAGAAAAGTTCAACCATTTTCGAGTTTTATGAAAAAGGATTCTCGTACATTCTCTAAAATAGATTTGAAAAGTTTTGATGAAACTTCCCAAGGACGTTGCCAAATTAGATAGAGAATGTTCCTGTGCCCCTTCAAACGAGGGTATTCTTCTATCCTTCCCTGTCGTTGTCAGGGAAAGAGTTGTGCAATTTTATTTTTCTAAGAAAACATGCTGCATATAACATGTAGTTTTTCAATTTCATATTCCTCCTATCTTGATTTGTGAGACATGTGCTCCTATTCAGTACCATATTCTCTCGCACAGATAAATAAACTCCAACCCAACTGACTCGGGTCTGGTTAGTACGAGGAGTTCCGCACTTCTGATTGATAATGGTAGTTCTCCCATGAAAACAGGAAGCAGGGAATCTTTTCGTGTGTGATGGAATATTGTTGTTTTTTTCGTTTGAAATCTTTTTTCTCTTTGAATCAAAAATATTTCAAAGGATTGACTGAGTGTATAGATGATGTTTTGAATATTCTACTTCAGATAAACAAAATCCAGCAGCTTTGAGGGAAAAATAGAGCTGTCTGTACACATTTTGGTTTCGGTTAGCTTGTGTTGCAGCCATTCCGATTTATTTTTCTTTGAGCTACACACGTGTACATTGGATCGTTTGTGGCATTTACTAAGAGGAGGGGAGGTTTATGCTGGAAATTCAAATCTGTTTATTCCAATCTGAGCACGTCAGATGGTATTTCCACATGCATCATTTAAATGGAAAAAACTAAGCAAATCCTCGGCCTCAATGAAGGAGTGATTTGTAGAAATAGAGCGTCAACCTAAACCTCGACAAAACTGACGAGCAATGCCCTTAGTATGACGTGAAAATCGTCCTTGGAGGCTGTTGCATCTTTGGTAATACAGTCGAACAGTACAGCGCCTCCACGTCATTCCTCAGGAAACCGACACAGGCTTATTTATTCGTGCGGCATGACGTAATGTACCTATGGCCAGCATACAGTTCACTTACCTTGATATACATAAAGAGATCTAGGTGACTCCTGACCTTAAAACCACCAACCAGATTGATTATATTGGGATCAATGCAAGGTACTCCTCCAGTTTTCCGGATGTCCGAACCCTCCGAGCAGCTAACATCGACACGGACTATTACCTATTTGAAGCCAAGGTACGGATGCTGATATCCGCAACAGCCTAAAGCCAATGAACCCTTGTGAGGAAGTTCAACCTCGAACGACTACAATCTCAAGACCCCCGCCAGTTTCATTTCCAATCGGGTTTCCCTTAAAACACAACGGGTGTACAGAGAATGCAGAAAATGAACCAGAGGGTCTCCCGAGCTCTACGAACAGAAAAAATAAAAGACCATAGACCCATGAGAAGAAAAAAGAAAGAGCTCGAGAAGCGCTCGATCTAGGCCTTAGAGAGGTGTTACCGGAAAAATGAAGTTCGAAGGTTTTCCCAAAAAATTAAATGAACATGCCAGAGCCCGAACAGAAATTTTCAAGGATAGCGAAGGAAATCTAATGGTACATTCAGAGTTGGTGCTGAGAATCTGGAAAGATTATTTCTGCAGATTGTTAATGGGTCATAAGGAACAACAACCCTCAGGCAGAATGAACCATTCAAGCTGGATGAAAACAGATAACTTTTCCATCAACTTAATTAAGATTTCCCAGCTGCTAAGGGGTTTTAGACCAGGAAAGACCACCATAGATCAAAACTGCACATAACGGCAGATCTTGGAGAAAATTCAATGGTTCCAAATGGATACACACCCCCTCTCCATCGATTCCAAAGCCGCATATGACAGCATCTATAGAGATCAACTATACCAAACTCATTCGGCTATGCAGGATGACGATGGGGAAAGCACCCGTAAGGGTCGGTAATGACAAAACCGTCCACGTCAGAAAACCACTTAAACAGTCAATTGATAAACATTGTTCTTGACAGAATTGTGAGAAACTCCCATATGCAAACGCCATCGAAATATTGGGAGGAGCATAACGAACTGTCAATGGAATGACAGCTCGAATATCCTGACTTAGTTATCTAGGTCACCTTGAGCGCATGGATCCCAGCGTCCCAACCCGAAAATTTTTCGACTCCAAGCTGGAAAGACAACGCAGTAGAGGGCAATCTCATCATAGGTGTCGCGCACAAGTGGAAGCGGACCTCAGTCAACTTAGTGTGTGCAACTGAGGACAGCTGACAAAAGATCGCGCTAATTGGAGAGGCATATTAGCTGATGTCTTGACCCACCTCGGACTGTAGCGCCATTTAAGTAAGCAAGTAAGTAAGACGACTAACCGATAATATGCTGTACTACGATGGGGCATGGCTTCTTTATTGACTGGAAGCGGATTCCCTTCTTGTCCTATCACTTTCTCCCCCTCATAACTAGTAAATGTCTCCAGAAAGTTCTGCTTAAACACATACAAGTATTCAATGTTTCGAAGAGCCTGCGTTCCGGGTTTGAATCCACCTTCCAGGTGGTAAGTTTTCCTGGAAAGCATTCGGATATTAACCCTTTTGCGGGATTGTTCGATATCTTTGAGATGCGAAGTTGCGCAGGCTATATATTTAACTAGCTGGCGAACTCTACTAATACTTTTACAACCCTTTGCACTGGTCACAAACATACCATAAATAAAAACCACTCCCACCAGTGTAGGCCTGTGCACTGCACGTGATTAGTGATTTCGGTTTAAGTTTGCCACTATGACAGCAATTTGTACGTGACGTTCACCAAATACATATTTCTAATATGGATGACGTCGATCTTGAAATGTGAGACGAATTGACAATGTTAACGATTCCCACGGAACAACAGACAGAGTCTATTAGTTTATTTATAGTGTAGGCCCTTTCCTTTTTAGGTAGGGTCTTCTTTTCCTACCTTCTTCCATCTCGATACTCTTCCGTTGTTCCTCTTGTTTTGCACTGCAGCGCTTGTTTGGATCCCAATTATCAAGGCTTCTATCATCAATGACGCTGTCTAATAAAAAGCGGAGGCAGAGCAAATACTACACCTCCTAGTGGGAGTGTCACGTTGGCTATGATTTAAACTTAAAATCACAGGAAGGATTTTCCAGTTGGTTCCGACCCGCTGTAGAGTTACAATTAGTACTGGGTGCATAACCCTAACATCAGCTAGAGGGTTTTAGATCAGGCTCGACTTATACGAAGGATGGAATTTGTGCCTCCCACACAGTTCCGAATTAATATTCATAATACATGCAAGCGATGGCAAGGCGTATCCTTGCTCCCATGAATGTATGGCCATCCCCTGAAATTAAGTCTTCACAGACTAGAGTTCACATAAAAACCGAGAGTCGTTCTGCAGCGCTTGTAAGTGTACTTTTTTCATTGTACGCACCATTATCAACCAAAACTTTTTTCCGTTGGTGGCTACGGTGGTCTCGACTACCTATTTCTCAGATTTTCGGAGTTGGTAGATATGAATACACAGTCCTTCGCTCATGCACACTCTGTAGGCTTTGTCCACGCCAGTCGTGCTAAAACTTCCAAAATAAAATTTATTATTGTGAGTGGGTTGTTGTTTTTTTCTCGTTGGATAGCTGAGGAAGTGGTCAGAGTAGACGGTTTCCACTCTTGACGTTTTCACAATCAAAATAATAGATGCGTGTATCTATGTATTAACATCATACTGCGGATAGGCTCCGTAAGCTCCATTCATATACACAGAATTGAAGGTGTTAAGCTCAAAACTGTTTAACTCCAAATTGCTGGTGGTTATATATCTGCATCTCGTATTCAGCAACACATTTAACCATCCAAAGTTGGGAGAACAAAGTATTTCTATCCCACCGGGAGAATATACCTACCGGGTTTTCGACAGGTTAAAATAGCTCTGAAAGCCTTCTAAAACAAATCCCAAATACTTCTTCCTTCAAAAAAGAAAGCTGAGGCTCATCTGGCAACTTAAACTGACTTTGTGGCATCCAAATTGACGGGCCAGTGCTCGAAAACAAAAAAATATTTATTTTCCACTAAAATTTGTAGACCTCCTGAAGTTACAGTTCAAAACGCTCTGTAACGCAATATCTTAAATTTAAGGAAACCGAATACGAAAAAATGGATAAAATAGGGGTGCCCTTATCATTGTTAAACAGACTGTAGTAGGGAACACTACTACCAACGATTAAAATCAATCTAAGCCTGCAGCAGGCAGTTCCTATAATAAAACTAAATCCTTCGCCTTAATTGAAAATTCATGAAATTGGCATACTTTTCTCTTTACACTTATGTAACTTACTTAAGTCCTAGGATATTTCATTTGAAAACTTCACATAAATATCGTTTGATTTCGAAATCATCATTTCGATTAATTCCTTTCTATCCACTGTATCCTCTATCACTTCCTTCTCAATATCAAATCGTTTCCTATTCTCAGTTTTATCTCTTTTGTCAGCGTCATCATTTAATCCAATTAAAGTCAAATCCAGACAAAAAAAAATTAAATCGATTTGCCGTCAAAAGCTTTAAGAGTCAGAAAGTCAGAGAAGAAAATTGAGCGATGAGGAAAAAGCAATTAAAATTTCAAGCTGAAATTCCAGACCGTATTTACGTTATTAAATTGTAAAACTCCTCTGTAATTTACACATTGTGTATGAATATTAAAATATCAAAACAGTGTCCACAATTTTCATGTTTTTTATGGAAAAAATATTACCCGGTCATATTTCATTGGTGTATCACAATAGAACATAAAGTACCCACCCAAATACCAAGCTGTCGTCAATCTTGTCAGGATATTATTGGCCGTTGTAGGATATTTGAATGGTCTCAGTAACGGCGCCAAAACTGAAATAAATTTTACCAGTATCACTACCCGTTTTTCTTTTGGTGGTAGTATAATATGTAATTTGTATTGTCGTGATTATTGAGAAAAACAAGTAGTTATTTCAAATGCGACAATTTTTGTGGAAAAACACTCATGGCAATAAAAGCAAATTCGGTGATTGTTTTGTTTTTGTTAGCATATGGTAACTGTAAAGCTTTAAGGCCTTGAAAAAGAATATAAAAAACTTTAAGGACTAGTAACTGTTGGGTTACTTACTTACTGATTTGGCGCTACAGTTCGGGATGAACCCGTGTTCTTTAGCTAACTGCCTTCAGTTGCGCACCCCATGTCGGTTGAGGTTCTGTTCTTCTTGTGCGTGCTTGGTCTTTCTCCACTGCGTTGTCCGTCAAAGTTAGATTCGAAGACTCTGCGGACCGAGGCATTGGTGTCCTTTCGGTCTACATATCCTAGCCATCTCAGGCGACTGATGCGCAGTTTTCTGACTAGGTTGATCTCGCTATACAGTAGCAACCTTCATCTGCTTTCGGTAGAGTCATACTTGAGCATCATAAAGTAGGACTGGGATATTCAAGGTCTTATATAGTAGAGTCCCCTTTCTTTTTCGGGATAGGGCTTTAGCGCGCAATTGCCTTCTTAGTCTTCTGCCGAGGTGCTTTTAGCAGAATTCATAGCAAATCCAAGGTAGACAAAGTCCTTTACTACCTCAAAATTATATCGATTGTGACGTTCCATCCAATTCGTTGATATTGGTTTTGCCCTCATTTGCCGCTAAACCCATTTTGGTAACTTCCGTTTTAGTACTAGCGAAAGATATCATTGGCGTACACTAGAGGATTCACTTATAAGTTCCGCACACTTGTTTTAAGCATGATGTCAAAGAAGTCACATGATAGCGCGTCACCTTGTTTAAAACCTTTTTTGACATCAAAGGTCTCGGTTAAGTCGTTACCGAACTTGACGGAGCAGGGAGCGTTCTCAACTGCAATTGTGCACAAATGAACGAGTTCGGCAGCGATGGCAAATGGCTATAGGAGCGACTTTCCAGGAAGTGTACAAGGCGAATGACATCATTGGCCCGAACCACGACCTGGAGAGTCGAGTCCTTGCGCACAATTCCTGCCTTCAAAATGAAATTGCGAATTGGCGATTCGAGAGCTCGGGTTTCACCCAGTTCAGTGACGAGAATATGGCAAATAATGTCATCACCAACGAAAGGGTATTACCACCGTTCATTTCGAAGGAAGAGCTCCAAACGATCTTCGAATCGCTTAGAAGTAAGAAATCAGTGGGAACCGATGAAATACCGAACATTGTGCTTCGACATCTCCCACTAGAAGCGGTGGACATTTATACCACCCTGTTTAATAATGCAATGAATAATGCACATTATCCAGCACATTGGAAAACTGCGGTGGTACATCCCATTCCCAAAAGGAATAAAGATACTTCCAATCCGGCGAATCTCCGCTCGATCAGTCTTCTTCCAAACATCAGTAAGGTTTTCGAGAAGGTGATCAATAGAGTCCTGACTAAGTGGGTTGAGGACAAACATATAGTTCCGGATAATCAATTCGGTTTCAAGGCGGGGCATGATATCATTCATGCTGCGTCTAAACTGGTTTCTGATATCCAATGGAACAAAGGCAAAAAACAGTGCACTGGTGCCTGCCTGATTGACTTGGAAAAGGCCTTCGACACCGTATGGTTAGAGGGACTCTTCTTCAAGCTGGACAGGTTGGGCATTAGTAAACCACTGCTGTATATTCTCTTTGATATGCTCTCCAGTAGACAGTTCATCGTGCAAAATGGCGATGTGACTTCTGCTGGAAGATTTAACATTAAAAACGGTCTGCAACAAGGTGCGGTAAATTCGCCGATCCTATTCAACATTTACACAAGTGATCTGATAGGTTCACTTCACCATGCCATAGCGTACGCAGACGACTTAATTGCGTACAGATCTGGTCCAAAGATTGAGGTCATTAATACACTTTTGCAACGTGACTTCGACAAAATTAAGCGATATTGCGATGACTGGAAGTTGAAAATCAACTTTCAGAAGTCGGAAACCATTCTGTTTAGGACGCCTTTGTCTGGGGCCTCTAGGGATACCAGAAAGAATTGGCGGAAGTTCTCTATCGTTGGACAACATGGACAGCCACTTGCTTGTCGAAATGTAGTCAGATACCTTGGGATCTGGCTAGATCAATATCTGTATTTTAACAAACATATAGATGTTGCTCTGGCCAGAGCCAGAGGTGCTTTTGCCCTTACAAGGAGACTGTTTTACAACAGCCAACTCGATGCGAGGGTGAAGGTGATCTGCTACATGGCCCTTATCCGGCCTATGCTTGTGTTTGGATGTCCCGTGTGGTTCAACGTGAGAGCAAGTTTATTGGAAAAGATTCGGGTGTTTGAGAGGGCTTGCCTTAGGGCTTGTCTTCGCTTATACAGAACACCAGAGTCTGAGTACATAAAATTCTATCGCAATGAGGTCTTGTACAATAGGGCGAACCTAATAAGAGTGGAAAATTTTGTTATTAAGTTGACTCGAGGGCACATTGCAAGAGCAATGACATCGTCGAACAACCTGATCTCTGGGGCTTACTACCCTAATTATATGTATCATGAGAGAGTTCGCTTTGACGGCAATGTTCCTCCAGAAGCGTTCCTCTACCTCGATAGTAAAGGTCTGATCCAGGACAGATTGGCTGTGCCGCTAATCTTCCACGTTGCTCGAACAGCTGCGGACAGGCGACTCAACTACGACAGAGACGTCGCACATGGCAGTGCGGAGCGTCTCCGGTTCAGTAGGGCGGTAGGGAGTCGCGACATGAGGGATGTTGCTCGGCAGCACCAACAATTTTGGTGGCTATTTGAAGGAGGGAAGGGTTCGTCGTCGAATTCCTCAAGTAATAGGTAGCTTCATGTGAAGCAAAGTGGGCCAGCCTAATTTTTTTTTTTAGCCATGGCCGGCTTACGTAGTTTTAAGTAGGTATAAGTTAGTTTTTAAGAAAAAAAAAAATAAATATATATATAAAAACAATAACAAAAAAAAATTAAACATATATATATATATATATATATATATATATATGTACATATGTGTATATATTAAGTATATACGCATTATGTGTATATATATATATATATGTGTACGTATTAGATGTAAGTAGGTTAAGTAGATTAAGATATATTTCTAAGTAGTCTATAAGTTTTTAGTTTTAGGTTTTTATAATACTATTGAAATGTCCATATACTAAGTTTTTGCTTAAAATCTATTTTCTTAGTTTTAGTTTTAACATGTAAGTATAAAATTAAATATAAACAGTAATATACGTCGAAAGACTTAGTTTAAGTGTTAGGTTTAACTTAGAGTGCCCGCATGGGGCCATTAAGTTAGTCTAAGATTATTTGTAAGTTACTTAAGCTAATTTTTAAGCATTTTTTTGTCTAGCATGTAAGAGTAAATTAATTAAGAAAATAAAAATACATTTAAACTGAACTGACTCGGCAGCGATGGCCAAACTTGACATGACTCTACATATATGGCTCATGTCTATAAATGCTGTCTTACGCGGCCTTAAAATCGATGAAAAGTTGATGAGTATCGATTTGAATTTTTTGCGTCTTTGCAGAATCTGCCGGAGTGCGAAGATTTGGTCGATTGTGGGCTTTCCTGATCTGACATCGCATAGATAGGAGCCAATCAGATTGTTTACGAAGGGTTTCAGATGTTCACACAACGTAGCAGATAGGATCTTGTATACGATGAGGAGGAAACTTATGCCTCTATAGTTGGCGCAGTTGAGGGGATCTTCTTTTTTGTGGATCGGGCAGACGATGCTGATATTCCATTCAAAAGGCATACACTCTGCTGACCAGATCTGAGAAATGAGTTGGTGTGTGCTTTCCGCTAAGCCATTTCCAGCAGCTTTAAATACCTCGGCCGGTGAGGGGTCTGGTCCAGCTGCTTTGTTGGATTTCAGTTTAGATATTGCTATCTTTACTTCGTTTTGGTCAGGTGGACGGAAATTTTGACTATCATCGTCTAAGTTGAATGGTCTATTCTGCCTGGCGACGGGATGTCATTGTTTCACCGTCTGCAAAACAAATGTTTCCATATTCCCTGCACCGACTGTGGCTCTACTAAAAGCTTTCCTTCTTCGTCTCTACTTGCCTTGACACATTCGTTTCACCAGTTGATAAAACTTCCATCCATCATTATTGGAGTACAAACTCTCAATATCTTCAATCGCGTGCTTCTCGTGCTCTTTTTTCTTCTCTTGCAGAAACCGATGTTCTTCCGGTCTCTCCTGCTCGTAGAACTCACAAGCGGCTCTCGTTGGTCGCTGCTGCCCCGCGGTGTATACTTCTTCTTGTGCTGCATGTGCTCGTCGGTAGTCTTCATCAAACCAAGAATTTCTTGGTTATGATCGAATGAGACCTAGCACATCAGTTTCAGCGTTTCTGATGGCATCTTGGCCCCGTTACCACTGGTCTTCGGTATTATGCTGGTGGCATAGGAATTGTCGAGAGATTCCGCGTTCAGCGATGATTCTTACGGTCTTTTGCGATTGCAGCTTTTCTACGTTATATCTTCTCAAAGTGGTTGTTCTCTGTTGTGGCGCTGGAGAAATCCGTATTCGTACCTTGGCTGCAGCAACCTGGTGATTCCAGTCAATGTTGGCTCCCCGGAAGGTTCGGAAGTCCAGAATATTGAAATCATATCTTACGTCAATCTCAATATGATCACTTTGATTTAGCGTTTCATGATATGCTTGCTATAGTGATATTTCGTCTTGCCGCTAAATCAATAAATCTAGGATCGGGACCAGATGTGGTGTCGTATAGTCTATGTCATCGAGCCAAAGGAGTCCTTAAACAATGATTCTATAGTATAAACCAACAATTTTAATACAATTTATCCTTACGTTTCCAGCCTAAATTCACTGAGATGTTTTTTTCTTTCTCTTTCGTTCACTCATTAATTATTCCCACCATTTTGTACATGGCAATAACCGTTGGATTATTTGCGAGTTTTCTCTTTTCTGGCGGGTTTATGCACTTGGATTTTGGATTTTCTGAAGGTGGCCTTAGCGCTAGAAAACCGGAGTTGCTAGGAGTGTAAGCTGTATTTTTTATTTAAGTAAAATAGGAATTTGATTTCCCATTCACGAATCTATTCATGTTTCTTTAAGGCAACTTTTTTCTGCTGGATTGCAGCGACAACAGGCTATGTTCAAAGTAACATTCTTTGCTGTCGTCATCTTTGACTTCCTTAATGGCATGGGCGTATATTAGACTTATGTTAGCGAATTTACCCTTGATGCGCATTGTCATAAGACGCTCGCTCACTTTTTGGAAGCTCAAGACTCTAGCCTTAGTCTGCCGCATATCACAAGTCCGCATCTGAATAAACGCTGATTCATTTCCCTAAAGCAATCACCATAGCATATACACAATTTTTGCGCTCTTCTTGTCCAGTCCATCCCATCGCACTTCCGAATTGGTAGTGATATCTACGTGATAGCAGTCAAGGGCCTCTGTTGTACGTGGCCTGTTAAGGGTCCGAACAAAGGTCGTTGTCCTTTAAACGTTTTCAAGGGTTGTAAACAGTGAATCCGTTTTATCCGACTCGTCACATCCTTTTAATCTCTTCCGTATATGGTCGGAGGCCCTATGACGGCGTAGACCAATATTATGCCACTTTTCGAGCATGTCCTTGTTATTTTAGCCGTTTACCGGGAATCACCTGTAGGAGGCAAGTCATGCACTACGCTACGAACTTGATTGCTACATTGCTGGCCCAATTTAAGTTATAGGACAGCCAGCAATTTGCCGATCAATATCTAGTTGTTGGTTGTCCCCAGTATCTAGTTGTTGGGTAACGAATATAAATAAATTCAGGAGTTTGGCGCACCTGAGCGAATTCCTCCATCAAGGCTATTATACAAAATAGAATCTAGTGCATATTGTTCTATTACAATACTCAGTTTGATGTAAGGCGAAAGTACTCGTATGCAGATTCTATTTCTTTTGAAAATGATGTGGTTCAAATGCCGTCCATTTAGTCGCACACAATATTGAGAGCGAACCACTGCCTTGGTGAATGTCGTGAGCTTAAGGGCGAATATTTTCTTTCAGCTACATGATAAAGGGTGTACATTAGTGTATACTTTACTTTTGACGTATCCTCATAGAAAGAAATGGGGGTTAAGTCTGGGGACCTCGGTGGCCACGTAACGTCTCCAACGCGCCAGATCAGTTTTCGCGGGAAATTTTCACGCAGCAAACTTATGGAGATGCTAGCTGTATGGGGAGTGACTCTATCTTGTTGCAACCATGTATATGATGGATGTGCTTGCAAATAAAGTAAAAATTAAAATTTGTTCACGGGCCAATTATTTTCACTTGTTCTATGGTATTTTCAAAAAATAGAGCCCAATAACTCTTGGAGAATGTAAGGACCGTTGCTATTTAAGTCACGGATTAAACTTTTCGTGAAGCCTAGTAGCAAGAGTTCTGCTTATTTACGTGACCATTTAGCTGAAAGCGGACCGTGTCGTTCCAAAGGATACAATTCACAGTGCAAAATCTCTCCAATGTTAAACAAAAGTTTTAGCGTAAGTTAAAGACATTTTCTTTAAGTTGAATTTTAATTATTGCAACACTTGGTATTTGATTGTCGATGTGCCTAAACTTTCCTAAAATTATCTCTCCAACTCTATTGCAATAATTTATACTTGGAGCTTGAATGAAGGCTTAGTTTTTGCCCAGGATATACAGAAGTTGATTATTTAGAGTAAAATAAACATTAATAATTCTTTAATTAATTAAAAGCGTTTCAATAATTTTATGTGAGCATGAGAGCTCATAAAATTGGGTATACGAGTATAAAGAATAAATTTTAATCAATTATACATTTTACATTTCGTTCGATGATTTTCTGCCATCTTTTTGGCAACTTCATGTTTCCGTGCTCATAGAAGCCCTGGCCCTTACTAGCACAAAACCGTAGCAAGTGCGATTTTAGGTCATCATAATTGAAGAAAGTTTTACCATTCAAAGAGTTTTGCAAACTTCGAAACAAATGATAATCGAATGGTGCAAAGTCAGGGTTGTATGGTGGATGTGACATCACCTCCCAGCCAATATTAAATAATTTTTCACGGGTTACCAAAGATGTGTGTCATGGTGAACACAATGCCCTTCCTCCAGTTTCATTTGTTGTTGACACTGAACGTCTGAATTTATCCTTTAATTCTTTGGAAGCATCTTAAAATACACCACAGCTTTATAATCCCACCAAATTGACTCCATTACCTTCTTTTGATACAATCCAAATTTCGACGAAGCTTGTGCTTGTTCTTCATTCTTAGAACATGATAGTTCTGATATACCACCTTGTAGCGCTCCCATTGTTCCAATTTGAGTTCTGTTTTCTTGTTAAGTTGGTAAATTTGTGGTTGACATTCCCTCTAAATTTTAGCGTCATAGTTTGTCATTTGCAAAACTACATCTATCTCTGTGTGTTCTGGCGATTTTTTACAATTTTAGAAATGGATTCAACGAACTTGTATTAAATTTTGTGTAAAAAACGGATTTAATGGTGCGCGAACGTTGGAAATGTTGGAAAAGTGTTTCGGCAACGATTCTCTAAAGAAAACAGTCGTTTACCAGTGGCACGACTGAAAACACTGATGAAGTAAAATAAATGTTGGTCAATAACCTCAAATTAACCATCAGAGAGATAGCGGAGGACTTGAACATTGCCTATGGATCCGTCCAACACATTTTGGTTAATGATTTGGGTTTCCGTCGTGTAGCAGCAAAGTTGGTGCCAAAAGACCTCAATTTCATGCAAAAAAGAGACCGTGTTGACGTCGCAAAAGAGATGATTTGCGAGGCTGAATCCGATCCCACATTCATCAAAAGGATCATTACTGGAGACGAGACGTGGGTTTATGAGTACGACATGCAATCCAGACATCAGGCAAGTGAATGGTGAATGGCGTTCACCAAATGAGCAGAGACCAAAAAACCCACATCGTTTTCAGTCAAAAAAGAAGGCAATGCTCACGGCTTTCATGAATTACAACGGTGTAGGGCATCATGAATTTTTGCCAGAAGGCCAGACAAGACAGTAAACAAAGAGTATTATTTGGGCATTATGAGAAGTTTGCGTGAAGCAATTCGCTGAAAGAGACCAGAATTATGGGCAGAAAACTCGTGGATTTTGCACCATGATAACACACCGTCGCGGTCGCACAATGCCACCATTATTCGTAGTTTTTTGACGAAAAATGCAACAAATGCCACCCAACAGCCACCGAATTCACCTGGCTCCCTGTGATTTCTTTCTGTTCAATCGAGTTAAAAAACCACTCAGCAGCAGAGAGGAAGTAATGGAAAAATCGCAGGAAGCACTGATGGACATACTGAAAACCGAATATAAAAAATGTTTCGGGGATTGGATCAAGCGCTGGTATAAGTGTGTTGCAGTCGATGGGGATTACTTTGAAGGGAACAATATAGATTTAGATGAATAAACTTGTATTTTTAATTTTCTGAATAAATTCCGGGAACTTTTATGGTATGTATGGCATGTTATTGTAGAAGTTTGAGTTTGAGATACATGTCGCACATATTGATCCGTTGTGCTAAGAGAATCTTTAGCAATTCATGGGAAACTTAAATATTAAGATTTTTACCAGTCCAAGACATTTTAAGTGATTTTCAATTGTTGTTATTTGTCATTTGACGATCTGAACTGAAATTACCTTCTTGCCAACCCAATAAGTCTTTCCGTAGAGTGTTATGAACTATAGTTTTTGGGAGCCCTAAGGCAGTCGCATTTTTTCGCATCGTATTCAGAGTTCAATTAAATTTGCATTTGGCCTATCGCTCAGTCGCCGAATATTGCAAAGTGAACAAACTTGTGAACACGCACTCCCGTAAGTGTCGACACTTTTTAAAAACGCCTCGATATCGAACGCATGATGCTCTTCCAACCACCCCGACATAGCAACTGACAAACCCGAACTCTTGGTGATTCAAATGACGGCAACTACTATCAGCGGGGTTTATAAATTTTTGAGGTATTGACATATTAAAACATATATCTTCCAACCTGGTCACGATTAGCCCGACGACTCCACAAGGACAACTTTGCCAAAAAAAATTGCTTAAGCTGAACCCGACTAGATCAACAGTGGTTCCTGATGTCAACAATCAGCAAAGCAGGTTGCTTAACTGAGCTACTTCAGCGTATTTGGCGGTAAGGTCAATGAGCATTTTCGAGACTAGACAGAGTGTTGAAATAGAGCCGACCACTGCACGCACATCTCCGGAGCGGGTTACTGACTCTAGAATATTCAGCTCTGTTTGTCCAAGCAATCCCAGAAATGGTCTGGCCATCCAAACTGGGAGTTGTGCGTGGGACTAACTACGCAGCTACATGAAAACCCTCCAATCTCAGATAAGGATAGTTAAAGAATCGGCAAACTAAAAAGGGAAACAACGTTCGAATCAGCACACGGAACTTTCAGCCATTGACCAGGATACATGCAACCGATTAGCGGAGGCCTTAGACTTTTATAAAGCTGATATCAACGTGATTCAGTGGGTGCAGTGGGAAACTGTGATTAACATATCCTACGGTGACAGCTGCAAAGCACAAAGTGGGGGTTTGCTACGACTATATAGGCAGAGTGCAGACTAAGACAAGAACTCTTAGACTTATGAAATGTGAGCGAATATTCATTTTTACGAGCTTCTCGACAAAATTTACTATGCTGTCCTAAGTACGGCATTAAAATCCTTGAAGAGGATTTGAACACTAAAATAGGAAACGATTACATCTTGCTACTACATTCGGAGAGCATGGCATACTCGTACATGATGTCACGTTTTAAAACCGAGCTGTAGGACGGAATATCACTATATCTATTGTAGTCAGTCAGTCAAACAAATTGAGGAGACTCTATGAGTACATACGATTATATAAGACTCTATTCATCCCTTCTGACGCCGATAAGTATGGATGTAAGCCAATCTTGATAAGAACAGTCTTGGCCATTTTGAACACAAAATTCTTGGAACGACTTTTTGATGACTGTTGCATTTACCGGTTTGGAGGAGGAGATATAACAACGAACTCTACGAGCTATGCAGCGACATCGGCTTTGTCAGGAAGTACGCATCAGTTACTTGAGATGATTAGGATAAATAGAGCGAATCAATATTGACGCTCCTGCCCGAATAGTCTTTGATTCCCACTCAGAGGGACGTCGCAGTAGAAGAAGACTTTAGGCGGCGGGCAAAAGTGGAAGTGAACCATCAAGCCTCTCAGAACTTATAACTGTATGTATTTAACCAAACACCGTGCTAATTAAACAGATTCCTTGCTTAGGCCGCAGGTCTTCCCCGGTCTATAGCGCCATCTAAATTTTGGCCACTTAACACTCACATATGTATATCAACTCGTATCGCACCGATTATGATTCTAATATATTCCTTGACCATCTTTACAGATGGTCAGATGTTGGCCTAACACGTTATTTTCACATTTTGGTAAAACTTACGAGCCATGCTGCTGGAGTTACGCCTCTCGATTTCCTCGATAGCTCGTTTCTCATGATCTTTCTTTTTTTTCTCCCTCTTCTATTCGTAGAGCGCATAAACCGCCAAAACCCTTCTATGCAGAACTGCTTCATAAACAAATTGTTGTGCCGCATATACGAGTGATAACCTGCACTCTTCATCACACCAAGGTTTTCGTACAGCTTGTCGTTCTGACGGCGTCTTGGCATCTATGTCACTGATGTTCAGAACGTGATGCAATTTGATGTGGTTTACTTCTTCTCGGTATCTCTCCGCGGAGATATCCGTTAACATACCTTGTCTCTAAGTAAAACGGGGTCCGAGTTTACATTGACCACCCGAAATGCTCGGACATCTATGTATATTACTGAAGGACGTCCTTGCATCGATCACAACATTATCGGTTTGGTTTAATGCTGATTGCTCAGGAGACCAACATAGTTTTATCCGAATATTGAGATGAAGTAACCATGTGCTAGCTATACGTAGTAATACTCCGTCCAGCAAAGTCAATAAGTCAAGGTCCATTTGCTGATTATTTGCTACCATTTCTGATTATAGGTTGGCTAATAAGTCCCTGGAAATGAAAACAGATGGCGTTGCTACCTCAAATCCAACATTTTGCTTGTCAAACATCTTTCAAAAGAACGCACCCAAATTTTCAGACAGATGTGTCGAAAAGTTTTGTTGTGACAGCAATTTGAAGCAGACGCCTCGTTAAACACAATTTTTGACGCAAAGAAAGCATTATGGAAGACAAAAAAAAACTTGAAAAGTATTATGGGGACTCTTCACCAGTGATTGGAACCATCCACCGCTGATTTACTCAATTTCGATGCGGTCATACCAGCACATGTGATGCCGAACTTTCTGATCGCCCAATTGTGGACACCACATCAGAAATGGTCGATAAAATCCACGGTATGATACTGTACGATCGGTGAGTAAGGATGCGCGAACACAAGGATCAATGATTTCAGTTTTGCAGAAAGATTTGGATATGAAAAAGATATCCGTCAGATGGGTGCAGCGTTTGCCACAACTGACAACAAACGCAATCGTTTGATAACTGCAGAGGAGAATTTGGCGATGTTGCGCCGTTTCGTAACCGTGGACGAAACTTGGATTCATCCCAATAGTCGAGACAGTGGACTTCTGCTAGTGAATCGAATGTGCAAATGTGCAAACGTGCGTTTGTCGGCCAACAAGGTCATGGCGACAGTTTTTTGGGATCGGTTACCTTGAAAAGAGTAAAGCGATCACCGGCGCCTATAATGCAGAGCTGTTGGTCGATGTCAAGCAAAATCGAGGAAAAAAGTTTTCTTCCACCAGGACAATGCACCAGCGCACAAGTCCGCCCAGTTGCAATGGTAAAATTGCATGAATTAGGTTATGAATTGCTCCCTTATCCAGCATTTTCTCCGCATTTAGCCCCCTGCGACTATTTCCTGTTTCGAAACTTGAAGAAATGGCTGTGCGGTAAGAGATTTAAGTCGAATGAAGAAGTCATTGGTGAAATGAACGTCTATTTTGAGGGCATCGAGAAATCGCACTATTTGGAGGGCGTCACAAAATTGGAGAAACATTGGACGAAATGTATCGAACTAAAAGGAGATTACGAGTATGTTGAAAAATAAAATGTTTTTTTGCCGAAAAGAGTGTTTCTTTTTTCAATTTTCAGTTACTTATTGACCCAGTATACTATCATAGATGTCTTCTATTATCCTCTAATTTAGCGTTAAAATCAACTTAAAGGGTTTAAACGTAACACGGTTTTATCGTAGAAACATCGTCTATTTCTGTGCTATTTTCATGTATATGTAAGTTTAATATTGGCGAATTATGACTTGATGCGGATTGTTACAAGGCATTCGCCCAAGTACGGAAATCTCAAAACTTATTGCCTTAGACTATTCCCTACAGCTAGTCCGCACCTAAATAGCAGTATAGGGCCTCCGCTAATTCTATATCTGTACTTCGTTGTCCTTTTATCGTCTAACAGGGTCATCAACAGTAAGTCCGTTCTCATTCGCAAACGTAGTGGTTTTGTGTGGCCGAGTAGTTAACCCTATGTACAACCTCCAAACTGGAAGGGCACAGTTATTCCAGAGCCAGTAGCCTGGGGATATGAAAGCTACCGCTGGCGCAGTATGGCTTTATCCTCCACCATCTCTATTTTAACATTCTGATTCTGCCATGCTGACTGATATAATGAACGAACCAAATACCTTATCCGCGACTTTAAATCTAGTTCAAAAGAAAAAGTAATTTAGCTTCTATGTATACGGTTTGGTGTAAACACCCGTCTAGGTGTAAGTATTAGTCAGTAGGACTTGTGGACGAAATGAGCAGCAACGTTTTGCTCCAAAGAATCTTCAAATCGGTATCAGGAGCTCCGCATCGAACGGAAGTCACTTCTAAAACGGTTGCTCAAATGGAAGAAGATCTCAAATGATGAACTGGCAACTATTCAAACCAGCTGGTAGGCTAGTCGCTTGAAACTTTATGGCTTCAGTGCTCCATAAAGCAGCAAACATACACAGTTCAGATTCAGATATAGGTGGACGATATGGTGGTCTCTTCAATCTTGCAGTTTTGTGGTAGTTCTTCTTCTTCTAAAAAATACCCCCGAGAGCGAAAAAACGTGCATTGCTTCATTCAAAGTTTATATATGCATACTGCATATTGTCAAATATTTTAATGAAAATTTTTTCAACAAAAAATAGAAAAGTGTTTTGCAATTTAAGTATTAAAACACCCCCCACTGGTTTTTATTGTGTTCATGATTGCATGTAATGTTTTCCAGAAATATTTTCTTGTTTCTTACTACTTCGCACCGTTGTAATAGTTATTAAAGTTCCACTCACCTGCAACCACTTTCAAAATTTCTCAACGAGTTTCGGTATAACAAAAATAAATTCTACACCAACAATGCTCCCTATGAAATTCTTCCCCTACAATAAATTCAATAACCAACGTTTACATCCCCATAAGCCATCGTAAATTTTAAATTCATAAGGACTCTCCTTTTCCGCAGCGAAATCAAAACAAAAAAAAAAGGAAAAACAAATACTTTGGTAAATTACAACAAAGAATAAGAAAACCCTAGTTTACATAGGAATTCGGGATGCATCCTTGTCGTCACAGTTGAGGAAATAAAATTTAGCCTTCTTCAATTCAGTTGAACAAGAACGATGGAATGAATATCCTTCCTTCCGAATATAAGCGTATATGAATATATGTACATGCTTGCATTGCATACTCTTGAAAGTCAGCTGAAGTATTCCCAATCTCAAGATGAGTCTTGTCGCATTTTCTTAGACTCCTCGAGCCCGTGGTGCCGTATTCATGGTAAGTTTGTAGAAAATAGAACACTTCCAAGGCTTTGAAGAATAACCATTGATTGCAGTAAGTCGATAAAATTGAAAATTTATTCGGATTTACAAGTTCCATTATTCTGTGACAAGAAATTTCATTCAGATCGTTGGAAGCCATTGGTGTATTTGTGAGCTCTTTTTCAAACATCAACGGTATACTGAAAATTCAACTGCTATGTAAAGTAATGCAACAGAAATGTATAACAAGTGCATTTGGGTTGAGTCTGGCAGTTGTGGGTCCGTTTTGTACTCATTTGCGCATAATGGAAATCTTTCTTCACTCTATATCCCGGTCCTACCACTTTTAGTTAACCAAGCCAATCCTTCTGCATCCGCGATTAGTTGGACCTTTCTTAAAAATTGTCTTCTTGTCGTCGCGAACCTACATCTGGGTTGAGAAAGCAGTATCCACCGATAAATCAGATTTCATCTCTACATCGGTGTAGGTTTGCCCTTTTAGAAACGGTGATGGGATGCCCAATTTCAGTGTCTATAAAAACTTTGCTTTTTTAAGGAAATTTCGGAATCTCATCCTGGGATCTATTGCGCTTCGCTCTCCTCTCCATTAGTAGTGTGTCATTTTCATTTAATTTGATGTGCTTTTCAACTTGGTCTGATATTTTAGTTTACTCTCCTGATCCCAGCGAAGGATCATGGCTTTTCCATTTCGAGCCAAGTTGTTCAGAATTTAGTAAAAAACGGCCTGATTTTCTCAGTCTGAAGTTTGCCTGCTATCGATTTCTTAGCATGGAGACTCGGCCTAAACTCGTTAAGATCCACATGGTACAGGACCATGGCTTGCGACGAGAGCGTTTACGGATTGGGCTGTTGGACAACCTAAAGTCGATTCTTATTTTTATCGAAAAATCCTGTTTAGTAACGAGCCTCACTTTTAGTAAATGGGTTTGTGACAAGCCGAATTGAGGTGAGTCATATTTAGAAGAGACTCATGAGACTAAATTGCACCGAAACTCCTTAGCATGGTATTCACGCTGGAGGCATGATCTGTCATTATTTAAAAAAACAAAAACGAGGCCTAAGCTCGCGTTACAATCAATGGCCAACGCTACAGGACGATGATCAGTGATTATTTTTTCGGAAATATGGACAACATTTATCTGGACGATATGTGATTCCACCAGGATGGCATAATTGACTTACCTCTGCCGTTATTATTAAAAAAACAAAAAACAGTTTCTATAGTTCTTAAAAATTTATTTATATTATTTAAGCATTCAGCAGGGATATACCTCGATAGTCCTTCCAACACATGGTATTGGTTTTTAGGTAGATTCAGCCATAAAGAATTGTTCGTCCCATAATTTTGTTGCCTTCTTGCCTTATTATTACCGCAGTTGACCATAGTTAGCAGAATTTATTAAATCAAATCTGTCTGATCTTTCTGCATTTACGAACATGCTGCACTGCAATCACTTTGAAGGATGAGACACAACTTCCAGCGACAAGAAGAATTTAACTCTTATGTCAGGTTCAGGTGGACGAAAACATACATCTTTACTTACTTGCTTAAGATGACGCTACAGTCCGGGGTGGAACTGGGCCTTAACTAACAAGCGTTTCTAACCAACTCGATCGCTAGCTGTTTCGCATGCTAAGTTGGTGGAGGTCTCCTTCCACTTATATGCGCCACCTGAGCTACGGTTTTGCTCTACTGCCGTCACTCGGGGGCAGATTCGTAGATTTTTCGAACCGGCAGTGCTCTACATGACCCAGCCACCTCAGTCGTTGGACCTTCACTCTTCTGGCTAGGTCGATGTCGCTGTACGGCCCGTACCGTTCGTCGTTGTATCTCCTCCTTGACTCACCATCTATGCAGACTGGATCGAAAATCTCTCAAAGCAGCCAGAAGCACTCTCATCCATTTTTGATAAAATCCATTCCTCTGCGCCATAGTACTATCGCATTATTAGGGTCCTATATAAAGTCACTTTTGTTGTTCGAGAGAGGGCTTTGCTAGTCAATTGTCTTAGTAGCATAAAGAAGCAGCGATTTGCAATAGTTATTCCTCGTTTGATTTCATCGCTGCTGTTGTTATCTGATATGATAGCAGAGCCCAGGTAGATAAAGTCCTTAACTACCTCAAAGTAATATCTGTCGAGGATGACATTCTGTCCGAGACGTCGATGTTGAGTGTTCTTTCTTGTTGACAGCAAGACAGGTTTTGACGGTTGTGCCCCCATTAACTGTTAAATCCATTTTTGCCGCTTCTGCCTCAATATTCACCAAAGCGCATCACACTGCTTTCTTCCGATGATAATATCGTCGGCGTATGCGAGTAATTGGACGAACTTTGGAAAGATACGGCAGATAGGATCTTGTAGGCGATGTTAAGAAGATTGGTGCCTCTGTAGTTGGCGCAGAACAGGTGGTCTCTTTCCTTGATGACCGGACAAACAATGATGAGATTTCATTCATCGCGCATACTTTCATCTGACCATATTTTTACAGATGAGTTGGTGCATGCTCTTTACCAAGTTATCGGCTGCCGCCTTGAAGAGCTCGGCAGTCAAGCCGTCCGCTCCAGAAGCTTTGTAGGACTTAAGCTTAGATATGGCTATCTCCACGTTATCCAGGTCGGGTGGACGGAAATGTTGGTCTTCATCGTTCAGTTTGAAAGGCTAATTCAACCTGACAACGATATTTAGTTCATCATCGCAGTTGTCCAATCCACAGAAATGCTCTTTCTAAATCCTCAGCATCGACTGTGACTCTACTAGGTACACTGTGCGCTTGTTCGCCTCTACAGGTTTGTCTCCGTGAAATGTTTTTTTTACCATATTATAAAACTTCCGAATCTCATTCCTGGAGTAGCATCTTTCAATTTCTTCGACCGTGAACTTCTTATGCTTCTTCTTTCTCCTCCTGAGAGGCCGATGTTCGTCTCTCCTCTTTTGCTAGTAGAGCCCGTGAGCAGCTCTAGTCCTTCTATATAGCGCCGCTATGTATGCTGCATGTGCTTGCTGGCAAGTCGTCAAACCAGCGGTTTTGTTGTGGTGGCATCTCTGATGCCTTTTTGACAATGTTACCACAGGTCTTCAACACTTGATGCTGGCGGCATAGGCCCCCCTCCCTCAAGGGAGACTCGATCGGAAAAGGATTTGGCGATCTTTTGCGATTCTAGAAGTCCGACGTCAATCTTCCTCACAGCATTAGCTTGTCCTTGCAATGTGCGGAATATCCGAAACCATACCTTGGATACAACAAGGTAATGTTCTATGTCGATGTTGGCCCCTCGGAACGTTCTGACTTCCATAATACTGGAGGAGTGCTTGACGTCGATCGCAATGTAGTCAGAGCCGCGTGCTAGTTACGACAATATTTCACCCCGCCGCAAAGTCGATTAGCCAAAGGTGCCATCTTTTCCTAGCTTTTCATTAAAATTGGGGAGGATGATTTCAACGTCCTAGATGAGGCACTGCTCGTAGATCATGTCGAACTGTTCTTTGGTGTAGTCATCTCTTTGGGGGCGTGCACCCATATAACGCTAATGTTGGTTAATTTAGCCTGAATGCGGATAGTTACGAGGCGCTCGTTAACATACCGAAAACTCAAGGCTTCTTGCCTAAGTCTGCCTCTAACAACGAATCCGCATCCAAATAGGCGCTGCTTTTGCCATCAATAACAATCATCGTAGTAGATGTCGGAGTTTTTCATCCTCTTTTTGTCCCATCGCATTTCTTAGATGACGACATCATATGTTTGCATTTCCACTCCAATGAAAACCGTGGAATACAAAAGGGAAGGTAATCGGCTTACCTAAAGGGGTGCCACCATCTACCCTCTGACGCTTTAAGTATGGGAGACCTGGTTGAGCGACATAAAGTGCCAACAACGTGGAGATACACTGTGGGTGCTTGCTAAAGAATGAAATATTTCGACAAAGGGCTGCGATAATAAGAATCGATTTCTCAAAGTGAAGTGCTCAATGTAGCAAACTCTTGAATGGATAAGCAATTCTTTCAACTTCGAAGTTTCATTGCAAACAATTGAAATGCAAACTCATTGAATATTTTTTAGAGCAGTAGCAAGTGCAACATGAGAGACAGTAATCTTCTGTAAGTTTGTTACGATTACGAAAGAAAGACTGGAACTAATGTGTCCTCACCGGAAAAAAACCCCTTCTAATATTAATTTTGAGGAAGTCTGGAATTTGTGTACATCAAAGCAAAAAGAATCATTTTAATTTTAATTTTAAACTCAAAAGCATGTCCTATAAAAACTCTTGTGAAGAAATCGAATCACTCGGTGAAGGCTGGTGAAGCTGGTCAAAATCCTCCGAAGAGGCAAATCCGTATCGCTGAAAAAATCAAAAAATTCGATGGCGCTTACAATGAATCGGGAGTCTTTTGGAATTCACTTTCCAGCTAATCAGACCAGAATCGGCCTTCAACCAGCCCCTATTACCGGAACTAAAATTGAGCTAAGTAATGAAACCGGCACTACCTAGTAGCTCATATTAGTCTTCGTAAGAATAATGATATTAAACATGCTGCTACATCCACCAGAGGCATATTTCTATATTTTCAGTAACGCTGCAACACAGTGTGGATCAGTTAGTCCTAACTCTGCAGAGAATTTTCATTCCCGGCTAGACACTAGCCACCTAGTATAACATAGCATAACATGGCTTGCTGAAGAGTCTGAATAGAACCTTCATCCAATATTTTTTTTTTGTTTTATCGGAGGAGAAAGCATCATGACGTTGCCAATGTGAGACTCTGACCCACTAAACCTAACTACCGCAAAGAAGTATAGTTCTTCTCTTGTAGGGAAGTAGCTTTAAACTAGAGATCAGGTGCTTGTTTGTCCAACTACACGGTTTGTGGTCGTATTGTTGATTTATTCTCTTTATTCCAAGAAAGATGTCTTTTGGGTTTGGTTGCTCTCCCTGACTCTTTTCAGTCTTTGAAGTTCCTTCATGATTATCGCTACAATCTGTTTCACAGGATGCCATATTGCGTTCGATGTTAATATACGAGGGTAGTCTGAAAAGTTTCCGACCGAACAATGATACAAGACATTTTTTTCAAAATTTTTTTTTAATTTTCTACATAGTCTCCTTGTAGCTCTACACACTTCTCCCAGCGATGCTCCCATCCAAATAGTACTTGGCGTTTTCCTCTGCAAAATAATTGTTCTCGAAGGTGATTGCCTCCTCATTTGACGAAAATCTCTGTCCTCCGAGCGCAGTTTTTAGATGAGGGAACAAGAAGAAGTCGCTTGGGGCAAGATCTGGTGAATAAGGCGGATGGTCAAGCAGTTCAAACCGTAATTCATAGATTTTCGCCATGGCAACCGCTGAGGTGTGAGCCGCTGCGTTGTCTTGGTGAAACAGGATTTCCTTTTTTTGCAGATATGGTCGTTTTTCCGCAATTTCTGACTTCAGCTTGGCAAGTAATCGTGCGTAGTATGCTCCTGTAATGGTTTTTCCTTTTTGAAGATAATCGATTAAGATAACTATTTTACTATCCCAAGAAACAGTCGCCATCATTTTCGCAGCCAAAAAAACAGTTTTTGCTTTTTTTGGAGCCGGCTCGCCGTTTGCAGTCCACTGTTTTGACTGAAGTTTTGTTTCGGGCACATAATGGTGTATCCAAGTTTCATCTACAGTAATTAATCAGCGCCAAAACTCGGATTTATTGCGCCTAAACTGCGCCAACAGAGCGTTAGAAATGTTCATTCGAGCACGTTTTTGGTCTAACTTAAGCAAACGCGGCACCCAACGCGCGGACAGCTTTCTCATGCCTAGATCTCGATTTAATATGTAACAAACACGTTCTTTGGACATTTTCATAACCTCTACTATCTCTCTCACTTTAATACGGCGGTCGTCTAACACCATTTGGTGAACTTTAGCAATGTTATTGTCAGTGGTTGCAGCTTTTGGACGTCCCGAACGTTCATCATCTCCCAAGCTCTTAAGGACACGTTTAAATTCAGCTGCCCAAAATTTCACTGTGGTAAATGATGGTGCAGAGTCCCCATATACAGAGTCCAACTCATTTCTGATTTGCGTAGGCGTATCGCCTTTCAAAAACAAGAATTTAATAACAGCTCGATACTCAATTTTTTCCATTTTCACAAAAAACACTCACATCGAATCACTTAAACGACTGTCAACTAAAAACTGGGCGTCCAAAATGACTGAAACTTCGGTAAGTAACTGTCAAAAGATGCAGAACTTCACTAGCTGTTATTGACGAGTGCCGCCATCTTTACGTTGTAGTCGGAAACTTTTCAGACAACCCTCGTATGTATGGTTCACAATATTCTGTCCATACGAATATGTGGACACTGAAAAAATACGTGTTGTCCATCCTCTCTGGCCTTTCAGCAATTTAAGCAGATAGGAGATTCATCAAACCCAAATCTGTTCAGATAAGCGCAGCAATGTCTGGTTAGGAGCTGGCTGAGCTAGAAATCCACTTCTCCGTCGTGCCCGCCGGTACATTTTTGGATATCTAGTATATGTCGATGGATCTTTCCTGCCATGCCTTCATTCTTCGCTCTCTTTCTTCCATTTTGATGTCTTTGTCTCGCCTAGCTGTACCATGCATCATCGGTCCTTAGTAGTTCGCTAGCTAAGATATCCGCGGGTAGCATTCCCGTAAAAACACAAATAGCTTTGTCTGATAAGCACGCAGTTAATCCTTCTTGTGTAAGACCTAATTTTCACTCCTTTGGCCCATATTGGTGCCGCACACATTACTATGGACTGCGCCACCCTTGACAGTTTTAGTCTTTGTTGTCTGGGTGCTCCAATAATCGTAATTATTCTGGATAAGGCTGCAGTTTTGTCGCACATTCTTTCAAGGTGTTCCTTGTAAGCCCAGATATCTGCTCACCAGTTTTGACATTATATTTTGATCGCATACCCTGATGGGTAGGGTCTCACTTTTTGGATACATTCGTTGCCAATGTCCGCTATATCATCAGCCTATGGTTTTTGGCTCGTTTGGGATTTCAAGTCTTAGAACCCTGTTATAGATAATGTTGGGTTGGAACCTTGTTGCACTGCCTTACTCCATCGTCGGTATCGAAGAGCTAGAACCGTTTCTCAAAATAACTTAGTATTATTTTAATGAGGAGCCCTGGCACTATCAAATACAATGAACGCTAAACGTCCCCAGTTTGCAGAGTTGACATCCAGTATTATTACAGCACCATATTTCTTTGTGCCACCTCTCCCTTTCATGTCCTGGATAGCTTCCTCCAAGATTATGGTTGCCCTCCGTATGGCATCTATTGTAGAACGAGCTTTTTTAAATCCATCCATTGGTTTGAGAGTCCGGCTTCATTAATTGCCACGTCCAGTCGGTTATATACTCGTATGATTCGCTTCAGTATCTTACCCAATGTGTCTAACAGGCATATGGCACGGTATGATGAGGGTTCAGCTGGTGTTTTTATCTCTTTAGGCAGCAGCATCAGACGTTGTTTTTTCCATTGGTCTGGGAAAACCCCTTCTGTTAGATACTTGTATTGTAATACATTTCCACAAATGGTTCTGTATTTGTTTTGACAGCTAGCTTAAGGGCCTTATTTGGTATGCCATCCAATACAGATGACGAGCTGCCTGCATACGTCCAGGAGTTCTATTCGGTGACGGCTGCGATCTCCTGTATTTCCTAGGTGTTTCTGTACGCTCTACTTGTATTTGCGGTGAAAATATTTCCTATACTTTTTTTTGCATTAGGAGAGGGCATGTGGATGTGCATGTCATGACTGTCCTGTCGGCGGTACCCCATTGATTTACACCTTCTTGCTCGCAGTGTTCTTTAAAGCGGTTTAAAGCTAATTCCAGATCCATAGGCTTATATTTGTATTGCACCTTTAGTCCCTGATTGGAGGGCAAACCTCTGAATCGCCGGAATAGTCTTCTCGCTCTATGGCACTTGTTGCGTAGCTTTGTTAGTTCTTGGTTCCACCAGTATAATGATGGCCGGCGATTTATTGAAGTCTTATGGACTATGGATGCCTGACAAGCCTTTGTTACAATACTTGTTTAGTAACCTCTGTGAGCATAGCATTTGCTGTTCCTCTCCAAAAATTAAGGTAGAAGAGTCTTCGTCCAGTGTGCTTATTTTCCACCCCATTCGTTGTGCCTTCTTTGGCGGACGTTCCCGGTTCGCTCTCCTCAGTTGTACCTCAAACTGAATGGCTATGTGGTCGCTGGGCGTATATTGATTACTGACTCTCCACTTAGGACCTCTAGCTAGGCAACTCGTTACTGAGATGATATTAACTATGGAGCCTACTCCATTTCTGCTACCGATATGCTCGCTTCCCATATTAAAATGTATCTAAGCTGTAGCATTCATACCAAAGCTGAGACTTCACTTATAAATGTAGTAATCAAAATTGAATATACGCTGGGAGTAAAGTTTAACGAGTTGGGCTTTCTCATCGGTTTTAAGGGCGCCCTTGGACAGACACCACGGCGTGAACGAATCACTAGTTTCATGGATTTAAGCACTGCTGGTGAACGAAATCTTGGGTGCGACTACCTTATACATTTGCCGTCTGATGCATTGCGTCAGGACATTCAAGGGTTTAATAAACCTTCAAAGCTAGTTACGATAAAGCAAAGTTTAATTGGGTGCTGTTGAAAGAATGAACTAAATGAATCTTCTATGTGGTATAGTCATCTTCAGATCGCGAGAAATAAGATCGGCGCTGAACTTGGTAGGAAACACTTAAAGCAGTCCTCAGTTAAGGCTTTCACTAATAACTAAGTGTGCAAACGTTGGTAGCTAGACTGTCTAGATTATAGTGTAGATGAAGAAAGAAAACTAATTAAAACTCAACTATTTGGAACACCGTGCTTCAGAGTACATTTCACACTTGCAATTCACTAACGGCGACTACATACAAGAAATCATATTTGGACCATCTGATCAGGTGATCGACCCGAAAAGACCTCATAAATACTAGTGAGCATGTCCCTAACAGTCAGTCAAATAAAGATAACACTTGACGTTGCATCAAACTGTTTTTTCTCCTTGTGAGTCCTCGATTCCACCCACCCCCTACAATAACAAAATCTCAAGCAAATGCTTTTAGTACGCAAATATTTTTAATTTAATCGAACATACGTTGATAAGCAAACGTATCAAATTCAAATGACAGAAATTCCATGATAACCGGCAGCTGGCACTTCTAAATGAAGCGAAAAAGTATCTCAAAATAGAAAACTTCCTGAAAGACTACGCTATCAGGACAGTATTTCCAAAAAGACTTTTCCCCATTTCCATCAAAATGAACAATTTAAAATCACTCTTATTATAGACAAAGCCTACTTTAAAATGCATTGCATTTGCATCGTAATCATAAAACAATTCTCCATCAACCACATCCAGCAACTCGGAAACACCAACAGAAGCTGCAATAAAGTTGCAACTACCGGTCTTCCGCATCCTTTATCCTGATCATTTACAATGCACACGTGTACAGGTTTAAGAGGGGAATCCTCCTGTTGATTGCATTTTTGAATAGCACGTACCGTTCAAGTCATGCATTATCCCTATGATGCACCATCTTCAAGGATAGTGAAATGGTATTCATCCTTTACCCGATATCGCCAAGGTAATAATACCTTCTCTGTTGCCTCAACTCAAAGCAATTCAGTTCATGAATTTTTTACAAGCAAAACTTCGATGCAGCCTAAAGTGGAAGACGACGATGTCAGATATCCTTTGGATAAGGTTCAATACGAAATTTGTTGTTGGCAATTTTATTTCAATTTTCTTGAAGATTCCTCCCACGGGGCTGAAATTCTCTGCTTGTATCTTCTCATCGATAGTGCATAATGTCATGGGTTATTGGGGATTGGGAACTCTTACTTAAGGAAACCCCTGAAATTGGTCCAGGTGGAGAGTGACTAAAAGTCATTTCCCTGTGATCGCACCCCGATATGCATATGTTCGTACTTGCATACAAGCAAATTTACAATTTAGCGTACACCTAAAAGAAAGGATTAATGTTACCACAGAACAGAGATGCACAAATCGACTAAAAATATTTACTTCCTTCGGCCAAAATTGGAACCAATCTACCTATCCTACCTTGAAAAGGTATCATCGGTATACCAATCGCTACGTGCAAACTGATACTAAAGTTGGATGCTTCGCTGGACTGTTGGGTCAACATGTCTAGGAACCAAAGAAATCTAACCGTAGCGTGTGATCTTTTAAAATAGGAAATATCTCAACGCTATCACAGGTGTCATCACTGGACACTGTCTTATAGGCAAGGCTTGGCTTTTTTATAAATGACTTCTTCAGAAGTTGCGTGGACTAGGATGAAGAAGAGACAATCCTTTATCTACTCTGTATATAAGCGATCTAAACGACAAAGACGTCAATAGTCTCCTGCGCCTCGACAGAAGCTCAATTCGTTCCACAAATTGGTGGACCACAGATCCATGCGGCAGCACAATGGGCAAATAGGTTTAATTGGGCTAGTTTTTCCAACAACCACCCTTACCTAACCTTCCTAGATTGAAGGAAGGTCTAAGAATGCAGGGTTGTCGCTTGAGAAGTCATTCCATTATACAATACAATGTAGGTACCTCTACAATAGAACTGAATATGAAATGAACTTTCTAAACTCGCCAGGACCTACGCTTTCTCAACAAAGGAGTTTTTGTCAACAAATGATTTCAAAATAAGTACATGGGGTCCATGCGAGCACCATTCACCAACTCACTCAAGACGAAAACCTACCAAATGAACCCTTTACAAAAACTGTGACTGTTCCTGCTATTTTACAGCAGCTATGACTTTAGACATCCTAACTGCATTCTGGTGCCAATCTTCAGGTCCTGTTGACCTTGTTAACATTTTAGCTCGAAGACCCAGCGACTTCAAAGCTCGATGAAAATGCATTCGTTATCTTGTACATTTGGCAAACTCCACAGAGCATTTACCGTCAAGAGAGCCTGCGGATCATGCTCTCTTCACGCTTCAGCTCCCTTATACTCATTCTAAGTGTCATCGATTTCGCCTCGACTGCTCAGCGCCATGTCTTAGAGATTCCATTCCATTCCCGCGTTACAAAAACTACTAAAATGATACGAAAACATCAATGTGCCTTCCTACAAAAGTTCAAGTGACTATGGCAGTTACTTCTCATACACTGCATCCCAACAATAATACCGACTTAACGTTGGTCTGTAAAAAGCAGCAGCTTGCTGGTACTGCTTCGGAGGGTACTGTACTAAGCTTTAACAAGCATCCCGAACACAGCCTTTATTTTTCCGACTCCGGCCGCCTTTAGAATTTGTAGCCGACATTTCTTTCTAGAAAAGGAGAACTACTTTCTCAACCTCCTGTTCAGTGAAGTTAAGATCTTGAAAGGACTTGCGTTCCAATCACTAAGAAAACAAGCGGCAGTGAAATGAAGCCCAGACGTAGCCCGCTGGATATCCAAAGGATCGTAAAGCTTACTACTCTTGCAAAATCAAAGTATTTATGATTCAAAATTAAACCACAAACAATTTCAGTTAAGACTTAACCAAAAATCCCCTCCATCCACCTCCGCACGCTGAATTTGTTATGATCTCCTCCACATACGCGTACCACCACCTAAATGACCGCCCTTCTCTTCCACACTTACGGGGTGGATTCGAAGATTGTCTGAGCGTAGTTCCTTGTGCTCAATGTACCAGCCAACGTAGTCGTTGTATTTGAACACTTTTAACTAGGTTGATGTTACTTTAGGACCCATACGGTTGATCGTTCAGTTAAAACCTAACTGAAGAATTTACAAAGGGCATTCAATATATTCTCGGTATCGATATGAAAGAAAATGCGAATTCAATTTAAATTGTTTTTATTTTTCAATATAATCTCCCCTAACATCAATGCATTTGTTACATCTTGAGATAAGCTTTTTTAAACCCTCAAAAAAATAAATTTCCTCTTTCTCTGCAAAATACCGACTTGTGTTCTTCATCATCCGAAAATCTTTTTCCACGAAGACATTTTTTCAAATCCGGAAACAGGAAATAATCACTAGGGGCAAGGTCTGGACTATAGGGTGGGTGTTGGATTTCTTCGAAACCACAATCTCGCGCAGCAGCCTTGGAAACTCGCGCCGTGTGAACAGGAGCGTTGTCATGAAGAAGCAACACACCCGCTGCGAGTTTACCCCGTCTTTTCTTTTTAATTTCCTCCCGCAAATTATGCAAAGTGGAAGCATAGGATGTGGCGTTGATGGTTTCACCTTTTTTTTTGTACTCAATGAGCAAGATTCCCTTTGAGTCCCAAAAAACTATGGCCATGAGCTTCCCGGCAGACGGAGTGACTTTGAACTTCTTCGGGGGGTCTGTTCCTTTTTTATGCCACTGCATGGACTCTTATTTGCTTTCAGGGTCATAGTGGTGGACCCATGTTTCGTCCCCAGTAACAATTCGATCCATAACACCGTCCGCGTTCTCACTACACATCTCCAAAAGCTCTCTACAGCATGCGATTCTCACTTTTTTCTGAGGCGCTGTGAGCATTCGTGGCACCCACCTTGCACTGACCTTTGAAAGGTTAAGATGGTCATGAAGAATGATGTGAATGGTACCAGTTGAAAGTTTTTTGATCTCTGCCATCATTTTCACCTTTATTCGGGCATCCTCAAGAACAAGTTTTTCGACTTCTTTGATGCTTTCTCCCGTACAAGCAGTAGCCGGGGCGCCGGAGCGGGGGTCAATGCTCTCTCTGCCTCTCTTGAACTCACTTGACCCCTTTTGCACAATTGATAATGAAGGTGCGGAACCCTGGTAAACAGCCACCATCTCTTCATGAATAGTTTTTTGACTTTTTCCTTGCTTAGTGAGAAATTTAATTACAGCGCGATGCTCAATTTTCACCATCATCGTCTGTTTAACTAGAGATGATTCTGTTTAACTAGAGATAAAACGCGAATTAATAATCACATTTATATGAAATTTTACATGAATACACTAAAATAATAGTATTACTTGATAAATAAGTCAATTTATATATACAACCACAGCTTCACCCCGATATCGAGAATATGTTGAACGCACTTCGTATATCTCAAAACAACCTTGGGCCGCCTCATCTATCTTGACAAAATCCATACTGCTGCGCTAAAAGGCAGGGCTAGGATAATAGGGACGATTTTAGTTTTCCCGAAGAAATAGCAATTTACAAGAGGCTTCTATGTTATATTTGCCTAAAGAGACATTACATATATCCGAGACATCTGTTATGAACGTCCGTTTCTGCAGGCAGTTGATCATGTAGGTTATGTTGAGAAAACTAGCCTCTATGTATATAGGTACCTGGTGCAGTTTGAATTGTGTCTGAGATTCCTTTCATCCGGCTTACTTTCGATAGATCCTATGCGTTCAGGGCGGACTGCTGATCATCGGTATATAGTCTGCAGAAATGATACTTTCATATCATCCCTTCGTCACCGGTTCGGTTCGCGCCTTGTACCCTTGACATTCTTGTGACCCTGTAGTAAAATTTGTGAACATCAGTCATCAACTATATTTTTTCATTTCCGGTCCGCCAGTATAAGAAAATATTCGTTCCTAGTCCATCTACCAAAATTATGCTTATGGTGGCCGAGAAAAACCCATCACTTCAGGGGCCGTATTTGAGAGCTTATTGGCATCTTAGCTACTTTAGTGCTGTCACAGAATCTTTTAAGATACTATCGGACTACAGAATCGTATCCGATCAACATCCAATTTGCTTACAGTATGTTATGATACTGTGCCGCAGTTCGCTGCTTTCAGAAATTGACCAACATCAAGCAGCTTTTTCTACTATTCTAACGTCGCCGTTGACACCAACTGAACAAACACTACGACGTTTAGCCGCTCGCCTAGAAGAGGATGGGACAATACGAGATGCTGCCAGGTCTGGCCGGCCCCGGAGTGGCCGTCCTGCTGAGAACATCGCAGCTGTGGTTGAAGATGTCGCAGAGGACCTCGGAGTATCGACCACCTGACGTGACGCGCTATTTGGCATCAATCGGCGGTCTTTATAGAAAATTTTGGTAAAAGACTGTAAGATGTTCCATCAAGCCATCCTGTATATCGACAACTTTTCATCGAAAATCATCATGAGGGACGAGGCCCATTTCAATTTCCGTGGATATATGAATAAGCTAAATTATCGCTTCTGGGGCATCGAAAATCCGCAACCCACGAAGTGCCATTACACCCGCTCAAAGTTACTGCATGGTGTGCTGTTTACACTGGAGGCGTCATTGGGCCTTATTTTTTCGAAAACACCGCGGGCCAAATGACTACTGTGAATGGCGAGCACTAGAAAGCCGTGCTCAACGACTTTCTCCTTCCTCAATTGGATGAATTGGGACTGGAGAACATGGAGAGCAACGGCGCGTACTCCACGAGCCACAACCGAAATTCTGAGGGCTGCATTTCCGGGTCGCCTAATCTCTCGTTTTGGAGATTTGCACTGGCCGGCAAGATCGATTGATTTAACCGTTCTAGACTTCTTTTTGCGGGGTTTTTTGAAGTCACGAGTCTATGTCAACAAGCCTCAGACTCTTAAAGCCCTCAAAAAGAATATCCATTAAGAATTTCAAAACCGCATTCTGGCACCGAAGTTCTGGCAAGAGTGATGGAAAATCGGGCCAAAATAGCCATCAATACTGGCCGCGGCCACTTGGCCGGTTTCATTTTCTCGACTTAATGCAAAAAAAATTAAGATATCAAATAAACATAATCCAAAAGTAGATCCAAAGTTTTTCATTCATAAAAAAAATTACAGCCAAAGAACATCGGGTGACAACTTTTGTGCCACCTTGTAGAAGGTCCCCTCTCACTAGGCATAAGATGACAAGGCAAACAGCACAGAGAATAAGAGACTGGGTTTTCGTCCACCCTGTACCATCGCGACAAAGGTTTATTTTATTTCCTTCTTGACTACAGCAATGTAGTCATACTTAGATTGCTAGAGAAGCACCTTGCAAGCACCATAGGCCTATTGGCCCACTGTGATGCCACGTGGATCTGTGATTATCCTTCTCTTGGAACCAATTTGAGCTTATGATGAAGCGCAATAGACTGTTAACGTCTATATTCTTTAGATCGCTTAAGTCATTGCACACCTATGATAGCGCTTAGATGTTTCCTATTTTAAAAGATCAAACTCTTACAGCGACTCAGATCCAGCTTCGGTCAGATTTGATTGGTCGCTAGACATGTTGACCCAACAGTCCACCTAAGGTTTGTTCTTATTTTAGCATCCAGCTTTAGTATTTGTTTGCACGTAGCGATTGGTATACCGATTCTAGCCTTTTCCTGTAGAATAGGTAGAGTGGTTCCAATTTTGGCGAGTTCGTCGCGCCTACAATTCACGGGAATGTCTCTATAGCCCGGCACCGAATATAGATGAAGGTGGAACTGGTCTGTCATCTCCTTAAGAGATGAGTCAAAGGCGGTTTTAGAATGTAGTGAGACTGAGTGCATGGACTTGATAGCGGCCGAAAAGATGCGGATATCCCTTGCAGATATCACTTTTCTTCAGCCAGGACAGTGCTTCCTTAATCCCAAAATTTTCCCCTGGAAGACGCTACAGAAATTTAGGAGGCGGAAGAACAGACTAGATTAGGCTAATATGAGAAACCGCTGCCACCAAACCTATGCCACCAATCAGTCTTGGATCCATACGTATAGAAGTGAATTGACTTGTCATCCATGAAAGCATCCTCCCAGAAGGATCCAGAGGATCCAAACCAATGTTGAGGCATAGTGTAATCGATGTTCTCTGGATGGATTCCTGGTGTGTAAAGAATATTAGCGTGGCCAAATAATTTATATGTCCATTGTGTAATCGCTTTAAATATCGGGGTGAAGTCAAGTGAAACAGAATATCCAGTGACGCGGAGGGAGTAGTACCTAGGGCACCGGCTACGCACAGACATCCTGTTCTTTGGGTTTAGCTTAATTTAATGCAGTTGACTGCATTGTCAAGACCGTCCAACAGACAACCACTCCGTAGGTGAGTATCAGTCTTATGACCGAGATGTATAGCCAGTGGGTAATACGATGTTGAAGGCCCCATTTGTTCCCAATGGCTTATTTGTGGTGAGAATAAAGCTACTGTAGCTTTTTTGAGCATCAGCAGCCATTGCCTGATTGAGAGCCGGAATGAAATCGTGACTTTCATGTCAAGCTCGTTCATGTTACGCGAGGGACTTAAGAGTTCAAAGGTGAGTATTTTTGAAAGAATTTTAGCATCAGTTTGCGACTATTCCGGAATTCTAGTTGGCGGGGAGGAGGATCATTCAGACTGAATTGGGTATACGAGTATCTGTGATTTGAAAAAGTGTGTTCTGACGATACCACCTAGGTCGTTAGCACTTGAATGATGTTGTCACCACTTCTTGTCGGTTTTTTGTTATGAAAGTCGGCTCATTGTCAATGTTGCAAATAATAAGGTTAGTAGGTACTTATAATCGAATTAAATAGTTTTTTTGACTTCCAGCTTCCAAGACCAAAATTCCTAGATTGCCGCCTGGGAGGGCCTCTCCATATGCTGATGCCGGCCGGAAGTACCTTTGGCAGTCTCCAGTCTAGCAACAGTTATGTCGGGGTCGCTGAAGTTAGGAAGTACGAATACATTAAGGCTACGTTTCACTAATATAAAAGTTCTAATCTTACCTTTGTCTCATGTATAGAAGGGAACGTATTCAAGTGTCCCAACTCCGCGAACCAACCCTTCTACAATCCATCGTTCCTGGATTAGGATGATGTCTTCTGCATTTTTGGATAGACGCAGAAAGAGGGCCGAGGCCTTTTGGAGTAATGAAGATTAACCGGAAGAAACTGTAGCATCATTGCTACAATCTACCAAAGAAGCCTCCACCATCTCCCAAGAACTCATCTTCATTATCGAAGCGTGTCAGAGGTGGAGACCATCGGCTTTCACTGTGGATAGATTGGAGTCGTCGCTATCCAATTCAGGAAAGGATATCGAAGTTCCAAGATCTGATGCTGAAAATGCAATTTCAGTTAAAGGAGGAGGAGGTTGCTTATCAGCATCCAGCTCATACTTTTTGTAATCCCTTAGATGTATTGACTTGATACCGCACCGAATCATGCTCTTGGTCTACGCATCTATAAGAGCCCCTTAGTTGCTTCAGTTTCGCGACCTTCCAGTCAAGAGGCGGAAAGGTAGGACTACTGAGCCCGATGATCTCCATAATGTGGGTTCGTTTGGGATCCAGAGGCGAGTTTTAGGTCTGCTAGGGATGTCCTCCTTAGCCACGACCTCGAGCTCTGCACCCGGCCCAACCTCTCCTAATCTACAATGGCTTTTGTGTAAAGATCGAGATATCTTTTGTCGGAACAAACGATAAGCTTGACGTGGCCTTGGCAACGTCACTTATGATGGGAGGTGCTCTGGAGTTTTCCCGCATGATGGCCAAAAAATTGCTCGAAATCCTAAGCTTGACCAACTACCACCGTTCAGGTGTTGTTGATCCACCAGCGTCGTTTTTATCGGTCACCGCTATCGTTACTGTGTCTTTTAGAACTTCGCTAAGAGATCTCAGGGATTTGACATTGGAAGGCCCAGGGATGATTTTAACGTTTCTAGTTTTGAGCCTCATGGGAACAGGCAGGGTTTCCTCCATAGATCTGCGTCGCTTGGAGGAGTCATTAAGCATTTTGGGAGCAGTGGGTAATCCTTGTATGATGCTTGACGGCGCGGCTGAGCATTTTACTAGTAGCAGGAAGATCGTAGCCTGCCACAAAGTTTCTGCTGCTAGGGATGGAGGAAGTGGTAGGACTATGGCTTGCCACAGTCTTGTCACTCCTTGAGGGTTTGGATTTTGGCTCGTTGCGTTTTCCTTAAGAAGGTGCATCATGGATTGCGGGAGCCTTGCGTGTAGACGGTGCAGTCACCGTATTACGGTTTCGGGTTTTGTTTTTTTTAGAGAGATTGATATCCATTAGGTAGGCCACGAGTAGCGGAAAAATTGAGGTCCACCTATACAGAGATCCGCTGTATACAAATAAGGCTAGCTAATTCTGAGGTCGCCAGGTATCAGGAAACCCCGTTAAAGACTGACCTATTTTTGGAGATACTGGGCCCTCAGCCAGGCTGATCCATGGCACAGGTCGTATGACACCTTGATCCATCCCATCGAAGAAAGGATCGGAAGGGGAAGGGGATGAGCATCCTCTACTTTCAGGACTCATCTCGAGATTCATTGACCTCACTGATCCTGTACAACTCGACAAGTTCGATGCTCAGAGTAAAGGAATAAAACGCGTTATAACTTCTACGATATTATTTCTATGTTCAACGCAGCTGTTCTTGGATATATCCGATCAGATTGCATTTCTTTAGCAACATAACGGTCATCTGTGCGTATCACTCTGATGGGAAATGTCCCTTTCAGATGCGCTTGCATAACTTAGAATTGGCATGCGGTTGGCTTTGGTATGGTATTGAAAAATTCCACAGGCAACCGTTTTGTTCTTCTTGATGGATTTAAACGTAGTGATATTTTTCATGCTGGGGAAACTTGTAATTTTGAAACGCTCGTTCTCGTTCAATATTAAGCAGACAACTATCTAGGCTTTGCACTAGACGATGTTTGAAACTACGTCTCCAGAAAACGATTTGGTAATAACGTGGACGCTACTGGGCGTCAAGTTTAACTCACCCTACTATTGAGGCATCCGTACTAAGAGGTTTTACTAAAGTACACTTTTCAATCTGTCTCCAGGTATCTTCTGTATCCGAAAACATTGTTCCCATGTCTCTAGTCATCGCCCACAGTTTTTTGCACTGAGATCTAGGTTGAGATGGTCCAAAAATTGTCAGTGTACTTAATCATAACGTGTAGTTGAAAGTCTTCTTCAATTTAAATAATATTATCCCCCCTTTCAATTTCGATGTTGGCTCTGAGCCTTTCTCCTTACTAAACCGCTCTTTTTCCCATCAGTTTTCTATGCTTGCCGCCTACGGAATGAAACCCAGTCTTCCAGTCTTTCGAGTGGGACGGTACCCTTAAAGTGAATGCAATATTTTCTTACTTTTACGCTACCACAGAAATCTAAAAACAATTCAACTTATGAAAATCCACGGCTGTAACTCAGATTTTCCCAAAGAGAAACCATCACTAACTCCAAAGATAACACACGATTAAAACAAATAAAAAGAAAAAAAATTAATTTATTCAGTTCTCAACCTTTTCCACCTCCTTCATCTCTTCAACTGGTTTTTCCGGTTTTTCCTCTTTCGAAGTATCAGTTGCTGTACTGTCCAAGGTTGATCCACCTTTATCCTCACCACTGTTCCTACGTTTTCCATCTCTGGCTCTACCAGAACGTCTCTCTGAATAACGACTAACTTTCCTACCTGTATTCGAGCGCTCTTCCTTCTTCAAACTCTCAGTGTCCGAGGTTGGATTGCTTTTCCCATCATTTCCTGGCTGTCCCTCATCCGACAGACGCAATCTAGTTTTGCCTGGCTGATAAATGGCAATTGAAGGACGATCCTAAGTGCAAACGAATTTTTTTCATTTTAGATTGAAATAATGTCACCGACTTACCTTATTGCGAATTCGTCTATCGAAGCGATCCTCACTGCGGTTGTCATTGGCGTTTCCTCCGCTGGAGCTTGAATTACGTTGTGAGCGTTCCCTTTCGTATTTACGTTCAGCATGGTCGTCCTCTTTGTCTGGAGACAATGCCTTCACCTTGCTTTTGACTTGGAGTGATATTTTCTCCAATTTCTCCATCACCTCCTCCATGTCTACGATTGATTTCTTTTCTTCAGACTTTTTCTCAGCTCTAACTGCGGCTTCCTGCTTATGCTTCGGAATGAACTCCTTGACATTGGTCAGGTTCTTTATAAAAGTGGAATAGTCTTCTTTCACTGGTGGGTTCTTCTCTTCTGCAGTTTTGACGGCGGTGATGGTTGAATTTACCGTCGTATTTTGAGTAACGGATGTAGAGGGTTGTGCGTGCTTTGGGCGATTTCTCTCTCTCCGTTCACTGTATTTTTTTACCTCTTTTCGCTTGTTATCTCCCTCTGGCTTGGCAATAGTTATGGGCTTTTCTGATTCCTTCGACAGTTTGTGCTGGTCTTCCGAAGTCTGTGAAGGTTTTTGTTCGTTTTTTACAGCTCGTTCTTTCTCTTTGCGGCGGAGTTCATGTTCTTCGCGGCGGCGTTGGTCACGCTCTGCGCGACGCTTTGCCCGGGAACTCTTCTTCTCTTCAGGTTGATCTCCGCCACCTTCAACCTTCGGCTTGCCATCTTTTCCCAAGGCACCTTCCTCCTTAATAGCACTCGGAATACCTTTAGATACCTGATTCCTTCGCTTTTGTTTCTCCTCCTCACGCTTGCGACGATGGTCTTCGTTGCGTTTCTTCTGTTCTTCACGTCGTTCTATCTTTTTGGTCATTAGAAACTGTAACAGTGGTGTGGAGGTAATCTTCTTCTCATCCTTAGGCTGCAAGGAAAACTCCAATTTACATTCGCTCTTACAAGCCTCCCTGTCTTCTTCCAGTTTCTGGAGAAAGTTAATGTAGTGCTGTTCGCTTTCGATGCTGTTCACTTTGGGGTCGACTTTTCGGGCCTTGTTCTTTGGTAAGCCCTGAAAGGGTGCGAATTCAACAATTGCCGGGTATTCCTCACCCTTTGTGTCTACGAACACGTATCCGTCGAATCGATCACGGAACAGAAACACATCATCATGGTTGCGGAAGGTTATGTATGCTCGGCAAGTCGCATCGAATCCTAGTGACCAGTCAGCTGTGGCGTAGTAGTAGTAATCATGTTCCGGCAGCGGATCTATTTGCTTGAGAAATTCTGGCTCAGTCATAGTTGGCGGAAGGTGACGAATGACGACCTAGTTACAGGGGAGGGGCTACTGAAATACTATCTATCAGGATGAGCAAATTTTTGATACCTTAGTGAGAGGTTTGACTTTATCCTTTTTCTGATGTCCATCGCGGGAGCCTCGAGATTTTATCTGATCCGCGGACTTGGTTGGCGGCTTTTCTTCCTTCGTCATTTTTGGTGAAAGTTTTCTGCGGTTTTATTTATATTTTTGTTATTTTCCCTGGCTGTGATGATTAGACGTGTTTTGTGCGAGACGTCACTTTCCCTTTGCACAAATCTTTGACAGCTATCTGATTGGCTACAGGGTGTGCCTGGCGATTTGTGTATGACGTTTATATTTTTGTTGGTTTTTTTGGATCTAACAGGTCACGATAAAAGATTCCTTTGATGGGTTTACGGTTTATGCAATTTGCAAATGTCTGTAAATGAAATACCATACGCGGCGAATAGTTACCCGCAATCTGTTATCAACTGAAACAAGCTCGTTATCCACGATTCTTCCCAAAAAGTGGGAAGTATTCACAGAAATAATCTATTGTACAACCACCGACAGTCAAATAAGACACAAAACTTCTCTTTACCAATTATCAACTTTATTTACTTTAGAATTAAATAAAAAGGCAACTCCGACACTACTCAGCAGCTGCTTTAGCTGCCGGAGTTCTCGTAGGGGATGATATTAATCCAAGCAGTTGGCAGTCAGCTTCCAATATCGTCAAATCCTTTGGTGAACCCAAAAACCTTGTGGACAGCTCTAAATCCTTAACCCTTAGACGTACTCTAGCCCCTTTCACATAATCACTAGAAGAAGGCGAACAATTTATCTGGAAAAAAACATAATTGGACATCTATTTCAATACACCAACCTTCCATTTCTGTGCGGACGCTGGCATACGCAATGGAATTTCCAACCAAAGTCAATATACAAATCATCTTCGACTATGTGAAAGATTTTCCCCGTGACAACCTTGCCTTCTGGATCCCCTAACTGGGGGAAACATAATCTGTAAATTGTTTTATTAATTTTTCTGTAATTTAAAACTTACATCAATAAATTTAGAGTTTCGTAATAGGGAAGCAAATGTTTGGTTGTCCACTGGTTTTTGATCGACTACGGGTGAGGTATGCCTGTCAAAGGCAGTTGCGAAACCACCTTTTTTGGAAGCGTTTTCGTCATTGATCGGTGTGCAAAGTGTTCGGGAACTTTGCAAATTTATTCTTTTTATTGAGTTTGATAGAAATTTAAGGGAAGTTTTGTTAATTTTTATCAGAAAATACATGTTATTTGTGGTAAACGAAGAAAAAACGAGGAGAAATAAATTCTAGGAGGAAATGTCAAATTGACTTTTGTTTGACATTACTGTGGGAATAAGTCGGATGTGTTCAAACAATCAATGTCTTGGGCAAGGGTTACATCGTGAAAAAAGTTTCAATAAACATTTTATTTTAAAAAACTATGCATATAAATTACTTGCATATATTCAAACATCGTCAGAGGCATGACTCAAATTAAAAAAATTCACTACTTAATTCTGTATATCACAGAATTTAAATAAATTTTCAGAACGCTGCCTTTGCCCCAATGCCTCTCTTAAGTGGTTGGTTCTTGTAAAAACATTTTGATTACAAAACATATAAACACGAGTGTTGAGAAGAATAAAATAGCAACTTTTAGAAGAGGAATGTACGAATAACAAATTTGCACAATTGAATCAAAAAGTGTCTTCAACATGCAAGATTCTTTATGTGACTTATTGCAGTTTATTTTTAACTGAGGTTAATAAGAATTTTCAGGACTGGTCAGAGTGCGGAAATAAAGATCGTGGGGGGTGAAGCCTTATTGGGCTTACGACAGCTCTCTTATCCCAGAAGCGGGTTGCTGTATCCCAGTACCCAGAAAGACCTTGTCGGTCCAGGTTGTCGATTGTGTCTGGGAAGCAGTTCTTACAAGCCATACTATAGCAAAACTAAGAGTCTTGAATAAGTATGGGTTCACTGTTGACCACTCTCATCAAGACTGAATTCGCCAACATTACAGCGACATGGGTGCACGTTTTGGCTGGAGAGATAGACAATTCTATTAAAGAATGTTCCTACGAGCTGCTTAACAAATTCTACGTAAAATTTTTTAAGTGTAACGTTAAAATCCTTTAAAGTCATTTTATCGCCAAAATGGGGAAGTGCAGGTACTTGGTATGTATTCGGAGACCGTAGATTACATGACAACATCATCACTTAGTCAAAGTACGCGGTTTCACTTGTTTAGCGAACACAGTGGAACATGGCGGTTACCTGATCATCGAACATTCTCTAAAACTGAACATGTTGCAATCGAAGCAATGCAGTTCTCCTCACGAATCCCTCTACCCCTCCACAAATTCTATGTGATATCCTTCATATGCAAACTATCCATGGTTTTGATGCCAAAAATTCACCAGAAATACCGCAACTGGTGTTGTGTGCCTCCCCCGGTTAATCACATGCAGGTTACAATATAAAGAAGCACTGCATGGAAGACCTATATTAGCTCGTACGCCTTTGAGCAGAAGAAGAGGGCAGAACATCAGCTTCTGTGGAGAAATGAAAAAGGGCAAGAGTAGTACGTAACTTTCCAAATTGAGAGTTTCTATTTCAAGAACCATGTTTTTTTTTTTAAAAAGAGCAATTTAGTAATGGGGTCACTGTTGGTGCTGGGGATATGAAAAAAAAACCGTCTTCTCTAGACGTTCCGTTGTCAGGCAAAATGAACAATTCAATCTAGGTGATGAAATTCAACGCTTACAAAGGGTTATGTCCAGTTGTGCCATCCTTGCTCTAGTCAATAAGTTGTAGAACATGGCAATGGAGATGCATGTACACAGTTTGTTTTTCTCGTTGACCACATTTACGCGATCTATTTATTTTTACGATAAAGCGAAAGTCCCACTAAACAGGAAAATTTATCGAAGTTGTCAAGAAAACTATGCTATATAGTTCTATTCACTGAACGTGGGTTTCCTTCAGCAAGGCAAAAAGCCTTTGCCCCACCTGTTAGAGCAGCTCCAGCCAGCTTTAAACTCGATGGTTTTCCGATGTAACATAGGGAGGTGGCTCTAAAATCGCAGTTGTATGTGGAGAAACAGACTGAGAGAGTGTGTATGACCTATATTTTACAATTTTTTTTTTTGGTTTGATGGCAGCTAACAGAGCAGCGCCTCAACTAATTACCACTTTATGTATTACCGAATCATGTCATATACAAATATAACCTATATAAAATATTTACCTACGCTTCCCTTGTTTCACTTGCGTCATATCCTTGTGAAACAATGTAAAACATTAGCTGCACTCCTATCAGACGATAGCCCTTGAGCCGGTGTCTTATTGCTGAGCGGTTAAATACAATACAGCGGAATACACAACATCACGCACTAGTGCCCCTTGCGCCCGCAAAATCTTGGAAAAAAATACTGCAAATGAAGAGCCCCTTGTAGTACGTATGTATGCAAAAAAGTGATAAGATCGAGACACGCATACTGTTTGGGATCAAACGTTCTAACAACCAGAATCCGTACCTTTATTTAAGGAAGTTCCTAGCGTTCTTGTAAATACGCTAATAGTCCTTAAAGGTTCTAAGAGTAAGGACCTTAAAAATGAACTTCTATGATCAGGCATAAAAGGCAAGAATCCTCGAGTTAGTAGGGCTAGCATACATATCATATGTTGTAAAAGCCACCACAAGCTATTCGATGTTATACGTATTGAATGTCTAGGCTAGGTGGTCCAATAGACATGCTCATAGACATGCAAATGCTATAAAACACTGTACTTGGGTAAACAATCCCAAGGCCGAAGGCAACAATTGACCGAGAAAGAATGGAAGCAAGCAAACATACAAAATTTAAAATCATTCAATGGTAGCACAGCGATGTGAAAAACATTTCACTCAATCAACAAGAAAGGCTGTCGATGGAAGATTTATTGTTCGGTTGCCATTCATCGTCAGCCAGGAGAAACAAGATAAAGATCTATGGTTCCAATATCTGTAATTTATACCAGGATATTGCGTATTAGTTTTCGACTACGTTTTCGAATGACACGTTTCATACTCACAGCAACCAAATTAAACTTGATGAAATGGACCAAAAGTTTCAACTTATATGAAGGAAAAAAGACGAAAGCGAGAAGTTGGAATGTGTCTAACTGAACACGCCACAACTGCGGCATTTATTTATCAACCAAATGCTTGCGAGACTAGCAGAAAAACAAGTTCAACGGAGAGTTTGAAAATTGGTTGCCATTTTGGGAGCATGAGAATGTGAATTTCAACTCGGAAACTAAATTCAATTTCTTAAGCGAAGCATTAACTGGATAAGCGGCAGTAACCACAGCGAGATTTACTCCAACAGAGAAATGTTACAATGATGCTCTATCTCTTCTTATGACAATATGGAAACATCGAGAAGATAGTGGAAAAATACATTCAAAAAAGGATGTCTATCAAATATGTTCACTCACCAACAGATTCAAAAGCATTACGGCATTTATATAATGAAACAAGTTCAACGATGAGGAGTCTAACGGCCCTCAAAGTTCCATCTTCTTAGTATACGAGGGTTGTCTGAAAAGTTTCCGACCGCAACGTAAAGATAGCGGCACTCGTCAATAAAAGCTAGTGAATGCTAGTTGTGCATCTTTTGACAGTTACTTACCGTCAGTCGTTTGAGTGAGTCGATGTGAGTGTTTTTTGTGAAAAAGGAAAAAATTGAGTATCGAGCTGTTATTAAAATCCTGCTTTTGAAAGGCAATACGCCCACGCAAATCAAAAATGAGTTGGACTCTATGTATGGGGCTCTGCACCATCATTTACCACTGTGAAATTTTAGGCAGCTGAATTTAAACGTGGCCTTAAGAGCTTGGGAGATGATGAACGTTCGGGACGTCCAAAAGCTGCAACCACTGACGATAACATTGCTAGAATTCACCAAATGGTGATAGACGACCGCCGAATTAAAGTGAGAGAGATAGTAGAGGTTGTGAAAGTGTCCAAAGAACGTGTTTGTTACATATTAAATCAAGATTTAGGCATGAGAAAGTTGTCCGCGCGTTGGGTGCCGCGTTTGCTTACGTTAGACCAAAAACGTGTTCGAATGAACATTTCCAATGCTCTGTTGGCGCAGTTTAGGCGCAATGTAGATGAAACTTGGATACACCATACGCCCGAAACAAAAATTCAGTCAAAACAGTGGACGGCAAAGGGCGAGCCGGCTCCATAAAAAGCAAAAACTGTTTTTTCGGCTGGGAAAGTGATGGCGACTGTTTTTTGGGATAGTAAAGGGGTTATCTTAATCGATTATTTTCAAAAAGGAAAAACTATTACAGGAGCATACTGCGCATTATTGTTTGCCAAGCTGAAGGCAGAAATTGCGGAAAAACGGCCACATTTGCAGAAAAAAAAATCCCGTTGCACCAAGACAACGCGCTCGGAGGTCAGAGATTTTTGTCAAATGAAAAGGCAATCGCCGACAATGCGTCGTCTAACACCTCAGCTGTTGCCATGGTGAAAATTCATGAATTACGGTTTGAACTGCTTGACCATCCGCCTTATTCACCAGATCTTGCCCCAAGCGACTTCTTTTTGTTCCTTCATCTAAAAACTGCGCTCGGAGGACAGAGATTTTCGTCAAATGAGGAGGCAATCACCTTCGTGAACAATTATTTTGCAGAGAAAAACGCCAAGTACTATTTGGACGGGTTAGAAAAATGGGAGCATCGCTTGGAGAAGTGTGTAGAGTTACAAGGAGACTATGTAGAAAAATAAAAAAAAAATTTGAGAAAAAATGTCTTGTATCTTTTTAGACAACCCTCGTACAATTGGGTTGAGATCTATCTTATTAAAAGTTCTACCTCCACAAATGAGAATTAATTTTCACCGGTCTCACAAGCAGATATGATGTAACTCTTCTTCCTCGATGAATAATGACACCATTAATTCTAATGACAATGCAGCGGGCGAAGAAGGGAATGGCCGTCTTAACGATCTTATTTTGTTTCTTAATTTCCCAACTTTCAGAACGAAGGGAATATGGACTTCAAGCTGGAGAACAAAAATTTCACCAAAAATATTATAACAAACAAAGTACGGCAGCTGGATTATTCACTCAGGCCCGAGATAAACTCCGAGATAAATGTATTTTTTTGCAAAAGTGGTGAGGATGTAACGAAAAGTTGTGATGCGTTGATGTCAATAAAAAGTAGAAAGGCTGTTTTGATCAAAGAGGGTTCGAAATTCTGTGAAAATCAGTGGATAAAGTGTGATTCGTGTGGTGGTAAGAACAAACTTCAAAGACTTTTAGTACCAGCGAACAAGAAAAGAAAGCTGTATCCACAGCATTGAGTGCAGTCAATAAAAAAATTCAATCAAAATCCGCGATCAACAAGTTTTTTTACAAACCGGAAAGGCAATGGTTGAGTGCACCGTACAACAATTATGCTTGTTTTCTCACTCGATTAATAATGGACAACGGTAGTCAGCGAACCTATGTCTCCAAAGAGCTAAGCACGAAACTTGATTTACCAGTTGTGGGTGTGGAAAGGCTGCGTATCATTCCATTTGGTTACAACACGAAAAAGCGCGCACGAAAGTGTCGACTAGTTGAAATTGCGATCAAGAGCCAATTTAGTGAGAAAATGACTATTATAGTATAATTAATATTATTATTATTATCAAGGGAACGATACAAATTAATTTGTAGGGTCCGGGATTTAACGCCGGGGTACTATGCCCATGTGGCGCGTTTTGTCGACACGCTATTATAGTATAAGTGCTATTGAAGTCTCAATAATATGCGCAGACGTATTAAGGACAGAAACGAATAAAATTTGGAAACTTCAAAGTAAAAAAAAAATATTTTCATAATTCATGTACATTTTTTTTATTTGCTTTAAAACTCTGTTTTTATTAATTTTCATTCACAATTACAAAAAATAATAAAAATTATTTGGGTTCCCATCTTTCCTCAACTTCTTTCGAACGTCCTTCATACGGTTGGTGACAGTTACATCCGTGATCTTTTTGGACGCTCTTTTCCATTTAGCACTAAAATTTTTTACGTCCTTTGCACACTGCTCACTTTTCCTCAATTTACCTTTGACCAAAGCCCAATACCTTTCAATTGGACGGCACTGTGGAACATTGGGTGGATTCATGTCTTTTGGGGCAAAGTCGACATTTTTAGCAACAAGAAAGCTCAACGTCGCATGAGCATGAAGCTAAATCTGGACAAAATAATGTTGAACCCTCGTGTTTGTTTAAGAAAGGAATCAACCATTTTTTTAGGCACTCGTTAATGTACACTTCTCCGTTAATTGTTCCCGTTGTAGTAAACGATGACCTTCTGAGTCCAGATCTTTGTACCATTGTTTGGTTGGTGTTCCATTTCCGAGCAACATCTCTGGATGACATAGTTCTGTTTTTTACGATGGTACCCACTATTTTCCTGTCCAAATTTGTATCATGTAATCCACTTTTATGTTTTCGCTTAACTGTCAACGTCTCCAAATATCGTTTAACAACAGAATCCACTGTACTGCGTGCTATGTTTAAATTTTTTGCGATGAAATGGTTTGGACGCGAAGTATTTTCGGGCCATTTGTCGATGATCTTTTTACGGCGTTCTTCTTGACTCATATTTTATAAATATTTTAAACCGCACCGAACTAAAATCAATAATAAACTGAAACTAGAGGATATACAGGCTAATTTGGGTACAAAATGGGATTGCAATTTTTACGCATTGGAAGTATAGCCCGTATTAAAATTTACAGATTTTATTCGTTTCAGTCCTTACCTGTACCAAATAAAGATGATCTCAAACTAAATCACTTAGATTTAGCTGATGCTTTTGCATGTGAGCAGAAATATTTAAAAGGCATTAATCTTTTAATTGGACAGGATAATTATTGGTAGTTCAATACGCCTGAAAGTGAGTTAGTAGGCGAAGATTTTGCCGCAGTGAATACGTTTTTCGGTTGGACGGTACAAGGTAAAAGTGCAATTGGTTGCGATGGAGAAAAGGGTTGCACCTTTTTCAGCGGTGAAGTCAAAGACGAAGTGTCTAATTTTGATATCAGCAAATTCTGGTGGTTGGAATAAATCGGAATAGTAAATGAAGAAGACCACAAACCATTTGGTGATGTTAGCAGCGAAATAATGTTAAACGCCGACGGACGATATGAAGTTTGTTTGCCGTGGAAAACTAAATCTAAGTTAAATGACAACAAAGGCGTTGCTCTAGCTCGTTTACACAGTTAAACTAATCGGTTAATTAAAAACAGCGATCAACTAACCGATTACTATACCAATATTCGGGATCTACTTAAGATGGGTATAGCAGAACAAGCCTGTGACACTATCGAAGGGGATAATCTGTATTATATGCCCCACAAGCCTGTTTATCGTGAAGACAAGACTACCAGTAAATTAAGGATCGTCTTCGATGCTTTGTCGTGTGAACCCGGTTTTGCATCACTCAATGAATATATGTATTCATCCAGGAGATAATTTGATTGCAGATATAGTATTAGCCAAAATTTTAAGTTTTCATTCTACTTATATTGCCATAGTATCAGACATTGAAAATGCTTTTTTGCAGATTTCTTTGACACCAAAAGATAGAGATGTCCATAGGTTCTTATGGTACGAAACAGCGCCGGTACCTTATCAGAAACTTCCAAAAATCAAGGAATTTAGACTGACAAGAGTAACATTTGGTGTTATTTCCAGTCCTTATTTGTTGATGGCCACAATTCAAAAGCATTTGGATTTAAGACGTTCTAAGTATGGATCAATTTGCGAGAAACTGCGTAAGTCATTTTACTATATTGATGGTCTGATAATAAGCGTGGATAGTAGCGAACAAGCGTATAATATATTTTACAAAGCTAAGGCGATTATGAAAGAGGCCAAGATGAACTTACGAAAGTGGAATACAAATGATTTCGATTTGAAGCAAAGACTTATATTTGAAGGTCTAGACTTTCCTGTTGAACAGAAGGTTTTATTCATAAATTGGAATACGGTTAGCGACGAAATTCGAGTAGATGTTCCTAGCAACTTAGAGCTTTTACGGTCTTTAAGAGGTAGCGAGCGTAATGTCATGAGGGCTATGGCTAGAATATATGATCCTCTGCGGGCGTTAGGACCGTTTACTGTTAGGATAAAGATACTTATGCAGGATATATGGAAATCTAACCCAGAATGGGACGAAAACTTAAAGGGGGAACAGTTAACGGCTTGGCAATGTTGGCGAGAGAAGTTAGGCGAACAGGAAACGTTTTCAATTAAACGCCGTATTTCTGCTAATGTGGAAGGGCAACTTCATGTTTTTGCGAATGCTAGTCCTAAGGCGTATGGAGCAGTTGCCTATGTAAGAAACAAAGGAGAGGATAAGAGCATAAATGTGTCATTTGTTTGTGCTAGAAATAGGGTTAGTCCAATAAAAAAAACAAGTGGAGGCGAGTTGACTCTTCCTAAGTTGGAGCTTACTACTGCTATTATAGCGACCAGATTAAGTAAGTTTTTGTTAAAAAGCCTTGATTTTGAAATTGCATCCACTCATTTGTGGACAGATTCTACTATAACCCTGAATTGGATTCTTGGTCATTCGACGAAAATTAAGCCATATATTACAAATAGGGTTACCGAGGTCAATAATCTGTCAAATATGAGTATATACGACTGAGGTCATTGCAACGGAAAGGAAAATCCAGCTGATTTGTTAACTAGAGACGTAACGCCAGACAACTAGAGAATTCAGAACTTTGGAAGAGTGGTCCAATATGGTTAGGCTATGATACATCTTCTTGGAGCAAAATAGCGCCTATCTCAAGTTCATTTGTACTGCAACAAAGCGGTGAGTTTGCGTACGTCGAAAAAGAGTCAAGCGATGATAAAGATAATTCAGAAAGGGCTGTCATAAGAAAACTACCAATATTTGATATCGAAAAATTTAGTGATTTAAAACGAATCATAACTGCATACGTCATTATATTCATAAAGCGTGCGAAGAAAATTTTTACTAGTGAGCTACAACTTAATACGTTAGAACTTAAGGAAACAGAAGAATATTGAATAAAATATTTTCAGCAAGCCTATTACGCGCCCGAAATTTCGGTTCTTTTAAAAAAGAAGACAGTGCCAGATAGTTCTTCAATTTTAACACTACATCCCATATTGGTTAATGGTATTTTGAGAGTCAACGGTCGTCTGCCAGAATCCGAATTCGAATATAACGTTTGTCATCCAATAATACTACCAGAAACTTCTTGGCTCAGTAAACTTCTAATATTGGATGCGCATCAGCACACTATGCATGGAGGAACTAACATGGTTTTAGCTTTAGGTCTGGATTGTGCAGGGTCGTCAACTAATTAAATCAATGTTCCGCCATTGTGTGGTTTGTAAAAAATTGCATTGCAAAAGTGCCAGTGAGCCGTGGACTGTTTTGCCAAAGGAACGGGTAATGTCATCAAGACCATTCGAAACAACAGGCGTCGATTTTGCGGGACCTATTTATGTAAAATCTGAAACAGCTGGAGCTACAAGGCAAAAAACCTATGTTATGCTACTTACATGTGCAGCAATAAGAGCCGTACACTTGGAGTTGGTAGCAGATATGACGGTAGGAAGTTGCATTAATGCGTTGCGGAGATTCTTCGCAAGAAGGGGAGTGCCAGATACAATTATATCCGACAATGTAAAAACGTTTAAGCGTGCAGACTTAGAATTTTGTATACTGGAGAATCTCCTGAAATCTACTGATGTTCAATGTTTAGCAGCCCATAGAGGAATTACATGGAAATGTATTCCAGAGCAAGCGACATGGTGGGGTGGATTTTGGGAGCGATTACTTCGGAGTGTAAAGGATCCATTGAAATCCGTGATAGGAAAAACCAATCTTGGTTTTGAGGAACTAAGGACCTTGCTATCTGAAGTGGAAGCCGTTATTAATTCAAGGCCGCTTACATATATAAGCAATGATCCTAACGACCTACAACCTCTAACTCCTTCCCATTTCCTCAATCATTCCAATTCTATGTATTTTATTCGCAGATTTTCAAAGCGATGGGTCAGCAATATCGAATTCGTGGAAATTTCGGCAAGATGCACTGTAAAGGTACTGGAAGCGATGGCGTGACGATTACTTACACCAATTGCGTTCAATACATCAATATCGATACTAGGACACGCGAAGCATACAGCCAGGAGACGTGGTATTAGTGCACAAAGATGGAAAATCGAGATTGCAGTGGAAGCTAGCGACGGTCCAAACAGTTTTCCCAGGGAGAGACGGAAGGGTCAGGGCCTGCCAGGTTCGACTGCCGAACAAACAGATAATTTGACGACAGATTCAGCTGCTATTCCCGTTGGAAATATCATCTTCCTTATATGCCGGGGCCCAGGATCATAGACTAACTATACCTAGATATCAAACTCTCCAGATATTGGAAAATCAAAGCCGGTTTTCTACTGATCGCCCCTATCCGTGTGATCCTATCTGTGAATACGTGTAAATTGTCATCAATGGCAATTTCCCTCTCCTTTTATACAAACCACGCCCATTTTCATCAAAAAAATGTCGTCTCCATTACACATGTTCATGCAAATCGCTCTCATTCTAGCAAATTTTGACAAAGTTATAGAGATGCAGAAGTGTTGGAATTCACTTACAGTGTGTCTATGCAAAAGTTAAGGGTTTGCAAAAGTATTAGTAGAGTTAGTTTATCTATGCCCAGGATGAAGAAATTTAAAGCTTATATGTACATACTACATATTACACTTACATCTAATATACACACATTCATACACATATGTAATTAATGTCCAAATTCAAGCCTAATTAGTGTATAATTTACTTTCCACCGAGACGGTCGATAACCGGTAGTAAAATTGTAACGAAGTTAGAGGAGAGGCTTTTTTTTTATTTGAAATAGTATATTTTTTTACATGTATCCTAATACTGAAATCGTTATAACGGACGATTTCAATATACACAATTCTGAGTGACTTCGACATTCTGGACGGACAACCCCCAAAGGACGGTATGTTTAGATTTTCGCTGCGAAAACAACTTAACGCGGCTTATAAATGAGCCGACGCGAATAGTCATACCGCCAACACCCTGGACATGTTTCTAGCTTCTAACCCTGATAAGATACTCTAATATTTATGGGCGACTTTAACCTAGAAAACTTCAATGGGCTCAGACTGACCACCCCTTCTTTATGGCCACTAATCCCATCTCTAAAAAAATACTTTTCATTCACTATCTTATGGATTCTGGCCTATATCAATGAAGTGGAGTCATCAACTGCATTACTAAACAACTCGGTATTATCTGTACCACTGATACTGATAACTGCATCATATCAGTAAGCAACCACCTTCTTTCTAAATCAGATAGTTACCACCCACCGGTCCCTCTTACTTTTTCATATGATAATGGTCCAAAAACTGTTCTTAGTTTTTTTACTATTTAGTAATTCCAAATTTAGCTCTTGCATTCTTTTATAGAGAGATTTTTAACTGCCTACCTCAACATAAAAAATTGTTCACACTCACCACCTTGGTACAACAAAAAGTTACACTCACTTCGCAATAAAAGAAAGAAGCTATGGTACACTTATCTTAAATCACGCTCCAATGCTGATTTCCCTTGCTATAACTCTGCCTATATTGAATTCTCTGAACTTTGTCAAACTCTTTACCATAGTTATTGGACCAGAGTGCGCCACACCCTCATCATAGATACCAAACGTTTCTTTCAATTTATCAACATCAGAAGAAAGTCCGATAACTACCCAACTTTCCTGAAGCTCTTTGACACAACTTCTGCCGATCCCTAAGTAATTCCAAATCTATTTGCTGACTTCTTCAGCCAGGCGCATAGATAAACTAACTACTCGTAGATGTCAAACTCTACTAATCCTTTTGCAAACCCTTAACTTTTGCACAGACACACTGTAAGTGAATTCCAACACTTCTGCATCTCTATAACTTTGTCAAAATTTGCTAGAAGGAGAGCAATTTACAACTAAAATATGGAGACGACATTTTTTTGATTAAAATGGGCGTGGTTTGTATAAAATGAGAGGGAGATTGCCATTAATTACAATTCACGCGTGTTCACAGACAGGATCACACGGATAGGGGCGATCAGTAGAAAACCGGTTTTGATTTTCCAATATCTGGAAAGTGTGCCATCTAGGTTAGTCTATCTATGGCCAGGCGTTTGCCAATCGCATCCAAGAACCTAGCCATCTATACTTTTCATACTTAAATAACTGTTCGCAAGCAACGTTGGAATAGAATAGAAAGCCTCACTGATATCTACTCTACTGGACCTGATGTGATCACCACCAATTTCAGCAAAAACTTTGATAAAAACTCCCATAAAATCATTCTGCTCAAACTGGAGGCTCCAGGCTTTCGATCTAGTTTTATTATATGGATTAAATCCTACTTAGGAGACTGACATTACTATGTTCTGATGGTTTCCAAACCCCTTAAAGCCACTTCTGGAGTACCTCAAGGTTGTCATATTAGGCCCTATTATCAAAAGTTCATTTTACATATCCGTCTGCGCTGAGGACATATCTCATCACCAGCTGATTATTTTCCACTGCAGGATGATCTGGATAGATTTTCTACAAATGAATTTCTTTGAGCTCAATGTCAGCAAGTGCCAAGCAATAACATACACTCGTAAGCGCCTTCCAACTCCCTCCCGCACCCATTCAATCTTAAATCAACTCGTCCCTTTGATAACTGAATTGCGTGATTTAGGTGTAATCTGCTTAATGGGAACTTAATTTTTTTTCTATATAGATAATATTATAAAAAAAAGCCACCTCGGCCCTTGGCTTTATCAAAGGATGGTCTAAGGAGTCCTCCAGCACTCATGTCACTAAATCCCTTTCCATAACATTTGTCCGCCCTTTTCTTGAATACGCTAGCCAAGTCTGGTCACCTTAGTACACAACACATATTCGCCCTACGCGGACTTCCTTGGACTGGTGACATAATCTTACCGCCATCCATTGATCGACTAAAACTTATAAGCTACCAGCCTCTCTCTTTACGCCGAAATATTGCCGATATGACCTTTGTTGATCAAATTTTAACTTCAATTTATCGTGCCTGTCTTTCTCCTCGATCTCCAACAATCAATGAACTAATGTCTAGAATGTTAGGGGATAACGATATCCAACCCCTCTTTGAATTCTACCTCAGCAAGCTATTCCTAAAAAGTTTCCTTTATGCCTTCTTCCAACTCCACCCACCTCCTGGCTTTAGTTTTAGTTTAGATTTTAAGTTAGTTTTGGTAGTTTTAAGTCTAGAATTTAAGCGTGCTTGTAATAAGCTTTAGTTAAGCTGTCCGGAGTTGACCCGCGCCTCGAATCCAGATGGTATACGAGGGTAGTCCCAGAAATACCCGACCTGACGTATAGATGGATGGCGGTTGTTGTTTAAAAATAATGATAATTGTAGAAAGTACCAACCTTATCAAGCTTAAATTTGAAGTTTGGTATTTGTTCGGCAGCCTTCAATAATAAACGCTCTCAGTGAATTATTTAATATGGAAAAAATTGATCATCGTTATGTGATACAATACTTTCATTTGAAAGGCCTCAATCCAACCAAAATCAAAATGGAACTGGATTCTACTCTGGGCTAGTCTGCTCCTTCGTTTACAACAATGAAATTTTGGGTTACAGAACTTAAGCGAGGCCATACGAGTTGCCAAGACGAGCATCGCAGTGGTCTACCAAATGAGGTGAGTTCACCAGAAATGTAGAAAAAAAAATCCACAACATGGTATTGGATGACCGTCGATTGAAAGTGCGTGAACTAGCAGATATGGTCGCATGTTGACCGAAAAATTGGACTTGAGAAAGCTGTACGCAAGATGGGTAGTGCGGTTACTTACAGTGGAATAAAAACAGCATTGTGGATGTTTCAATCGAATGTTTGACGAAGTCTCACAGCAATAAAGCCGAGTTTTTGATTCGATTCATAACCATGTATGAAACATGGGTCCATCGCTTCACACCCGAGACGAAGGAACAGTCAAAACAATGGACCAAAAGGGGAGAATCGGAAAAAGGAAAAACAATCAGCGGCGTGTATTATGAGAACTTATTGCAGCGTTTGAATAATGAAATCAAGAAAAAACGGCCGCATTTGGCGAAGAAAAAAGTTTTGTTTCATCAAGACAATGCACCAGTTCACTCATCCGTCATCGGGATGGCCAAACTCAATGAGTTAAATTGCTTCCTCATGCACCCTATTCGTTAGATTTAGCCCCTTGGATTATTTTCAATTTCCGAATTTGAAAAAATGGCCCAGTGGTAAAAGATTTGTCAACAGTAAAGAGGTGGAGTCTGCTTTTGATGGTTATTTTCAGGAGCTCGACGGTTCTCACTATTAGCAGTTTTTCGAAGCTATTGAACATCGTTGGGAAAAGCGTATTGAACCAAAAGGAGACTGCGTAGAGAAATATACATATTTTTCTCAAATTTTTTTGTGTTTTCTTTGTTAGTTCGAGTACTTCTCGGACTACCGTCAACCGTCGTATCTCCCTTTCTTCCGAAGAGGTGTTCTTTTAAGCTGACGAAACCACTGAGTAAGTGGTTCTAACTTTTTAGGATTCTTTCGGAGTGATAGAAAGATTCCAGCCCGTTCTTTTAAAATGCAAACATTTTTCTATCTTCTCCAAGAAGCAAACAGCACTCACGTCTCTACTTTCCAAGATCATGGAAAAGCAGATAAACCATCACTTGTCATGAAAAATCTCGAAACACGAAAACTTCTCAATAAGTGGCAGTACGGTCAGGTCCACTGGTGATGTGATGGGATGTCTCACCGAAAGGTGGAACCAAAGCGTTCATAAATCTTGCGAAAACAAGAAAGTGCCATCAGTTTTGAGCCATCCAGCAAGTACCGACTGCATTCCTTTCCTGGTTCAGATTCTGAACGAAACCAGGAACACTGAGAGCCCATTTCAAAGTAACAGGAGTTTTGCTGTCATTGTATCAGACGGCATCTCCACAAGACCAGAGTCTTATGAGATGAAGTGCAAGATCATCGAAACTCCAGTGCGTGTTGTACCAAAGACTCGCTTTTCGTTAACAAAAGATTACTTTGAGAGTGCATCCCATGACATTAAATCCAAAGGTAGGGATTACGTCTGGGGCGAAGGCGAGCCTGCAAGGGACAACTCCATGCGGCAAAGTCAGACCGCACTCTTATGTGATTTCATTAAAAACTCTTCCATCAGACAACCAGCGCAAACTCCTTTCCACTGCCAGAAAGCCGACAGGTTTTCAACGTGAAACGTTTACTCCAAAGAAGTTTGTTATTCACGATGACAGGCACATACTTCGCTTCGTTGAGAAATGAATAGTGATGCATTAAAGCACTGGAAGAATCAGAGCACTCAACTTCCTCCTTCTCGTAAGCAGAACGACCTCAGTTTTGAGAAGATTGACTCAAAACCCATTTCCTGTTCACCATTCGTTGATCACGTATGCGCTGCGCTTTATAGTAGACAGGCACTCGGCATGATCCGACACAATCTGCATATCTCTAAGCGTAGACCTTTATAACCACCGAATAGAAGAAAGATGAAGGGAATAAAGTCACAGATCATAGAGAACGTCGATGACAATTCATTTCAATTTATACAAAGCAGAGCGTACATTTGCGTCTCATAAACCGAAGTCGAAAACACAACTGTGGTTTAAAGAGGGCTACATACATAAGCAAAGGGCTTTCAAGAAGATATAAAGCAACTTCGGCATAACAGCGTATTTAAGCAGCGAAACTAAGTTGTACTAAGTTGCACTGGTAAATGTGCTTGTGCAATTCTTCATTGGACTTAGTTTGTGCCCAGAACGAAAAACAATCCTCTGCAACACTGGTAGTGGCCAAGCGTTAAACAAAACTGAAATCTGCCCGCTAGGTACGCACTGAAATCTTGGCTAGTGAATCGAATGCAGTAGTTTGAACATCAAACGCATTGCTAATCGGCCACTAGCATTTACTCAAAGCAGGACCTGGCTGACTGGTACAACCGTAGTTTGAAATCATTTCTATTTCTGAAAACCAAAGAACCTCTATGCTATTTGCAGTTTTAGCAAGAATCTGCAAATACTCGACATGAATAGCAGCCGGTTATACCCAATATGCCGAATTTAAGCGAACATTGAGAGTTCAGGGACAAATTGAGAGTGGTGGGCTCACTTAAATGCTCTCATTGTTTACCAAGCTTACTCCTCGTTGGACACACCCAGCAGAACAAATTGATTACCTCTATTCAAAGAACTCTTGCAACCTTACACAGCAATGCAAATTGAACAACTTGACCCAAAGAACACCCAGCGTGTGTGCCAGCCCCATTGAGAAAGAAAAACAGAAATCTACACTTTTACAACATCTAAAACGTTTATTTACTTATCTTTACTTATTTTTAGCCTTTTCCTCATTCAAACGCACAATATCGTCCACCACTTGCAGCTTCAGCGACAACTTGTTGAGATACTTCTCGAATTTCCGATTAAACTTTGCCTGTTGCCTGTCTGTGAGTGTAGCAACCTCTCGCTTGTTGAGGTACAACCTTTGCACCTTCTTCTTGAGCTTGTCCACCTTCATGCCCTCCCCATACTTTCGAACTGTGCACTGCATGACCAGCGGCCACTGGAATTCATCATCTGGTGTAGTAGTACTAACTGTGGGCTCCTGATCTGCACTCACCTCTTCCGGTTGTGTTGCGGAGTCCTTATTTTTCTTGAACTTCTTCTTCCTAGGTGTAATGCCAGCTGCTTGTTCAATGGCCATTTGTAAGATATCATTCTCTTCATCTAGCTCAATGGTGTTTTGGATCTCTTTGTCGACCTTACGTTTCTTCAATTTCTTCTTTTTCTCCTGCTGTTCTTCGGGTTCTTCCACTTCAATTTTTATTTCAACCTTTGGTTCAGCTTCATTTTCTGTCTCTTTTGGAGGAGTCTCTTCTTGCATTGTTGGAATTTCGGGCTCCTGTGGAGCTGCTCCATTCGATTGAGAAGTTGTTGCGTTGGCTGCTTTCATCTTTTCTAATTCCTTCTCGAGAATTCCCCAAATTTCTTCGGCTTGATCCCTGCGCATTCGCATGCAATTTGCAACAAAGTTCTGGAATTTCGCCTTTTTCCGTGGGACGTTATCAACAGTCTGGAGCTTTTGGAATGTCGACCGCGCCTGATTGCTCAAATTGTATTCTTTGGTATCGAGAATGGAGCGGATTATTTCCATCCAATTATCTTGTTTTTTTTGGCCCGAATTCTTTGGCTCCTTGGCGA